>OY882877.1:9597430-10172478 GCA_963693515.1 Pipistrellus nathusii
CTTGTAACCCCACATATCAAAATATTAGCATTTCAATATATAATCAATATAATATTAAAGAGATACCTTGCACTCTTTTCCTACCCAGGCATTAAAATTCTGGTTTGCATTTTATTTTGGCAAACGTATCTCAATTCAGATGAATCATTTTCATCAGACATACTTGATCTGCATTGAGATTTCAGAATATTTAGAGTTAAGAAGTTAGATTCGTGGATCTGAGTTTTTCTAACATATGTTAAGTGTTTCCAATAACTGAATAAAAGATCAGCTTGTAAATGGTTTATAATGAAGCCACATTAAAAATTCCGTTCCTTGGTGACATGTCAAGCGCTCAGTAGCCACAGGTGGTCCTATACAGGACAGTAGCACCAGAGGATTCTGCTTCATAAAGTGCTGGGAAGCAACACTCTTCCAGCATTTTCCGTGTGAGTGTGGCACCCTCAGATCTTGTTTTCTCAGCATTTCAGTTCCCTCTCCTCCCCGAAACCTTTGTGACCCCAACACCTTAGGTTTGAAACCTCTAAATTCAACATGCCACATTTGGCTAATACGCCTAAAGAAAATGACTCAAACCTTCAAATAAAATACTCCTATTGCCATGTCTTCCTAGTCACAGGCACAAGAAGCTGTACGTAGTGACGTAAGAGAACGTTGCTTCTGAGCGTGCTCATTATTAAGTAAGGGCGATGGCCACCCAGCTCTGGCTCAGCCACACTGCCTCCTGCCATCTCAAGGGGCAGAGCGCGCAGGCAGGGGCACATTCTCCTTTTCAAGAACATGGTGCCCTTTTCTAACCTGTGCAGAGAGAATGTCCATTATGTAACAAGCCCACAATGGCAGGCATGACTTATTTGAATGCCATTTTTTAATAAAGCTGTTTCTAGTCTGTTTTGTGAACCAGAGTTGAGTTACCCATCCAATGAAGACTCCCTTTGAATGTAGCTCTGCTGTTATAAAATCTTTTCTTTTCTTATAGGTTGATTTAAAAATTAAGTATCCCGGACTGTTGTTATGTGATTTTCAGTTCAGGTTCCATATGTGAACACAGTGTAGCACATAAAGCTAGGGAGTTTGCCCATAACTTGTTAAAAAATATATTTTTCTTTGTTTTCAGAGAGGAAGGGAGAGAGAAGGAGAGAGAAACATCAGTGATGAGAGAGAATCCTTGATCGGCTGCCTCTTGCATGCCCCACACTGGGGATCAAGCCCGCAACCTGGGCATGTGCCTTTGACCGGGAATTGAACCATGACCTGGTTCATAGGTTGATGCTCAACCACTGAGCCACACCAGCCAGGCTGCCCATGACTTTTAATGCACCCTTTAAAGTCTTGGGAGCCACTGTACGGGACTCCTGGCTACTCCGTGGAGCTCTGTCTCTCATTAACCTGATGCATCACAGGTATAATGAACCTTACAGCGTAAACACTACCACACATCACAGTTATCTTGTGGACGCTACGAGACGGTCCATCTGTGATGTTGACTAAGTCAACTGAATGGACTTTTGTAAAAATAAAGATGCTTGCCTGGGCCAATACAACAGAAAAGACATGGGATAATATGCGAATGGGCATTGACAAGCAAAACCCACGCTGTCAGTGGAAGGAATGGTCACATTCCCAAGGGATTGAACATCCTTTCACGAATCCTTGTTTATTCCCCCCTGGTAACAAGGGGATCTGGGGCGGCTCGCTGTGCTGCTGACACTGAGCAGCCCCTCTACGCAGTGGCCACTCTGGTTAATCAGAAAAGCCCAAGCTCTGCCCTGGCAGTCTCAGTGCATCTTGGTGATTCAGGGTGTCGGCAGAGGAACGGTGGAAGCCTGGCGTGCCCAGGCGCTCGCCATAATCCAGTTTGCAGCCCGGCAGTTCCACAGCCTGAACGGGGTTTGCGGGGTGGCGATCGACATCAAAGGGATCTGTGACTTTTATTGGCTTTGTGAAACTGGGAGGTGTTTACAAGACCCAGGGCTGAAGAAACTCATACATAAATGGTGTTCCAGAAGGGACTGTATCCTGGATCTCTGCATTTGCTATTTTTAGGTCTTTTGGAACATGTTGTAAGGGGCAAGGGTTGACTTTTCAGAAGCTACCTTTAATAAGATGGGATAAAATCCATCTGGTGCAGGGTTCTTTTTCCCCCCCAAAATGGGTGGACTTCAGGAGAGAGGCGGAATTGCCCATCTTGAGAGTCTCATTGGAAGCTTATAGAAGTGGCTTAAAAATGAGATCTATCCCCTTCTATTGCTTATTTTATCTACTCGCCCACCCAGGAAAGGAAGTGAACGGGAAATATTGGAAGGATGGGGCCGAGTGTGCAGAACGTAAGCTCTCAAGTAAGACAGAAAAGCCTTTCTGGACTGCCCCTGGGCCTCTCAGCAATGTGAGAAGTGGCAGGTGGGCGGGCCAGGGGAGGAAGCCACCTGGAGAAGGTAGGACAAGGCCCAAATCAGAGGCTGCTCTCCTCTGTCTGACCAACTGTCCCCAAGACACTTCCTTGTGTCCCAGGAAGTGACGACCAGCCCCTGTAAATGTCGTGACTCCTGGGGGCACCCAGTATGGGGGGGCTGCGGTGGGCACCGGGTGACCTCTTCCACGGTCCCCATTCCTAAGGGGTCACCTGGGTGAGCTGCCTGGCCTGCGCCCCAGCTGGCGCCGCTAAGGGCTTTTGTGCCCTGTGCCCACTATTAGGGTGACCCTGACTGCACAGGCTTCCTGCAGAGGGGGCTGAGAGAAGGCTCTGCAGAGGGGGCTGAGAGAAGGCTCGGGGAGGGCAATGATTTGGGGAAGCCTGACATCATGGGGCAAAGGAGGATTTGAGGACTGGAGACCCCGAGGTAGCAGGTCGGGGTGCAGGGCCAGGGTCAGATGCATCTATAATAATTCCCCCCCACCCCCCAACGAAACGGACAAAAAAGGGACCAGCGTCCCCCCTGTCCTCCCTCTGGCAAAACCCAGACGCAGGCTCGGAGACAGCCGTGCTCGGCGGGGAGGGGGGGTGGGGTGCGCGGGGGGGACCAAAATAAACGGGAGGGAGGAGGCGGCCCCGCATCCCTAATGAGGGAATGAATGGAGAGGCCCCGCGGCTGGCGCCCGCCCACCCGCCGGCCGCCGCCAAGTGGCCGGGGCGCTGCGAGCCGCGCCCGCCTCCTCCCGGCCCCGCGGCGGCGCCGAGCGCGGACCCAGGCGGGACGGCCCCGCGCGCGGCTGCGGCACGGCCCGCGGGCGCCGCTCTCCCGGGCGGGGCGCGGGGCGCTGTCGGGGCCGCGCTCGCCGGGCCGCCGATCGCAGGCGCGGGTTCACCTTGGGCCATGGCCCCGGGAGCCTAGCGGGGCCCGATCGCCGCCCCCCGGCGCCTCCGCCCGCGGCGCCGCACCCGCCCGGAGCCCGGAGCCCGCCCGGAGCCCGCCCTCCCCGGCGCCCGCGTCCCCGGCGCCGCCGCCGCCGCGGGCAGCGCCCCCTCCCCTCCCCGCCCCGCGCGGCCTCTTCCCCGCTCCGCGCCGGGCCGCCGCCTGCACCGCCCGCCGCGGCCTGCGGGAGCGCCGCGCCCGGCCTCGGCCCGCCTCCTGCGCCCCCGGAGCCCGCACTCAGCCCGGCCCGGGGTGGTGGTGGGGGGGGGACCCCGGCCCGATCCCGCCGCCCGCGCAAGATGTCGGCCCGGACGCCATTGCCCACGGTGAACGAGCGGGACACGGAGAACGTGAGTAGCCCCCGGACCGCCCCGCAGCCGCGCGGCCGGACACCCCCCCCCCCGCCCTGCGCCCCGGGCCGCCGAGCCCCCTCCATCGCCCCCCCGCGCCGCCGGCTCTGCGCTCCGAGCCCCCAGATCTCAGCCCCACGCTGCACCCCGACCCTCCGGCGTGAGGCTGGGGGACTGCGAGAGGCGCTCCCCGCCCGGAGGTGGCCCTGCCGGGGAGCAAAGGGGGTGATGGATGGAGGGCAGAGGCAGGGCTGGGCGGAGTGGGCATCCCGCCCCGGTGGCTTCTCCGCGCCCGGGGCGTCTGCATCCCCGCCGCGGGGCTGGCTCCGGGTCACGGACTCTTATCTCCCACCCTTTTTGCTTTTCTGGGTCTTTCAGTCCTTTGCACGCATCTCCCCCCCCCCTCCTCCTCCTCCCTGTGCCCCCGCCCCCACGCCACCCCCTGCATTGCCCCATGACTTTGCTTTTTGTAGCATCGTGGTCACGCCGCCGGGGTCGAGGTGGAGGGCGAGGATGGCGGCGGAGGGGGGTGTGCGTTTGGTGCACAGAGTTTGCAGAGCGTCTTGCTACTCCTGGGCGGCGATGAGTGGCAGGATCGCACCCACGCTTGGCTTTTCTGTGGCCCCCGGGGGTCACAGCACAATGCTGAAAAAGCCACAGGAAACCAAGCAAGCGCCTGTTCGTGCTTCTCTCCCTCGCGTCTGCGGCGAGAAAGCAGGGAAGGTTTTACTTTAAAGTATCTCCCCTCCTTCGTGGAGGGAGCGTCACAAGGTGCATTTCTTTGAAGGCAGGATTTTCTGCGTCTTGGATCAACTTGCCCTCAGGAGTTTTTTGTGTTTTTTTTTTTTTTCCCCCCCCAGCCAGATGCAGATGTCATTCGTGTTTCCACTCTTGCAAACCAAAGGGGCAAACAAGATCAGTTTGTATTTCCATCTCCTGAGAAGTACAGTTGTTTTGTGCGTGTGTGTGCGTGAGTTCTTTTGTGGGAAAGACTTAAAACAGCAGCAGCAGCAGCAACAACGAAACAACTCTCCTGGCCTGTGAACTTGGGCCTATGCTGATTTTCTGACTTTTTCAAAGGAGCTAAAGGGGTAGTAGCAAGCTTTGGGGGGGCCCGACCAGATCTCTCTAGTTGTCTAGTTAACTCAGGGATCACCCCAGTTCTTGGTATACCCAGGCCTTCAAAGGGTTGGTCAAATAAAATAACGTTCTTAGACAAAAGAAGGAGACAGAAGAGATACAGACTCACCCCACAAGTGTTGGAGGGAGGTGTGGTCAGAGTATTTGATCTTGGAGCGCCTGGGGACCATGAGACTTCATGGGATTATGTGAAGGGAGAAGAGATTCTAGGGTCTTCAGAGCTAGGAGGGTGCTGCAGCGTGCTTTTGTCCTCTGTGGTGTGCGTCTTTGCCATGGCAAAGTCTGCTGCTATCATAAAGGATCATATAATTTGCATCGTAATGGTCCCTATAAAAAAACATGATATATAGTTTTGATGGAGAGATTGAAGGTCAGGGAATAAGACGAACATTTTGATAGAAGTCGATTTGAAAAAGCCACGTTTGGTGCGGACGAATTTTTCTAACGAAAAAGATCCCTGGTAGCGTGTGCGTCATTTCAGTGTGCATGAAAAGTAAGACCTTTATTTTAATTAGCAAAACACCGCGTGTGTTCAGCGACCTCAGACGGGTGGGGTAACACATTGGCTTTATTTTCTTCTGGATTTTGAAATAGTCCACACAGCTCTTGTGTGAATAAGGTAGTTTATACAGACATGAGCTAGCGATATAGAAATAGGAATAATACATCGTCACACGTAAGACCCCCAAAAAGCATTTATAAGCTAAGCAATAATCATGCGATAAATGTTTAGAAAATGATTATGCTGCATAAACTCATTTGCTCTGTTTCCGAACATGTTATTTCAAAGTCACTGTTATGGTCTTGTCCCTTGCTGTCATTGTGTTGCACATAACGGTACCTATAATAAGCTTACTTTACCCACATCCCGATTGCCTCCTAGTTGCCATGGAAAATGTGTTTTATTTTTCTGCAGCCAACTTATCAATAAGTATACGCTCAGCTTTGGTTCTGAGCTGGAAGAGATATAGTAGCAGTATTTTAAGACAAGACCTCTCCCCTCAAGGAACTTACAGAAAAGGCAAATATTCCAAACTCTACAATGGAAACCATTGTGTAAATAGGGCTAACTTGGTGTTTAAGTGCTATAGGTGTTTATCAAAGGGACCACCAATGAAGGTTATTTAAATCACCAATTGGGTCTGGCCAGGTGGTTCAATGGTTGAGTGTCAACCTATAAGCCAGGAGGTCACAGTTGGATTCCCTGGTCTGGGCACATTGCCTTGGTTGTGGGCTTGACCCCCAGTAGCGGGTAGGCAAAAGGCAGTGATCAATGATTCTCTCTCATCGCTGATGTTTTTATCTCTCTGTCCCTCTCTCTTTCTCTCTGAAATCAATAAAAAAATATTTTAAATCACCAATTGGTGCCCCTCATTATCCTCTGGTTGGTAGTAAATGTCATTATCCATTCTTAACTTCCCTCTCATCGATGAACTCACAAACCTGTTTGATCACTAATAGATTAATGCCAGTGCGGCAGTCAACCTACACATTAGTGTTGTTTCCAGTTATAATGACATCTTTTAAAAATTGGTTGTGAAAATTTACATTCATATGACAACCAAGGCTTCTCAGTCTTTTGGAATATTGAGGTCATAGCTAAAATCATTTCATTACTGCCGGAAAGTAAAATAAGCAAATACAATCATTTAAAGAACCATCCTGGCATTTTATTGAAATCATCTGCAGTTTGTATAAAAATTTATTTAGCCATACATAAATGTATTTGGATGTTGTGTCCTTGGGTGTATGTAATATCTACCCATGTCACTAATATATATTGGGGATGAATTTTTAAATTCGAAGAGGAATAGGCTAGCACAGAGCTTCTATAGACAACTGCTGTTTAGAGGGAGAAAGAATTGGTTTTCTGTGGCAACAATCTGTTGGCACTTTTTCAGAAGTATTTTGTTAGGTGAAGGATTCGTATGTGCGTTCACAGGCCTCACGTGGCTAAATCCAACAGCACACCACTGATTCGCTTGGGTGGAATAAGCACTTTATAGTGACATAGATAATATCATGTTGCAGATAATATCATTAACTTATGCAAAATGGGTTTGGTTTTAGATTGTAAAGAGTAAGTCCAGAAAAAGAACAGGTATTTGAAATATTTCTTTTCTTTCTGTTGGATGACTTGGATAATTCCAGCATGAATATAGATATTATAATATATTGCCATTGCTTTTAAATTAAGCAAGAACATTTTTTGGAAAAATACTTCTTTATGCTAATTTTTATGGATCCCAAATGTCCAGACTAGCTTTCTGTGGGGAAATGTGAACAGTATGAAGAAACTGATTTATTTGACTCCTTTTGGGAATGTTTTTAAATGGACTTAGGAAATTTTAAAATGGCCTTTGAAACTCTGACTAACACAACTCTGGATGGTGATTCTGTTTATAGATCTGAAATTCACTGACCGGAACAAGGATTGGCCGAGCTAAGGTGGCCATCAGTAGTTTGTCCCTGGGAATCACTGTTGCTAACCACTCCCCTCGGGATTGCTTAGTACCCTCTCGTGTCACAGTATCTATCACGCTGCATTCTAACTGTGGGTTTATTTGGTCTCCTTCATTCTGCACTTGCCAACGCCCAGCACAGTGGCTAGGAGTAACACATAGAAGATCAGTGCCATAACGTTCCCCTTTGAATTTTTTCATTTGTCATCAAAATATATCAGTTCCTGGCTTTCGGGGTTCTGATTAGATTATGTTAGACCCTAACTCCTCCATGTGCCTTAACTTCTCATTCACTTTTCCCGTGAGTTCCTTGCCTTCCCGCATTGCAGTCTGTGCGATTTGTTTAGACCTAAACTCTGTGGATTTATATCTTTCATTCATTTTGGAAATGCAGCAACCATTATCTTTTTGAATATTGCCTTACCCTTCTATTCTATCTAGTATTTCTCCCTCCCTCCCCCCCCCCCCCCGCCGTGTGTGTGTGTGTGTGTGTGTGTGTGTGTGTGTGTGTGAGAGAAGAGAGAGAGAGAGAGAGAGAGAGAGAGAGAGAGAGAGAGAGAGAGAGAGACATTGATGTGAGAGAGTCACGTTGATTGGTTGCCTCCTGCTGGATCCCAACCAGTCATCAAACCTGCAGTCCAGATATGTGCCCCTGGACCCTTCAGTCCTTGGGCCAATGCTCTAACCACTTAGCAAACTGGCCAGGGAGCCTATATGTATATTAAATTCTCATTCACCTCTTCCCCCATGTTACTGTGTCTTTATTACAATCTATAGTAAAATCTGCAGTATAGTTATTCTATGTAAATATGTTCGGTTAGCTGACCGCTGTATTTAAATCCCTGTTGAATTTGTTAGCATGGTGAAACACAGATAACACGAGATCTGCCTTCTTAACACATTTCTAAGTGCGTGGTACAGCGTTGTTAACTCCAGCACAGGCACCGTGTTGTACAGCACCTCTCTGGGACCTTTCCATCTGGCATACTGAGGATTTTTATACCCATTGAACTCCCATTTTCCTCTCTCCCCGGCCCCTGGCCACCATAGTTCTACTTTCTGCTTCTATATATTTGATGACTTAGATACCTCCTTGAAGGGGAATCATGCAGTATTGATCTTTCAGTGACTGCCTAACTTCACTTAGCATGTAACAGAAACCTTCCTTTTTATGGTGGAAAAACCCCCCTTGAGTGTATGTAACATTTCCTTTGCCCATTAATCTGTTGCTGGACATTTGGGCTAATCTATTATGAATCACGCTGCAGTGAACACATGAGTGCAGATTCGTCTTCCAGATCCTGACTTCTGTTCTTTCGAATAAGTACCTAGCAATGGGATTGCTGGCTCTATTTAAAAAAATTTTTTTTTAGGAAGGTCCTACTGTTTTCCATGGTGGCTGCACCATTTTCCATTCCTACCAACAGGGCATAAGGTGCCACCTTCTCCTCATCCTCACCAACACTTGTTATTGTCTGTTTTTTGTTTTTTTTTGATAATGGCCATCCTAACAGGTGTGAGGTGCTATCTCATTGTGGTTTTGATTCGCAATACCCTGATAGTGACCTTGCACGTCTTTTCATATATCTTTGGGCCAGTTTTACATCCTCTTTAGAGAACATCTATTCAAACTCTTTTTTTTTTTTTTAAATCTGGTGATTTTTTTTTAAATATTGAATTCTAGAAGTTCCTTATATATTTTTTACATGAACCCTGTTTCATATATAAGTGGTTTGCAAATATTTTCTTTTCACTCTATTGATTATTTCCTTTGCTGTACAGAAGCCTTCTCGTTTGAGGTAGTGCCGCCTGTCTATTTTTGCCTTGGTTGCCTGTGCGTTCGGTGTCATAGCCATGAAATCATTTCCAAGAACAGCACACTAAAGTTTTCCCCCCTATGTTTTTTTTTTTTTTCTTGGAGTTTTATAATTTCATGTATTACACCTAAGTCTTTAATCCATTTTAAATCGATTTTTGTGTCTAAGTGAAAGGCCCGATTTGTGGCTATTCCGTTTTCCTAGCACCATTTGTTGAATCCTTTCCCCTTTGTGTATTCTTGTGTAAATGATCATTTGACTATATGTTCGTAAGTTTATTTCTGGGCTCTTGGTTCTGTTTCCTTGGTCTATGTGTCTGTCTTTATGTCAGTACCATACTTTTTAGATTACTGTAGCTTTGTGATATGTTTGAAGTCATAAATTGTGAGGTCCACAGCTTTTTTTTTTTTTTTTCTTTTCTTTTTTTTGCTTTTTTTCCTCAAGATGGTTTCAATTATTCAGGGTCTTAGTGGTTCTGTATGAATTTTAGGATTGTTTTTTCTGTTTCTATAAACCAATGCTGTTGGGGTTTCGATAGAGATTGTATTGGTTCTGTAGATCTCTTTGCGTATAATGGACATTTTTATCAATAATAAATCTTCAATCCATGAATGCAGGGTGTCTCTCCATTTATGTGTATCTTTAATTTCTTTTAGCAGCATTTTGTACTTAATTGTGTATAAGTCTTTCCCCTTTTTAAATTTCATTTCTAAGTATTTCATTGTTTTTTGATGCTATTGTAAATGTGATTGTTCTTTTAATTTCTTTTTTTCTTTTTCTTGCCAAACTATTTCAGCAAGGACTTTCAGTACTGTGTTGAATATAAATGGACCTCCTTGCTTTGTTCTTGATCATAGAGGAAAACCTTTCACGTTTTCATCATTGATATATTAGCTGTAGGCTTTTCATATATGGCTTTTATTGTTGATATAATTCTAGTCTCAGGGAGTTTTCATGAATTTTTATCATGAAAAGGTGTGTGTGTGAAATAACCTTTTCTACACCAATAGAGACGATCATGTGAATTTTATCTTGTCCTGCTAATGTGATGTGTATGTTGAACTGTCTTTATATCTTCAAGATAAATCCCACTTGATAATGGTATATGATCCTTTATTATGCTGTTAAATTTGGTTTGCTAATATTTTGTGTAGGATTTTCAGCCATTTTTTGTTTGTTTGTTTGCTTGTCTAAATAAGCTCTTTGTCCTTTCTCACTTCTCCTTCTGGAACTCCTATAATGTGTATATTGGTCAACTGGTTGGTATCCCAGAAGTTCCTTAGACTTTCTTCCCTCTTTTTTATTTACTTATTTATTTTTCATTTTGCTCCTCTGTCTGGATAATTTCAAACAACCTGTCTTCAAGTTTGCTGACTTTTTTCCTGCTTGGTTAAGTCTCTGGTTGAACCCTCTGAATGTTGTTTTCCGTTTACTTATTGCATTCTTCAGCTCCCAAGTTTCTGTTGGATTCTTTTTCAAATTTTCTGTTTCTTTGTTGAAATTCTCATTTTGGTCATGCATTATTTACATGAGCTAGTTGAGCATCTTTATGTCAGTTTTTTTTTGTTTTTTGTTTTTTGTTTTTTTTTAATTCTTTGTCAGGTACTATACATACCTGTGTTTGTTTAGGCTTGGCGTATAGAGATTTAATTTCTCCCCTTGATTGGGCCATTTTGACCTGTGTCTTTGTATCCTTGTAACGTTGTGTTGGTATTCGTGCATTAAAAAAAAAAAAAAAATTGGCTACCTCTATCAAGTCTTTTCAGACTGGCTTGATACATGGAAAGATCTTCAGCATCCGGTGCAGGTGTGGATACTCTGGGCTCAAACCTTTTCTGTAGATATGTCTTCTCAACTTGTGTGCATGGATTCCTGATGATAGAGGGAGTTGCCAGGTTCATCTTCTTAGGAGCCCATATCTCTTGCTCCCTCTGCTGTCTGCCTGCTGTACTGTGGTTCTTCTGAAGCAGCAGCTCTTTTTGTTCTCAGCGGGCCCCAAGGCAACATGTATTTGCTGATTCCCACCAGCACCCGGAACACACAGCTGGACAGAAACCAGTCCTTGGGCAGTTCCCTGAAAAGCCAGCACGCTCCCCTCTTCTCTTTGCCCATCTGTGGAATTTTAAAATGATATTAATTCTGTTCTTTATTTCTAAACGTTCTAAGGGTTTGTTTCTCAAGTCAATCTGGCATTTTCTTAAACATTGAATGTATAGTTATTTACAGTCTCTGTCTGGAAATTTTATTATTTGAAGTCACTGGGATTTAGCTCTATTGTTTGTGTCTACTGATTCTCATTTACTGTGGCTTCTTTCTTTCTGTATTTGCGGGTTCTTGCTGATAAACTCCTTTTTGCCTGATGTTTATCTGTGTGCAACTTGGGAGTCTAAATTGAGGATAACTTCTAGAGGAGTCCCCTCTGACCTGGGACTCTGGTCTCCTAGAGGGATCCTGGCTCAATGAGCGAGTTTTAGGTTCATCTCTCTCACTGCGCAGTGGGTCCAAGGCTTAGTATTTATCCCCAGGGCAACACTGGCCTTGGAGTTTGTTTTGTGGTGTGTTTGTTGATTTGTTTCTTATTTTTCCTTGGATGTTTCTCTTTCTTCAGGCTCACCAATGCATTTTTTAAAAAGCACTTTTTATCTTAGAGTACCCTTCACAATATTTTTCTACTCCAGAAAGGCTAGAATAAGCTTTTGAAAATGGTGTTCAGAAATTTCCATACTTATGTAATTTTATTACCCTCAACTGCATATTGTTTCTGAAATTGTCCTGTTCCACTTAAACATGTGAACAATTTTCTAACGAATTTATAAAATTTCTACAAGATCTTAGTACTTTTTGGAAGCCATTTGTCATAATTATTAAAATGATGAGTTTTCAAGAACAGTTCATTGTTACCAAAGAAAGTATTTACTAACATTATTTTTATTAAGAATTTATAATAATTGGTGGATAGATTGAAATAGAAGCATCATAATAGGATGCAAACTTGTATTTATGTGAGGTACTGTCTTTGGTCAGGATAGTCATTGAAATCAAGTACCAATATAAACTGAACTTACTGGCAGTCTTTCAAATCTGTGTATCATAAATTGTTAAACTATGATTTTAAAAAAAAATCAAGAAATATACTTATATTGCATAATTGGTAATGTTTTACTAATCAATGAAAGGTTTGTGTCATTAAAATTTAATGTTTCCAAAAACTTTTTCATATATATTTTTTAATGTATATTATCTGTTAGTAAAGTAATACTTCTGTAATTTACGTCAGCATTTCTAAAATTGTCCATACTTAAACATTTTAAAGATCGGGGTACTTGATCTAAGTTTTGAAAACCATTCTATACCATAGAGTTTGCATTGTTCTACAATTTCAATGTTTGTAAACTTTATCTTTCTAACTCTATTGAAAGTACTTGAGGTCAGGGATTATTTCCAACATTACTCCTGTATATCCTATTTTGGGACACTCTACAATTTAATAAATCAAGGTCATTTATTCTCAAATACAGTGAGTGAACTTATGAACCAGCAGGGAGATCATTTCAAATTCACATTCCTTACCCCTTGCTTACTCCCACTCCGTGTTTTTAGTTTCTTTAGGGTGGAATCCAGGAATCTCCATTTTTATAACATCTTAGTTATAAAAATTTTTATAACATTTTTTAAAACATTTTTTAAACATCTGACGCTGACACCCACTGCCTTGGCTTCGAAAAATAGTGAGTTTTGTGACAATGATTATTACATCGTAATTGAACCTCATCTTTTGGTTAAAATGAAAAAGAATGTTGGTTGATGTTTATTACAGAAAGTGGGGTGAGGAAATGATGAACCCATCCTTTCAGCAGGTGATAAGAGCTATAGAAAATAACAGGCCTTTGTCTGGCTTAGAGAGCATAAGGTACATACATGTATGTGGCACTCGTGGGACTATACGTGAAGGGGATGATCAGGAATTTCACGTTACCTCCCTTCTCCCAGCTTTACCATATTAGATGGTAAAGGAGGTCCCCATATAGTGCCTTGGGTTATAGGCCTGATCTTTTTGTTTTCTGAGAAAGTATTATTTAATATTGTTTTGACCACCTGTACCCATTTGAGTTCAGGTTGTAAACCAATCAGAGCTGAGGAGCGGTGCGAAGTTTGAATGGCACTCCCCGGGCAGGATATGGTGACAGGTTAACTTTAAATCTGTAAAGCATGAGCGCCGGTCTTTTGGGGATCAACAGTGCTGCTTTCACAGTTTCAAAAGAGGGCTCGCTTTTGTTTCCTTTTCTTTTGGTTTCATCTCAATTGGAGACGCGAGAGCTCCAAAGGCAAACGAAACCCGTGCCCTGCTCAGGAGGGACTCGGGCCTGAAGAGGGAGGTGGACACGGAGACAAACAGGTGAGGGAGAAAGCTCCAGCTCCTTGTCATCTGAGAGCGCAGGACACAGAAGAAAGGCAGAAGGGGGAGGCGGAGGAGTGCTCGAGCAAGTTCATGGCCTTTGAACTAGGCTCCAAAACACCAGTCCTCCTTTGCCAAGCGGCTCTCTGGAAAACTGAGCTGGTGGGAAGGAGAGAGGGTTGGTTTGAAGGAGCGAGATGGACAAAGGCCCTGGGCATGAAGCTGAGGGGAGGGGAGCAGCAGCATTGTGGGGGGTGGGCAGTGATTCGCTAGAGGACCAGGCAGGAGGACAAGGCAGAACCCTGCAGGTCTTACCAAGAGCTGGTCCTGTCACCAGGGATAATTTAAGGAGAGGGTCGCATAATTAGATTTGTACCGTGTGTGCCTGCATGTTTTAGAAACACTCAAGTTTTTGTTTTGTTTTTAATATATTTTATTGATTTTTTACAGAGAGGAAGGGAGAGAGATAGAGAGCTAGAAACGTCGATAAAAGAGAAACATCGACCAGCTGCCTCCTGCACACCCCCAACCGGGGATGTGCCCGCAACCAAGGTACATGCCCTTGACCGGAATCGAACCTGGGACCTTTCAGTCCACAGACCCATGCTCTACCACTGAGCAAAACCGGTTTCAGCGAAACACTTAAGTTTTCAAATTTTAGTGGCCTGCTTTTCCATGGCCCATGAAAGAGCCTCTATTATAGTATTTATAAACAGTTTATTTGGGGATATTGGGAGAAGGGATAGGTAGGGGGCAGATGCCAGTGCTGGTGATAAAAAACGTTCTCCTTGACCAAACTTCAGCTTGGCTCCTTTGAGTTTCCCTAACCTTGGCCTTAGCGCCTGTCCTATCCCTGCAGGGCCTGCACACCCAATCTAAGCAAGGAATTCTGTGGAAGCTACTTTGTGAGAATCCCCCACCCTTGATATCTGACCACGCTGGGTATCTAATCAAGTTCCTCATCCCCTACCTTTGAAGTCTAAGTTCTTGACCTGCCTTCAGCAAGAATCCTGTTGGGCTGGTTTAGCCAGAATCCCCTTACCCTTGATGTCTGCTTTTAGTAATTTTCCACCCACTGACCCCCTCACTCTGCCCCTTGGTTATAAATCCCCAGCTGTCATTGCTGTATTCAGAACTGACCCCCTCTCCCCTATCATCATACCGGCCGTTGCCATAATCTTGGGTCAAGTCTTCCTTACCATTTTAACAAGTGTCAGAGAATAATTACTTCTTGAACACCGCTTTAAGATTCACATTTCGGAATGAAATTCCACACAACATTTCACTGTGGATTGAGAGTGAATTTAGAGCAACCCCTAGCAACCACAAAGTATTCATAGATCAAAAATGAGAGTCTCTTTCGACGTAGGCCAGAAGAACAGAGTGATTTAAAGGTGTTAAGACAAGGATTTAACAAATGCTAGGACTGGTAACTCATTTTTTATGGTGTCCTGTCTTTGTGATTTTAGTTTATTATTTTTATCATTTGTGTGTGGTGTGTCTGTGATTCTTATCAGCGGTGAATACAGTTGTCCTAAGGGCGTGGGGGGATTGTTTAGCTGCTGAGTAACTAGCTACTTTATCTTGGGTATGTCATTTACCCATTCTTCCTTTCAGCACATACTGGTGCATCTCCTTTTGCTACTTTCCTATAAACTGTCTGGCATATTTTCCTCTATAGAAATTTGTATTGATCAGCTGAATAGCATTGCTGAGACATGCCATTGATCCTTCTGGCCACTCTAGATTCCTCCTGCTGACTGCTGGACTACCAAAAGCTAGAGGGAAATCAATCATGTACAGTAGCCACCTGTTTAAACATGGGGAATTGTCAAAACAGGTTTGGCTCAGTGGCAGACTGAAAAGTCCCAGGTTCGATTCCAGTCAAGGGCATGTACCTTGCTGGGGATGTGCAAGAGGCAGCTGATTGAAGACTCTCTCACTGATGTTTCTAACTCTATCCCTTTCTCTTCCTCTCTGTACAAAATCAATAAAACATATTTTTTTTTAAAACACACACAAAAAAACATGGGAGTTGATTTTCTAGTGAATTCTTAACTACTAGTGCCCAAAGGACATGCCAAGGGGGAAAGCCTTGAATGGAGAAGGTTGGTAGTTGATTATCTGTGCTTTTTTCATCTATCTTCCTCTCCATGATCAATGGGAGTCTTCGCTCATCTCTGTTTTGCCAGAATCTAATCTTTATCTTGCTGCTGATTCCACCTCATGTGCATTTGGTGACAGTACTTTCAAACTGTTCTGTCGTTTTCTTAAACCTGCCCTCCTGAGACCAAGAACCTCATAGCCCACTCGCCTCTCAATCACGCAGGGCTGCCCAGCATGGTTGGCTTGCACAAGTGTTCTGAGTTGCCTGCTGTATTGTGTTAAAAACAGCAAGAGCCGAAACTGGTTTGGCTCAGTGGATAGAGCGTCGGTCTGCGGACTGAAAGGTCGCAGGTTCGATTCCAGTCAAGGGCATGTACCTTGGTTGCGGGGGCACATCCCCAGTAGGGGGTGTGCAGGAGGCAGCTGATCGATGATTCTCTCTATCGATGTTTCTGACTCTCTATCCCTCTCTCTTCCTCTCTATAAAAAAAAAAAAAAATCAATAAAATATATTTTTTAAAAACAGCAAGAATATGTAAAACACACACTCCTCCTGACTTGAGCACAGTGCTGTGCACATAGGAGATACCTGATGGGTGTTGAGTAAATATATGCAATTACGATTCACTCATTCTCTGGACAATGCTGACATATTTTAAGAATCCAAGATGGTGCTATGCAGATACAATATTTGCTTTTTAAATTCTCTTGTGTGTCTTCCTGCGGCCCCCCCCCCCCCCCCCAGTTTTTTAAAATGAATTTTTAGGAGTTTTAAAGAGAAAATACCCCCCCCCCAATTTTCTGTATTCATGTTCACAAGTTAAAATCCTCAGTTAAAAGTCTACTGTACTTCAAAATATTTACTTAGAACATGTATTGACATTTAAGTTGATATGGTTATTGGCTTATATTAGGGAATGTTTAGTGGATTTTGTTGGATTTACTCACTCTATCTGAACTGCAGGTCCTAGAATGGAGCTTTGCCTGCAAGAGTGTTAAATTCAATAGAATCTGATGACTTAAAGAACAAACACACATTGTAATTTTTGGCATGAGTTTGCTTGTAAGGGTTTTGTACGTGTGGGAGTGAAAGAACTAGGAAGTTTCTAAAAGAACCCAATACCATATTTTTAGATATCATTTAAGCCAATGTTTTCTCTTATCCCCTGGGGACTCGGTTGCTATCTCTGGCAAGCAGTAGTGAATGAGCTCCCGGAGGCTTTTTTGGGGGGGTGTAGAGGAGAGTATTTTAAGGAGGAGTGCCTCTAAAAATAAAACCCAGGCTCAGCCACGCTCTTTCCTCCTCCTGGAGAGAATAATTGCCCTTTGTACACTCCAACTCAGAGACAGAGTCTGTAGAACTTCTTGACTGAGGCACACGCTCTGGAGTGAGACTGGGGGTTCAAATCCCAGCCCTGCCATTTATGAGCTCTCTGGCCTTGGGAAGTGCATCATTTCTTTATGCCTCAGGTTCTTTGTCTATAAAAGGAAACAATAGCCATACTCACCTTATGAGGTTTAAATGATTCAACACATGTGATACCCATAGAACAACTTGGCACCTAGCAGACTCTCTATAAGTGGTAGCTGCTGCTATTATTATTACTATTATTATTATTACACTTCGATAAAAGAAGTAAATATGCCAATGTTTTATGTCACTGAATTATACACAATTTTAATTTTTTTATATAAATATATTGATTTTTAACAGAGGGAAAGAGAGAGAGATAGAGAGCTAGAAACATCGATGAGAGAGAAACATCGACCAGCTGCCTCCTGCACACCCCCCATCGGGGATGTGGCCGCAACCAAGGTACATGCTCCTGACTGGAATCGAACCGGGGACCTTTCAGCCCGCAGACCTATGCTCTATCTACTGAGCCAAACCGGCTTCGGCCACAATTTTAATTTTTAAAATTTCTGGCCTGACCCGTGTGGTTCAGTGGTTGAGCGTCAATCCACGAAACAGGAGGTCACAGTTCCATTCCCAATCAGGGCCCATGCCCGGGTTGCAGGCTCCATCTCCATTAGGGGGCATGCCGGAGGCAGCCAGTCAGTAATTCTCATCTTTGATGTTTCTATCTCTTTCTCCCTTTCCCTCCTCTCTCTGAAGTCAATTAAAAATATAATTACGTTTTTTTCTGTGTTTTACGTCATAGATTTATATTCCTTTTTATACCAAAACTAGTGGCAAAAATTGTGTTTAATTTTCATGCAAAAAAATTGTGTTAAATCTACAATGGAAGGTGTCCTTTCTGAGTTGGCTGCATCAAGTGTAAACCGAGTGATTGGAGGCCGAGTGATCGGCAGGGGACTTGGTGAGCGAGGCTAAGAGGCCAAGGACGATATTGTTCGGTGACAGCCATGCTGTTTGTCAGTGGGAATGGTCATACATGTCAGTGTGTTGTGTGTAATGCTTACTTTGTGACAAGACATCCGAGGGGTTAGCTTATTCCCAGCTTTGGTAATTTATGAGGTGCATAGCTTTGGGCATCTTTCCTTCCCTATAAAATGAGCCTAATACGCCGAAGCCGGTGTGGCTCAGTGGATAGAGCGTCGGTCTGCGGACTGAAAGGTCCCAGGTTCGATTCCGGTCAGGGGCATGTACATTGGTTGCGGGCACATCCCCGATAGGGGGTGTGCAGGAGACAGCTGGTTGATGCTTCTCTCTCATCAACGTTTCTAGCTATCTATCCCTCTTCCTTCCTTTCTGTGAAAAATCAATAAAATATATTTAAAAATAATAAAAAAATAATAAAATAAAATGAGCCTAATACAACCTGGCTGAGAGGTTGTCAGTTTTCAGTTAGTAGGTGCATGTATATTATGTAAATTGCAATAGTAAGTTTTCAGTGATGGTACCAGAGAATCCAGGAATCCAAACAAAGATGATGAGAAAATTCAGTTGCTCATCAGGAGCTATCCTTCCTGTTCAGCTGATGATCATTCCTCGCCTGGTGAGATGACCCCAACCATCATTCCTGAAGAGTCTGGGCCAGTGGTCGGCAAACTCTTTAGTCCACAGAGCCAAATATCAATAGTACGACAATTGACATTTCTTTGGAGAGCCAGATTTTTAAAACTTCAACTTCTTCTAACGCCACTTCTTCAAAATAGTCTCACCCAGGCCGTGGTATTTTGTGGAAGAGCCACACTCAAGGAGCCAAAGAGCCACATGTGGCTCACAAGCCGCAGTTTGCCAACCACGGGTCTGGGCCATCAGAGGTCTTGCCTGTACTGGGTGATTGTAATTTTCCATTGACTAACCTCAGGACACAGGAGCCATTAGAGGTTGCCCCCAGAGGATCCCTGCATTTAGACACACTTCTCCGTAAGCCATTATGTAATAGCAACCCAGTTTCCCCTTGATGGTCAGGATCAGTCACCCGCCAGTATAATGACCCCCTTCTTTGCCCAGTGAGTCATTGTGAAGCAATCTTGGATTAGCAATTTAATGGCACGTTGCTATGACACCTGGTGGAAGCATTCCTCCCTCAGGTGTGAGACTTGGGTGCCAGCAGAACCCAGAGAATTAGCAGAGACCAGAAAGAAAAACATCCCTGGTGGATCACCAAGGGTAACAGTGAGAGGAGCCACTCCTATTTCTATCTCTTGGTTCCGGGATCTGTGTGTCCTGGCTATGGATTAGTCACTGCTTCAGAGTGCATATTGCATCCTGGAAGACGTTACCCCAGCTCTGCAAGGTGCAGTCCCCCAGCTGGTGTCCTAACAGAATCCTTAAAAAGCCATTCCACTGGTGTATCCAGCCGGCTGCTCCAGAGTATTGGGGAATAGATGACTGCCGGGTTCTTCATTTGCTTTAAAGTCAGTTCCTTTCTTAGAAGCAGTGCCGTGCGGGATGCCACGATGGTGAAAACTGTATCCTGTAAGCCTCCCCGTGGAGGTTTCGGCATAAGTTTTATGGCTGGGGAAGGCAACTCCAGCAAGTGTTTATTCCAGTGAGATCAGAGCCATGCCGCTCTTAGAATGAAAGTGGGCCAACATGACCAACCCTGCCACCAGGTCATTGGCCAACCTCACCCCCGCCTCCCGGGAACTGTGGTGTCATTTGGGGAGCTCAGTATTCTGTGCATGTGGCAGCTTAGCCTTGGTCGCTGTTGCTGGGAAGACGGGTGGCTGGAGAAGGAGGCTGACCGGCATCTACAGCATAAGGTCCCGGTGGCTAGCATTCACACGGGACGCAACTGTCACCGTGTGCTGTGTTCCTTAAGGGAGATCTGCTCACGGACTTCTTGCCTGGCATTCATTTCCTAATCATGTTCCTTCTAAGTCCTTGATCATTCTGCCAAGCCACAAGCATGTCTGTGAACCTCTAGCTCCATACTTCACACTCTTGCTCTTTCTAGGCAAAGTAAACAGCCAGGTGCACTGCTGAAAGTTCCACCCACTGGGGAATTTTCTCTGTGTCACTCTTCCTTTAGTGCCGCCCAGCGTGGGGCTCTAGTCCTATCACGTCCACTTTTGGGCGGGACCAACGTGTTTTGCGGAACCTGATGGTCTCATTCTGGGGTGGCACAGAAGAAAGAGGGACAGAAACAGATTTCCAAAGTATCAGCAGTTAGGTGAACAGTTGGGTTCGCCTCAGCAATAATAACTATATAAAAACACTGGGATAAGGCCTTACAGACTGTGAGAAAATTTAACTGTCAACCTTAACTTCTCTTCTAAATGAAGCAATCATTTAAGAGTAAAGGACAAAAAAGAAAGTATTTTCTGATTAATGAAGATTGAACTTTTTCTGCCTACATCTTCTTATTTCTTGAACTACCAAGTAATGCAATTTGTGAAGAAAGACATAGAATCTAGAAGATAGTAGTTGGATGCAAACGTCACAAGCAAAGAAATTTCAGATTGGTAAAATAAACACGGACTGTAAAAGCAACAAAAAACAGAGCAGTTGCTTATTTTTAGGATGTTGGGGGGAAAGTAAATACAAATGCTGGTTAAGAATAACATGGAAAATGGCAGAAGAAACATTGGAACCAGAACTGAGGTCTTGTTATGGGGAGGAGGAAGGAAAATGGATTATTTTTAAATTTAAGGCATAGTATGCTGTTCAGAATTTAACCAAAAGAAACAGAATGTATATCAGCATGGAGTGGGGAAGAAAATTAAAGTAAACCAAATTCAGTTAAGGAGAAGGAAAGAAAAAAAATAAATAAAATAATCATGAATTAAATATAAGAGGGTTAAACTATCCTCTCAGCTCATATAAAAACTAATAAGACCTAACTCCAATGGAGGAGGAGCATGATTAAGTTTCACAATGGTAAGGGGTTTGCCAAACAAATATGAAAGATGGAAGGAAGGATGTTTGCATGGGAGTGGTTATAGTAAAGGATCATGGCATATCACCTGAGTAAGGAGATAAGTGATAACATGACAGGAATGAATGATAGTGAGAATGCGGAAGGGTCAATGGATAGGAGGTTTTGAGGTGTTAGGAGGCTTCCACTATTCTGCAGGATACTGGGGACAAGAGTTAATTGCATGAAATAAATGCTCTAAATGATTTCAGCTACTCTGTGAAAAAACTTACATAGAGAAAATACATGAAAGTAAAGAAGTCACAAAGAACGAAATCAAGAGCACAGTATAATCATAGGTTGTTTGCATCCTTGCATGACAAGACATAAGCATTTTCTGGAAAAGGCCATACCGTTCCCAAGCACATGGTCAGGAAAATGTTGATAATATTGTCTCAGTTATAATTAAGACCCACTGGATTAATCCGGACAATGGTTAATGAAAATTGGGCATGGGTGAATGAAGAGAAAGTGTGTTAATGAATGAAAGATCAAGTATTCTCCATTTGGGGTTTGGCCAGGCAGCTGGTAATTGTGTTCTGTTTGCTACTAGATGTTCTGGATTTCAGAGTTTCCTGGGTAAAATTTGTAAAAAGTAAATGAATAGATAAATAAACAAATAAAACTAAAAACCTTTCAAAAATGGGATGAAATGGTTAACTTTTTGCCAAGCAAGTGGGGAAAAACTCACCATCAGTTAGCAATATAATTACTTAAAAGAAGGGACAGCTTAACCTCAAGCATGTAGGACATGGTGTCCAAATAAAAAGAGGGCCTTTTAAGAGAACACTTGACAATCTTATCCTAACATATGTATACATATGTATATATTAACATATGTATAACATGTACAGCATGCACACACACCCCAAATATATTCTCCTTATTTCTGAGAACCTTTTAAACTTCCATTTATTTGGGAATATTTCAGAAACACCTGCCTTGCTTAGTTGAGAACCTGGGCAGTAAGGAGGCTTGCCTTTTGGTGATACAATTATCAACAAAAACTGTTGGTACCAAGTTCAATTACCCGCCCAAGGTCACACGTCTAATTAGTTGCAATGCCAGTATTTAAGCAGGCAGCCTGACTCCAGCCCCATTTCTCTTAATTATGAGGCTAATGTCCGTGAAAATGAGTAATCATATTTTCAATGGAAATGTTTTATTTGAACGCAGCCATTTTTTTTCCTTGCGTTAAAACATAGATATATGTTTTATATTTGTTTATACCGAGTGCCCTCCTTCAGTGCTGTCTTCCTTTTGGCTATTTCATTGTAAGTCAGCGCTCCTATTAGGACAGAAGTAAAGCAAAGAAAGGGTTGCCAAGTTAAAATGCATCACATGCTCATTTATTAAAAACATTAGTTTGGGAAAGGACAAAGTAGAAACCATTGCATTAAATGGCTTTTAAATAGCCTGTGGATTTAATTTCTCTCTGTTCTCTATGACTTTCATTTAATCCAAATACTTTAGTTTTTCTGTTTTATGGCTGTTCGGTTTGTAACAACTTCTTGTGGCTTGGAGTGAGACTATATTTAACTCAAGGCTGTGTCTTATCTGATGAGTATCGGAGACAGACTGAATCAAGGGTGTCCATTCATTGGTCGGGATAACATTTGCTCATTCATTCCACACATGAGATCCTGTGACGGGGTTTTGCTGAGTGTGAAACAAGCAAATAAGCACTTTTCCTACCCCCTGGAGACAGACAGTTGATTATTTAAATTATAGGGATCAGTGCCAGAAAGGTAAAGACCAGATGTATATGCAATTTGTTTCCTATAAATGTTACCCAGAGAGGTCCCATATGGTCCATGGTGGGTAAAAGATCTACGGAACTACAACTCAGGAGAAGTGTCTAATGTTGGGAAAACAGGTCCAGCTGACAGAAAAACAGCATCTGTGTACACCTCCCATCAAATACCATTTCGTGTCAAAACTGTGTATTCGTTTTTCCTTCTAACCTTTCATAGTTAGGGTCATTTCTTGCAATCATGCTTATTCCTCAGCAGTTGTCGGTTCTCATGATTATTTGTTAAACTAAACAAGGTCATGTTGAAGTGTAGCGGTTCCATCTTACTCCTGAAATAATATTTTTTCACCTAAGAGAGTTTATTCAAATTCCAAAGAGGAAATAATTCAACATAATTTCATTTTCATTCTGTTCTTTAGAAGATGAGATTGTCTCCTTTGTCTCATTTTTATTTTATTTTATTTTTGAGAGAGGTGAATTCTGTTTATAATTTAGCACAGTACAAAGCTACCTATTTTTATGCAAAAGTGTACTTTCTGCTTTCCTATCTCAGCGAGGCATTGTTTGCACTGGCTCTTGCATTCAGAATGGAGTGATAGGTATGAAAAATGAATATAACTTAAGGGGAAATTTAGTACACTTAAATCGCATCCATCAGAAAATTTTCCATTGCGTTCTCACTGTCGCATGGATGGCCAGTTTTCTCAGCAGTGACCGTCACTTGGAGCCTGTGATGTCTCTAGGCAGCTGACACCTGATTTCAGAAGATGCTACACTAGTGCGGTCCCTATGGGAGCCACCGATATCCCGATAAGAATAACCACAGACCTTTATTTTAGCGACTTGCTCGGGTAAACTCATCCATGGTCTTGACTCGTTGAAGTGTTCAGTATTTCCCATGCTGAGACTATAAAAATAGCTGCCACCCTGTCATTTATTTTTCTAGTGCCTCTTTTATGGCTTCTTAGTTTTTGAATTTTTTTTTACATTAATATTCTTAACTATTTGAGAATTAATTTTTTGTAAGGAGTAATACAGGAACCTAGAGATCCAACTCCATATTTTTCTAGTTGTTACAAAACCATTTGTGGAATAATTTATCATTTCCCCATTGATATGAGATGTTAACAACATGGATATTGACCTATCACTAATTCTCCTTTGTAGTTGGGTCTATTCCTTAGATAAACGTCTGTAAAAATTTTATCACCTGGAAATTCTACAAAACTCACTCTCTCTTTTATTGTTTTGTCATGCATGAGTCACAGTTTAATTGTGGTGATTTTCACTACGTCATGATTCTAAAAAATTCAACCATCTGGAACAAATCCAGAAATAAGTAGGAAAACACTCCTTTGTCCTTGTTCTGGAACCAAGTGACTTATTGTTTATATGTGACGTTAAAGAAAAATTAGTTGCAATGCTTTAGAAAGTATATCACCTAAACCACACACACCTACTTGACAAAATTTCTCAAACTAGAACAAGTGAATCTAAAAGAGGGAAACGCAGGGATGTAGGAAACTATGGTGAATAATGTAACCAGTGAAAATTATAATTAAAATAATTTCTAATCACGTGGCTATGTGGTTTAATGGTATTCTTTAAAACATTTTAAGAAATAGAATAGGCATGTTTTACAAATCTGATTAAAAATGCAGAACAATTCTTGGTGATAGTAACAGAACATCCTATGCTGGTAGTATTAATCCCATCACCCATATCTCTGACCACAAATATTGGGCCAGGTACCACGCTGTCTTAGCTTGTCTTGCTGTGATCATTCTCTGATTTCAATGCAATGAAATTATTCTGTGAGTATGAACCTTTAAACCTGTAGGCCTTCCAGCATATTGGCCTCTAATGCTCTCTATCCATCAACACTTTTTGTCTTTATTTCTTTCATTCTCCTGTTTACATTTCATAACCCATCATTTGAATAACTCGCCAATAACCTAACTCATCTCGCTCCATTCTCTTTGTTGGTATCTGTTTGGCAAACCCCAGACCAGGATGAACTCATATATCTGCTTCCTTTGCCCTTGCTATGTGCTTTTGAGTGTTGCTGACGCTCAAATGGTACAACTGAAAATGATACACTGAAAATGGTACAACCATGGACAGGCCACAATAAATTTGTGGTCATCAATGTCAACTAGACCGTTAGTACTGCCCAGAGCTGCCCTACTAGGCTTCTTTGATTAATGCACTTTTCCTCTGCAGAGATTCTCTCAAACCTCTTCTACTCTCTGCAAACCTGTGGCCTCCCTTCACTCTTAGGAGGTGACCTTACCTCCAGCCACACAGAGAAAGTTAAGAGCCATCAGATCGGAACTCCCTCAACTTCCTACTATCAAGTGTTCGTACTCTTCTGCATCTAGACCTGATTTCTCTTCCTTTCTGCTTGTTACGGGAGAAGAGATGTCTTTCTTCCCACAGAAGGGCCATCGCTCCATCTGTGCTCTGCCTCTTCTCACTTTCACCTTCCCAGGAACTTGACTTATCTTTTCCCTCCCTCGTCTCAGCTGCTTCTCTCTCTCCACTGGATCCTTCCCTCGGGATTTCAACATGCTCAAGTCTCTCCCATCTCAAAACAAGCCAATAGACAGTAACCTCCCCCGGCTGCGCCCCTCTCACTGGGGTGCCTCTAGTCACACTTTTCAGGGGCATCATCTGCCCTCACTACCTCATTTCCCATAACCCACCTCACCTTGACTTTTACCCTTAAAATTTTAAAATAAATGCCAATAGAGTAGACACTGGAAGTAGAACTCCCAATACAGTAGAGGAGAAAAAAGGAAATCTAATGAATATAGAAAAGCTAAGGAAAAGAGAAAACACAAAACAATATGCAGATATAAGTAAGCATGCCAGGAATTATAGTGAACGCAACAGGTTCAACTCTTTGTGGTGTGATCTACTGACCTAATGTCCTAGAAAAGCAAAAGTATGGTATCCGAGGAGGGCCTTGACAGCAATGGGGCACAGGGAACTTTTTGACATGATGAAATGTTTCGTACATTTACACTGTGGTCCTGTTTCATGGCTTTACACATTTGTCACGGCTCATCTTGTATATAGAAATTTGGTGAGTTTCATTGTGTGTTCTTTGTACCACAAGCTTGGCTTTCAGTGAGTTGGTATTTATAAGTCATAATTACATAAACACAATAGTTTTTGACTGAAAATTTGATTATATGACATTAGGAAGATGAGATGCGGGGCAGGGGGCAAAAAGATCATAATTAGCCATAGTAGGAAATTGAGAGGATGTCTAAGAGTGATGAACCAAGAATTACCAAATAGGAGAAGAGAAGGCTAAAGGAAAAGACTCTGGAGAGCAAGCGGGTGGTACAGCAGACTGATAGCTTTTGATAACAGTCTGTTAGAATTACTGACATTTTTTACCTTGTGCATATGTCATTTTAATAAAATTAATTTAATAATTGGGAGCTATGCATTGCCAGAAGTAACTATAGAAAGACCAAAAATGGACATGGAACCCAGCTTAGCTGAGAGAGGAACAGAAGCTCTGATATGATGGATGGCTTTTCCTGGGCTGTAATGTCTAAGCTGAATTTGAAAGTATGAGTTAAGAGTTCACCAAAGGATTCTTTCCAAATGTAATTGATTATTAAGGATGTTTCCTCTCTCTGGTAACTCTGTTAAACTCTAGTGCTTCCAAGAGATTATATTGATTTACTTGCATTTTCTAGGCTTATATTTATGCCAGTGGTGAAAAGATTATATATATATATATCTTAAAAAGCATGGCTGGTCTATCTAGCACATTAATAATGTTGAATGAGTGTTGATAGGATATTCTTGTTTCTGTTTTTATGACTTACCACTCAGTGCTACTATGTTTTTCAAACTGAGATGATAGTAAATTGTTTTGTGTGGTGTGTTTTTTTTGTGTGTGTATGTGGGTTTTTTTTATTATTATTATTAACTTGGCCTTCTGGTTGTATACCTTATTTAATCTTGAGCAGAGATTTTTAAAAATCAGAAAGTAGTAACAGACAAAAAGGACTAACCTTGAGTCAGACCTTGCATGAGACCAGGAAGTGGAGTCATCTTTAAGGCTACCTTTAAGACATTTCTGATAAAAAATTTTTAGTCAAGTTTTCATCACGTAAGTCAACATAAATCTGGCTTACTTTACAAATGAATGATATCCTCTTCTTTTGCTAATGTGTCTTGCTCATCTTCAGCTATTTTTAAGAAGCTAATGGGGAAACGATGTTGCATTTATCTGTGATTCAATGTTTTCACAAAAACAGCTAGGAATTTTATATATGCAGGCATGTAGACAGAACTAGACAAGGGCAGGAACAATCAGAGCTGGTGAAAAAGGTCTGTTAGGCAGCTCTACCTGGATGCTCACGTGCAGAACGTGCAGGTGAACAAGGTTTGCTCGTCATTGCAGTTGTAGTCTAGTGTGAGTCAAGATGACATCTTTGTCCCAAGAACAGCATAAGGATGAATGAGTGGACACTAGGTCCTGGAGGCAAGCAGGGCTTTCAGTAGTTCTTGGGAATGGTAAGCTGAGAAGAGAATTGGGCAAGAATTGACTAGAGGTATACCAGAAGCCCGGAGCTGATCGGTCAGCTGGCTGAGTTCTACCTCCAGCAAATCAAAGTGTGAACATGACAGGTTTCGAGAAATAGAACCATGCTCAGGAGGTTGTTTGTCTTGGCATTGAAGACATTTTAATAAAGCAGTTCTAGACTATGATGTCATTTCAGCTAAACAGATAACACCCTTAAAGGAGTAATAGCCTGTAGGGCTCCTATCTACCTTAACCATTTGTATTTTTAAATCATAAGCATATGCCTGGAGCTGTGCAGAACACTTCATTTTAAATAGTCATGTTCCCTCTGGCAAAAGGAGCTCCAGTGCCGTAGAAATTATAAATAGAACCCAAACTTCAAACTTGTGTAGTGCGATGTATTTTCATTGAAGATGAGCCATTAATGAAAATTATTTACAGTGTTTTGAACTGCCCTTTTTTAAATTGAATTAACATTGACCTCTTGTAACCTTTTTCTTAGCATACATCTGTGGATGGATATACTGAACCTCACGTCCAGCCTACCAAATCGAGTAGCAGACAGAACATCCCTCGGTGTAGAAACTCCATTACGTCCGCCACAGACGAACAGCCTCACATTGGGAATTATCGTTTACAAAAAACAATAGGGAAGGGGAACTTTGCCAAAGTGAAATTGGCAAGGCATGTCCTAACGGGGAGAGAGGTAAGTCCTTCAGATGTCTTTTTAATATGGATTAGAACATTTACCTCTCCAAAGTCTCGTTGAAAAGCGTCCTCAGAGCTGCTGCTGGGAATTCATGACAGTTGTGGTACGGGATATGTGTGAACGGGACGTGCCGAGCAGAGCTGTATCATGGCATGCAACGTTGACCTTGAACGTTCAGAATAGAAACATACCTACATTTTAGCATCTCAGAGAGGGAGTCTGGTGCAAATGAGCTTTTCTCAGACTTCTGTCTTTCAGATTGCTACCCAACCTTAGTTACAAGGCTAGGATAAAGTCTTTTATTAAACATTGGGCATAAATGTGTAGAAAGTAACTCACTCATTTTTATCTACTTAGAGACCACATTAAACAAGTGTTGTTATACAGATGTTTTACAAGAAAATTGGGTTTCTAAAATTCCATGTGCTTTAAGTTATGTGTATTTATATAGAAAAATTGTACATATTTAATAATTATTGTTAATATTAATGTCTTTAGTAATTTCTATGTTAAAGGTCGAAAATAGTTAAATATCTAACATTCTATATACCATAATATTTACCGGATCCGATGAGGACATTGTGAGAAATCTCAGTCATAAACTGTTTTTGATACATTTTAATTTTGCTCTGTGCCTAGTATTATTGTCACTTCCAGGTGAATTTAGTCCTCCCTGTCCATTCTGACCCCATAAGCTGTTCAAGTACAGTCTACATTAGGGAGAGACTTAGAGGACATTCAGATCTACTTCGCGGGTCTGCTATCACTAAGGTTGGGCGGCCAGTTTCTCTACTCACCTCGTCATTTATCCACACAATACTTACGTTACTGAAAGTTTATAACCCCGTCCCCTCTGATATTTGTAACTTACCAAGATCATGAGTAAAAGATTAAGATTTAGAGGATTCTTATTTTTAAAGAGGAAACTTGGAAGTAATACCGCAAGTGTAATTTCATTGACTCAATCAAATGGGTTAAAGATGTGGGTCAATGGTATATATTGTAAGGCTACCATAATATCAAAACTTTGCCATCCAATTATATGAACACTAAATGATTTCTAGTTAGAAATGAAAGAACAGATGTTTTCTTTCTAAGATTTTATTCATTAAAATATGTATTCTCAAATACAGTTTAATGATTCTCTTTTTTAGGTTGCTGTGAAAATAATAGATAAAACTCAGCTAAATCCTACCAGTCTACAAAAGGTCTGTAATCATTTTGATAGTAATTAGAATGTGAGTTTCCTAATTAATATATGAGTTCTGTAAAGCCAGCTGTCCTAAATTTTCAACTAGGTGCAATATTGCATTTCATCAATCTATGAAGAAGAGACATGATGTAAAACATATTCATATTTAAATAATATTTTTGAAGTAGTTTGAAAAATATCTATTACTCAGATGCATGTACCATATAAAAGGAAGTTATTTAATTCAGTAGAATAAGACTTGGTTTAAAATATTTGAAGTATTCAGGATTCTGCTTGATTAAACATCTATGGATGAGTTAATATTCTCCATAAGTGGGTTTCCTTTTATATAACTTCACTTGCTTTTCTTCCTTCTTCTACAAGAACTAATGTTTCTGATAACTTACAGGAGAAGATATGAATATTTCTTCAAAAAGTTGAGATATAAGAAAACGGGAATAGGGGAGGAATTAAAAGCAGTTAGCATGGGGATTGCCCTTAAACCTGGTAGCTGTTTCATGTTGCTTTATTATAATACTTGCTTATGTGGGAAACTTGGTCATATGCACATTTTAAAAATGTGTACTTTGAAAATGAAGCAGATATTTTAACATTTCTGCCATATATATATGTTCATTTTGTATAGTGATAATATCCATTGTGATTTTTATTTGAATAGATAGGATCACAGTCATATATGTACTAGTAAGTGTCACATAATTAACTTTGGATTCCTAAAACAGAGAGAATCTTATAAGAAATGTTTAATAATGTGTATTTAATTACACCTGCTGATTCTAACATTAAATTATAAATTTAGGTCTGTGCCCTGACTGATGTTGCTCAATGGGTAGAGTGTTGGCCCATGCACTGAAGGGTCCCAGGTTAGATTCCTAGTCAAGGGCTTGTACCTGGTCGGAGCACATGCGGGAGGCAATCAATTAACGTGTCTCTCTCACACGGATGTTTCTCTTTCTCTGTGTCTCATCCCCACCCTCCCACTCTCTCTAAAAATCAATGGAAGAAATATTTTGGGTAAGGATTAAAAAATAAATAAAAGTTGTCCTGGAAACCAAGTCTCAGCAGAGTTAGAGATGGGATCAGAAACAAATAGCTTCTTAGTTCATTACCAGGATCCTGTGGTGCGTTGTAAACAGATGAGTTTCTTTGATTCTCCGCTTAAGTGTTCTTTTCTAACAGGAGTGTGTCCACCTGTTTTCTTTGACAGTTGTTTCGAGAAGTACGAATAATGAAGATATTGAATCACCCTAACATAGGTATGTAATTTATACATGAATAATGAAGTGTTTTCTTTCATTTGAGCGTATTTGAAAGATATAATTTTAAGGGTGTTTTATAGAAATAGAAGAAAGGTGATAACTAGAAACCTGAGCATGACCTGAGAAAGTAATACTTTGGGTAAAAATAGATTATGAAGAAGTTAGCTGAAGGCTACTGCTTGTTACTACCTTGCTGTCTTCTGCTTTCCCCTACAATGAGGGATATGACTGGGAGTTGATCCATATATAGCACATTTTTTTTTGTACCTCTGTACTCAGTCTCTCTAAAGAGAGATTACATGCCATTTAGATATTTATAAAAAATAAATTCCAGATAATTTGATAATATGCATTATAATTTTCTTATAATTTATAGGCAAAATAATTAATTTGAATTAAAAACTAGAGCTGATTTCAGTTTTAGTGGATTTATTTCCATAAATTCTGGGTTTCCCCCATATTTACAAATAAGTGTATTGCTTGCATGTATTACATGAAGTTATTAGATTTTAAGAAGTAGAAAGCAATTCTTTTTTTAATTTGTTTTAAAACACTTGTTTATTGCACATTAAAAAAAATTTATGTTTATTAGAAATTGTGGTGTATAATTTCAACTACATAAATCTGATAATTTAGTAGTTTTTTAACCATAAACTTTTATAGTATCACATATTTATAGGATTTTTCTTTTTTCTGTACTAAAGAATATTTAATGTTTTATGATAGGCCCATTATAACATAGTCTCTTTTAAAGTTTTAGTTAAAATTTATTATTGTAAAAAAAATTTTTATTATGATTTTAAAATGGTGCTTTTCATTACCTTATTCTAATTAGAAAAGGTATTGGTTCTTTAATGCTGGAAACTTAACTTTTTTTTTTACCTACCTCTTTATGGTAAATACTGTTCTTCCACAATAGTAATAATCCTTAAGAGAATTTTAAAATTTTAAATTGTAATTAATATTCTTTAATAAATATTCAAATTTTCCAGTGGCTTAGTGTTACCTTACATTTTATTGAAACATACCCAGCCATGCCATTGTGACTCAGTGGTTGAGCAAAGACCCATGAACCAGGAGGTAGCTGGTTTGATTCTCAGTTAATATTGTGGGCTCATTCCCCAGTAGGGGTGTGCAAGAGGCAGCTGATTGATGTTTCTATTTCTCCTCCCTTACTCTCTCTGAAATCAATTAAAACATGTTTTTTAAAAAATATAACCAATACATGCTAACAATTACAGAAGTATATTTCTAATTTCTTTTTCAGTAAAATTGTTTGAAGTTATTGAAACAGAGAAGACCCTCTATCTAGTCATGGAATATGCAAGTGGGGGTAAGGATGTGGGGCTTGAAAAGTTCTCTTTGGTGCGACATAGGATTGTCCACACCTCAAGATTATGTCTTTATTGTTATTGATGAACTTTCAGGTTTATTAAAATACCTTTACTTGATACTTTAAGGAAAATTCAGTGTTTGCTTTCAAGACCTATTGACCCTATATTTAAAAGTAGGATTTGGGGCTCATTTTATTTTATTTTTTTATACTCTGTCCACCTAGCCAAACTAGGTAGGGCTGTTAACTCTAGTTTTTTAGAAATACTAAAAAATAACATATTCTCATTGACTATTACTTAGGTACATTTTTAAAACTCTAAATTTGCATTGTTATCTATGAATGGTTTGATTCTCTTATCTAAGTAGTAGTATTATATGTCATATTATTATGATGACTAGAAGCTAGAAATCTCAAATTCACAATGTATTTAATAAAGACTATGGCAAAAGAATATTCTAGGGTAAATGTTTATTTCTCTGATTGTTCATACATGAAAGATCCTAAGTATAGATGCATTTTCAAGATAATCCATAAAATGTTTGAATTTAAATAAGTATTGATCTGTATATTCTAAAAGCAGAATGGTGGAATTGAATAGTAAGATGTATTTGTAGTAGAATGTAAAGTGTATTTTGACTACAGAGTGTCAAAAACAGAAGTGATTTTTAAAACTGATATATATATATAGAAAACCATTTTCGCCTGCCTTTCCCTCAAGTGAAGATACTCTAGCTGAAAAATCACAGTTCCGTTAGGCGTAGGACTCAATGTTCTCAGAAACAGGTTTAACATGTATGGAGTAAATCATTCAATAAGTAGAAAAGGAATACTTGAAGGTTTTAAGAGCTCAGAAAATTGAAGAAGAGGGAAGGCAACTCTAAGTATTTGAAGCACTTTAGCTAATTAACTCTTTTGCTAATCAATAGAAAACCAGTGTTGAGTCCTTTTAGCTGATAAAGTACATAGATTTTCCTGGTGAGTCAGATTTTATGTAGCTAGAATAAAGAGGATTAATTCTAGTTTATAAAACACCTACATTATGTGTTTTTATACTGTTTCTTAGATTTCAAAAAATATATATACTGCAAATATTAAATATATTTTAATTGCATTTTCAGTTTTTTTATGGAGATTGAAAGTTTTAATAGATTTGGTTGTTTACAAAGCTTTTTTCCCATCCTGAAGATATTTCAGTGTAGATTTTTTTTTTTTTTACTTAACCCGAAAACCGATACTATTCATGTTTTATTATTTTTTTTATTTTAAACAATTATTCTGCCATGCAAATTTGCATAAAGTGAAGGTCTACAATAAAATTAACAAACCTATAAAAAACACATAATGAACTATTACTCTATTTTTCCATCCTTTAGTTAGATTTATATAACATTTTGTCAGCGTGGGAACCTTGAGCATTATTTTTAGTTGTTAATTTTTTTTTTCATTTTAGTCATCTTAAGTCTAAAAATAGGGGCTAGACATGCTTTGATAGGAGAAATGATAGACTGCTAAAAATCTGTGGACATCATTCTGTTTTATACAGTGTAATATATATATTTATATATTTTGTTTTAACAACGAATGGTCAGTACAGTCAACTCTCTATTGGTACTAATGAAGGGACCGATGGCTGGGGTGATGGAGAGGTGGTGTGGTATAGAGACATTGTGTTGGGGTTCAGCCCCACCCTGGTGGTCCCTCACTCTGTTCTGACTCCTAGGGCTCCATTTTCTTTGGTCTTGCCACTCAGCGATCTTGTAACAAAACCATCATGGCTCTGGCAGTAAATCTAGAATCTTTTCCTTGCCCTTTTGATCTATAAATGGCAGAGCTCCTCTGGAAAATACAACTCTTCATATTTTCCGCTGAAATGTCCAGATATTTTAGGATTGAGCCTGACATGCACAGAGAAATCTAACATGGACAAGAAGAGGCGGGTCAGACAGCTGCCTCTTGGCTGATTCTGGTTCCCTGATGGACACAAAAATTTCTTTACGATTTGGTCCAAAAGAGCCTATTAAAAGTAGGTGTCAGTGCTGCTCTGCCATGGTCTGTTTATTCCTCCTTTCCCTCACACAAACTATTGATTAAATGTTTACTACAAGTAGGTAATATTCTGGGTGCTTCGGCTCATGCCCTCAAGAAGATTACATTCTAGTTGGGTAAGCAAACCATAAACAAACAATATAATAAGTGAAGGACTAAGTCACGCCAACATTTGGGGCCTGAGTGTTCCAGGCAGAACTAAGAGTAATTTTTTTTTGAACTCGTGTATGTATCTTTCCCAGCCTCAACAAATGAATCTAGAATTGCCTACTGTGATGGGTCAACTAGAGCATCCATTCATTTCTCTGTTTTCATCACCCAATTTAATCATTTAAGTAATATTCTGCCTGACATTGTAGATGACTTAGTTTCATCTGCCATACACCTTTACATATTTGATTTTTAATATTTCACTTACATCCGAGGATTGATATTGCATATACCTGTATATGTAATATATCCGTCTACCTAGATACAAACCTATAATTTATTGAGTGCTTACTGTATGCCAGTCACTGTGCTAAGCAAATGCATTATTTCATTTAATCCTCACAGAAGCCATCTGAGATAGGCAATAGATAGAAACTGGGTCTTCATGAAGTCACCCAATAGCTACTTTGGGGTTAAATTAGGATTCATACCAAAATTGGTCTGATCCTAAAGTCTGAGTTTTAACCACTTTGCTGAACTTTACAAGAACTCTTTAAGCCACTGTGTGAGTTTTTAATATGCATGTCTTATCTATGTGGTATCAATTATAATTAAAAGGACACAAAATAATTTCTTCTTTATACAGAGATAATTTATTTTTAAGATTGTAACTAAATAGTGAAGTTTTTCTTTTTCTATATTGACTAGAAAAAAATAAAGTTACTTACAAACACATAAAGTAGTAGAGCTAACAGAAAATTTCTAGTTTCTAGTTGTCTTTAAATTATTTCAACAAGTGTGTATTGTCTATCCACTTTGTGTTCTGTCATAAAGTTGGGGATACAAAGAAAGTACGGCAATGATGATGGTGCTCAAGTAGTCTAAGTTCATTTAGGGTGATAGGAGATGCACAAAGGACGATTTAATTCTGTATAATAAGTAGGTACAAAATAGATGGGATGAGTATGGCATAACCAGAATATAGGAAGGAAAAGCAATCAGTGTGTGTGGCGATAGTGAGATGGACTTTGACCAAGGCTTCATGAATCGAAAGGAGAGAGAGATCAAACATAATAAGACTTGTTATTTTATTTAAAACATAGGCCCCCATATACAAAGCCAAATGTGATTTGATTGCCCATGCTGTACGTTCCCTTTATTAGAACAGATCATAAAGAGTTGACTGTATTCTTTTTACATAAGACTTGTCAAGCAGAAAGCAAGTTTTTCTTGGTTATTGTTTTTATGACTTATTCTTTAAAGAGTTTTGCCGAATCATCAGCTGCTGCAGATACTCAATTCTATATGTAACCCCCCCCTTTTTTTTTTTAATATTCACGGAAGAGTTTGTGATTTACGTAGAACTCTCAGAAAATCGGGGGCCAGAAGCTTCTTTAGGCACAAGCCACAAGCTTGACATTGCATATGTTGTTCATTGAAAATCTTATGTATATTTTACTGCCTGCTTTACCTTTCCGATTCAGGTGAAGTATTTGATTACTTAGTTGCCCATGGAAGAATGAAAGAAAAAGAGGCTCGTGCAAAGTTTAGGCAGGTACGGAAAGTAGTTTTCACCTCTGTTTTGCTGCTCTTTTTACTGGTGTACAATGGACAGCGTCATCAGCTGGACTTCGGGGAATGTGGTTGTTTTTTTGTGTTTTTTTTAACAAGAACAAGTCTTGCTTTCTTACGCTCCTTATGAATGGAAAACTGACAAAGAAATCTGCTCTTCCTGAATTTGAATTTCAGAGGTTATTGATAGATGATCGTAACTAGTGAAATGCTCATCAGGGAGACACTGTATTTCTTTGATAGTCTTGGAAATATAAACTAGACTGAGATAGAAAAGAAATACTTGGTCCGATATCCAATGATCATTGTCAAGTATTATTCGTTCTGTGTATACAGTATATATGTGTACTGCTTAAAGAAGTATTAGTATTTATTTTCTTTTGTGATTAAAGATGTCTTGGTATTATTATAGAATTCATCTTTTATAGATTTAAAGATATGGTCGATTTTATTTAGTCAGGTAGGCAAGGAACCTTGCAAATATGGCTGAAGAATATGGTAAGATAGTTGCATTTCCTGACTATGACTTGTTACAGAAATGATAAAATAAGAAAAAGTAATTTAAGTTGATCTAGGATTTAATTTTTAAGAATGAAGGGAGTAAAGAAGTATATTCAGGGATTAAAGAAGTATACTATATGCATTACTATAGACATGACACATTAATAAATTGTAAATTGTTTTTTTTAAACACTTTAAAATGCAGAAAGCATTTTGCAAGTTGTGTTCCAAACAGTCATGTAACAACAGAGGTTTCACAAAACAAACTCATTCAGGGATCAATGTAGAGCATGCTGACCCAAAAAGTTCACAGGGTTCTCTTCAACTCCTGGTCAGGGCACATGCATGTGTAACCATAACATGTTTTCTGAGCAGAAATATGATGATGGATCTCTCCCTCTTCTTTCCTCTCTCTCTCAAATAATAAAAACATATTTAAAAAAAAAAAAAAAAAGCTTAAACAAGTTTTTTCTGCCCCTTTTCTTTAGGACTTCTCCAACTGTTTATACAGGGGTGGGTAAAAGTAGGTTTCCAGGTGTAATACAAATAAATAATACAATAATTAATCAAGAATAAACTCTTGTGTTTCATATACTCAGAGCTGTAAACCTACTTTGCCAACCTCTGTATATGCCCTTGATTCTACAGTTGGCTACAGTAAAGACCCTGGACAGTTTAAGGCCACTTGAGCAAACATTGGTCAGACAATGCCTCTGCATTCCTTAGGATTTGGTGGCCTGCAAGAAAATTATAGTATTGACTCAGCTCTTCCGATACGAAGGCGACTAAGGCTTAGGAATTCCTGACCCACTTAATAACTGATTCCAGTGACCTAGCAGTTGCATCTCACAGCAAAACACTTCCGCGCCTGGTCTTGGGAGCAGTGCAGGGCTAACAGTTCATGTTTGCATGACCTAGAACAGAAGAACCATAAATAAATCCCTGCACCCCATTTATAGATGTCTTGAGATGGGGGAGTCTGGCCTTAGAACAACGCAGTACAACCTGGACTTGTGGGTGGAGTTCTTGCAGTGAGTCAGAAGCCAGAATTTCCTTCACATCAGACATTGTACCTGGCTAGACAAGTGTGGTGATACTCTAGACCACCATGTTTGACTGCTAGAAGTCAGAGGTCAAAGAGTTTGGGGAGAATGAATGCTTCATATGGAACATTCTCTTTAATTATCTTTCCATGCCAAAGGCATTAGGGCCCAGGGGATTCTTATTTCAGAAGTGACTATAGAACATGGAGATTGTTCTGTCTGATGTGACGTGTATGTGTGGTCAGCAAGTCATTATCTATAGCGTGTCTCCTTCACTGTGTCAAGACAAAGGGACTCAAAAAAGATAATATCATTATCAGCACTTTTCTGTCATCCATGATACAAATACAGCCTTATAGCATGAACATACGACAGCCCATGTATTCTGTTCAATAAGATGTAGTCATATCTACATATGAATGCGCAGATCTGTGGGCTAATCAACATATTTCACTGAACATAGGATATTAGAATTTTGAAGCAGATTGCTTAAGAGAACATGCTACAAATATTCATTGTCAGACTCTGCTGTATTTGGGGGACTCACGCTTCAGAATGATCCTTCTCCGTCATCATCTCTCTGCTCAGAAAGCATGCAGTGGTTACATAGTGCTTGCTTAGTTTGGAACTCAGAGACTTACCAGCCTACCAAGGTGTAGTCTGACCATTTCCCACCAACTTTCCCAAGAGTGCATTTCAGCCCTTTACCCTTCCCCCTACTCCCCCCTCCCCCCCTACACACACACACTCCTCCAGCACCAAAGCTCCACATTCTATAATACTGCTCCCCTTCAAGGATGGCCTCACTCGGGTATCACCACTCCAGGAGGCATTTCTAACGGAATCGATTCTTTATTTTTTTTAGGATTTCCCCACTTCTTTGTACTTCTGCTTCTATGCTTCTGCCTTATGTTTTATGGTTACCTGTATACATGTTTTCACCTCCTAATCAGCCTGCCAGCTACGTAAGGGCAGGCAGGATCCATGCAGTGTTAATTTTTGTGTTTCCCTAGCACATTTTCTTGCACATAGTAGGTACTCAATAAACTGACTGTTCGCTCAAAATAAATTTACTTGAACTATATGTTGCTCGTTGTGTGTTGGTTTTGTTTTGAATTCATGTCTTCTCTGTCTTTGAACCATTTTAATACACATCAGGATAATGTTAGAATACTGAACCACCAGTTTCACATCTATTACTTAGAAGTTGTTGTTTGTTTTTAACCCATATTCCTATGAGCATGGTCATACTTCACATTACCTTTAGACTTTCAGAAATTTCATTCCTAGCTCCATTTGTAAGTGCCTAACCAATATTTAACATTCAGACTGTGTTTCCATTTACCTGAATCCACAGAATGGAATGTTCTGCTGTGCATTATAATGGTTGTCCTCCTAGACAGCAGATACAATTGTATGTACAAAATAGCTCTTAGCCTGGACTGGGGTGGCTTAGTTGGATGAGTATCTTCCCATGCACTGAGAAAGGTTGCTGGTTCAATTCCGGTCAGGGCTGTGAGCTCAACCCTGTGTGCAGGAGGCAACTGATCAATGTTTCTCTCTCACATCGATGTTTTTCACATCGATGTTTCTCTCTCTCTCTAAAAAAATAAAACAACCAATAAAAACATGTTAAAAAACAGCTTACGTGATTGCTATCAGAATCTTTCCAATTCAGTATTTAATGTAGTAAATAACTATGAAAGAATTACTATACCCTATTTCTCATTTGTTTCTCTGGCTCTTAATCTGTTAGGTTCCTCCCTGTTTAAATCTTGTCCCCAAAGAGCCCTCTGTATTGGTTGAAAATTTTCACTGCATACAAAATCTAGTTGTAGTGTAGAATACTTGGCCCACCTGAATTAGTGACAGGTTTCAGATTAAATTTCACTTTTGAGTCTTTTCTTTAGATAATTGGGTTTATTTTTAAGGTACAACATTTTTCACATTCCTTTGTACATGAACACACAAAGGAAGTTGCTAAGTACCCACAGGGTAAGTTCTTAGTCAGTTGTCCTCACTGAAGAAACATGTGTTGAACACATTTGATATAATTCCTAAAATAGAGTTTTGCCTTTTGAACTTGAACCAACTCTCTTGGAATACTGCTTCATGTTTGCCAAAGCTCTTATTACAACACTCAAATAAATAAACCATTTGACCCAAACTATCAAGTATACACATTTGACCCTAACTATCAAGTGTAAACAGAGAAATATGACAACCCATAAAAATCTTCACAACTCAGACAAAAATATTTTAGCAAGAGAAGTCTACTTTCTCCTTTTCAGTATATTCTATGTGTAAGAGTGAGTTTCACCACTCTAACTTTTATATGTATAGTTTTCTGAACTGAAGGAACAATGAAATTACTAAATGTTAGTTTGAAATTCAAGCTAATAGTCTAAATGGGAGATGATAATTGGGGGAAATTGTGATTTTTTTTTTACCATAAAATAATTTTTTAATTTTTTATCCCAATATTCATTTCAGATTGTATCCGCTGTACAGTATTGTCATCAAAAGTGCATTGTTCACCGTGATCTTAAGGTAAGCTCTGATTTTATAACATAAAATTTTTAATTATTAATGGATGATTTATAATAATAGAGCTATGTTTGGTTGCCTCATTATACCAGGCCCTCTGTAAGGAAATTAGTTGTTATTTAATCTTCACAGCAATTTTATGAGAGGCAGTATTGTCACTGAGAAAATAGATAAAATATATGAGTAGTCATCTAGCATTAAAGGCTAGAAGATTTGATTCGCCACGAATAAGCTTGTTCTATAGATAAATGTGAACTTTGTCCCAAACTAAGAACATCTAAAGTCCAGTTCAGTCAGAAGCAAGGTCTGGGGACTAATTCAAGTTAGTCTGATAAAAGAATCAGTTCTCATTCGTCACATTAAAGCTCAAAGACACATTGAAAACTTTTTATTTGAATGATGCTGATTTAGGATTTTGGAAAACCAGCATCTCATACATTGGGAGGTTGGGGGAAGAACCACTGTTTTCTACCATCATATACCTCCAGAAGAGAATCTAGTTGTAAAACAGCAAAAGGAAGCTTAGACAGACCCACTCTAATAGAGTCTCCATTGCATTGTACTGTTTTACTGAGAACAGAACTCTGTGGAGGAGTATTCTCTCAGAGGGCAATGGATTGAATCACAGGAGCCCTGATTTGCAGTTACTGTAGGGATCAGCCTTGTGCTAACCAATGGTTAACCAGTGGTCCTCTACTTGTTGGTTTAAGCCCCAAACGGATCAGTGTTGTTTGACTGATGTTCTTTTGACTAGGTCATATTAAGATACAGTTCCTTGCCCTAGCTGGTTTAGCTCTGTGGATTGAGTGTCAGCCTGTGGACGGAAAGGTCCCAGGTTTGATTCATGTCAAGAGCACATGCCTGAGTTGTGGGCTGGATCCCCAGTGGGGGGCGTGCAGGAGGCAGTCAATCAGTGATTCTCTCTCATCATTGATGTTTCTCTCTCTCCCTCTCCCTTCCTCTCTACAATCAATTTTAAAAAATTAAAAAATATATATATATATAGTAGTATATAGTTCTAGGATATTACTCTGAAGGAAAAAAAAAGGGGGGGCTTTGAACAGTTGCAGAGATGCATAAAAATGAGAGCTTCTTGTCTGGTGCTCAAATGCAGCCCTCTGTAGATGGAAATTTCGAGCAGGTACCCACCGACCTACCTGCTGGGCTTCTCCATCAGCTGCCATCTTTGGCAAGTGCGAGGCCAGAGAGACAGGTCTGGGATGTGGAAGAGTGATGATGGCCGTGTGATGCTGTGTAGGCTCTTCAACATTGTCCTTTTTATTATTTTCCTCTTAGGCTGAAAACCTTCTCCTTGATGCTGACATGAATATTAAAATTGCTGACTTTGGTTTTAGTAACGAGTTTACAGTCGGGAACAAATTGGACACATTTTGTGGAAGCCCCCCCTACGCCGCTCCCGAGCTTTTCCAGGGGAAGAAGTACGACGGGCCCGAGGTGGACGTGTGGAGCCTGGGCGTCATTCTCTACACGCTGGTCAGCGGCTCCCTGCCGTTTGACGGCCAGAACCTCAAGGTATCGGCTGAACTTGACCTTCACGTGCTGCCCCCCCCCACGCAGGACCGTGGTGCACCCCAGCCGCTAAGCGCTTCCTTCTGTTTGTCCAGGAACTCCGGGAGCGAGTCTTACGTGGGAAGTACCGCATCCCCTTCTACATGTCCACCGACTGTGAAAACCTCCTGAAGAAATTATTAGTGCTGAACCCCATTAAGAGAGGCAGCTTGGAAGTAAGTCGTGGTTTTTTTTGTGTGTGTGTGCTGCGGGTGTAACTTGTTGTTTTTATTTTTACATCCTGGTTATCTGAATGTTGATGAGTCTAGGGTTTTTTTTATTATTATTATTAGAGAGAAACTGAAAAACGTCTGTGCGATTCCCTCTCTTTCATTTTCCGTTCTTTAACGAGGATGAACTGTGTTTCCTTTCAAAACAATGCAAAATTTGAGCAAAAGCAAGACCCCTCCTTTTTGCCTTTTCTCTGTCCTCTATGGTAAACCTCAAGAGTATTTTAGCCGAAACCGGTTTGGCTCAGTGGATAGAGCATCGGCCTCCGGACTGAAAGGTCAAGGACATGTATCTTGGTTGCGAGCACATCCCCAGTAGGGGGTGTGCAAGAGGCAGCTGATGGATGATTCTCTCTCATCAATGTTTCTGACTCTCTATCCCTCTCTCTTCCTCTCTGTAAAAAATCAATAAAATATATATATTTTTAAAGTATTTTAACACCTTTTTAGCTGTAGCTCAGATAATCTTAAACATCTTCTTGATGTTTGTCTAGTACAAGTGGTGGTACTGCCATTCCTCCTCCTCCTAATAACATCTTCTCAAAAAAATGAAAATATAAACTCAGAAGCACATGAGGGGCTTTACAAAGGTGGAAACCATTTAAGCAAAGTTTATTTCCTTCTGGCCATCCCAAAGTCCATCTCCTTTCTCGGCGCACCTCAGTGTAAGGTGTGCATTTCCATTGCTAATTTGCTTACTTCCTCATCATTCATCCGCATGAATTTATTTGTTAGAATGTCCCAGCAAGCAGTCATTTATGTCTACAGGCAGTGGTGGCTAAAGTAAACTTCCTTTTGTGAAGTTTGGAATCCTGTTTGTCTTACTGTCTCTCGTTTTGAAGTGGTTGAAATGTTCTGGTTGGCCAAACATAACGTAGAATTTTTTTTCCTAGCAAATAATGAAAGATCGGTGGATGAATGTTGGTCACGAAGAAGAAGAACTAAAGCCGTATAGTGAGCCTGAACCGGATTTCAATGACACAAAAAGGATAGGTAAGTATTTAAATGCTGTGAGATTTTTTTTTTTAAGTAAGTAAGAGTCCTTTAGTCTACCAAAATAGCATTTCAAACTATAAATAGGAAGCTATTTTTATTTAAAAAATGCCTGATCTGTCATTTTTCTTTCCCCGGATGTACACTAATCATTGCAAATTTCAACTTCCTTAGTTGGTTCTCATGCATATTATAAATCTAATTCAAGTGTTGGCAACGGTGATACACAATTTAAAACGATGTAGATAAATCTCATTCCTTTCAGCAATTTCTAACAGAAGGAATGACTGATGTAAGTATCAGCATTGATCAGACTGATATCAGCAAGACAGAACATGTATTTCGACCAAAATCGCAGAGGCCCTGAGCAAATAGGGCCTCTCGCTTTGAGTTTTCTGCGTCTCATCAGTGTCCACCCTCCCAGCCCAAACGTTCTTTGTTTCTCTCTCCCTTCCCACAGTCTAGGAACTCAAAACAGAGTCATCTCAGCTGTGCTCCTGTCTGGCTTAAAGACAGAGGGAGGAACATTCTAGGGTGTTAGGACTCTGTTCAGGACAACTATGGAATTCTGGCCTCCCAAGGAGGACCCAACCTGCCTTCAGATCAGAAAGCAGGGGTGTTCAGAGATGGGAGAGACCACTCCATGGCAGGCTGAGGGTGTGCTGAGAGATAGAGAGAGAAGGGATTTTGTGTGTCGCACACAGACAGATATTGTGTGTCTGGGTGGACAAAGGAATTCAGCTCGGAAATGTGCTAGGCAATAGGAAAGGGAATGGATTCAATCATATGTAACTCATGATATAGTCTCTGCATGAAAAATTGTGAACGTACAGTATCCGGATATACAGTATCCATGTGTTAATAATCCAAAAGTCTTTATAATTGATATTCCACTTTAAAACTTAGTTTTTATATCTAATGTTGGCAAGCGTGGCCAATTTTTGTTCATTTGTTTACTAAAATAAACACATTTTCATAAAATTTTCATTTTTTTTCAAATTTCCAGATGTCATGGTCACCATGGGTTTCGCACGAGATGAGATAAATGACGCCTTAATAAATCAGAAATATGATGAAGTCATGGCTACTTATATTCTTCTAGGTAGAAAACCACCTGAAGTAAGTTTTTCACATTTTTAGATTAATATAAATTATTTCTTGAGCTAGTAATGGCTAAGTATCTATATATATAAAAGCCTAAGCGACCATTCAACCTTTTTACCAGTAGCTATGACACACACTGACCACGAGAGGGCAGACACTCCTACAGGTAGGTTAATTTGCTCCTGGGATCAGGCAGATTAGGATTGGGTGAGACAGCCTGGATACGCCCTGCCGAGGTCCCACCCCGGCCCCGATCATGCACCAGTGGGGTCTCTCAGCCTGGACTGTGCCCTCTGGGCTCTGTTGAAACTTAATCTCAATTTTTCCATCTCTAAAGTGCAGATTAATAAGTCATAGGTTTTTTGGTAATGATTATACAAAGTAACCAATATAAAGAGCTAAGCACAGTCTATAACCACCATCCAGTGATTGGTAGCATTTGGTGTTTTGACTAAACCAAGACTCCAAAGCCTTTTTCTCCCCTTCCTGTTTGCCAGCTTGCAGTTCTGCACCCAAAGTATTTTTGATTTTTTAAGTTCTGACTACTCCCTGTATGGCTTGGAATAGATGAGAAAAAAATCAAGAGTGCTAGATGTATCATTTGCATAAACATTTTCACGTTTTGAAACCCTGGTGGTCTCTCTTCCTCTTGCAGTTTGAAGGCGGTGAGTCATTATCCAGTGGCAACTTGAGTCAGAGGTCGCGGCCCAGTAGCGACCTAAACAACAGCACCCTCCAGTCCCCCGCCCACCTGAAGGTCCAGAGGAGCATCTCGGCCAATCAGAAGCAGCGGCGCTTTAGCGATCATGGTGGGGGAAAAGTCAAATCAGTGCACACAGACCGGTCCCATCCAGACTCGTGTTGTCTAGGCCTCATCCATCCACACCTTCATGTGCCTGTGTCACCCCCGTCCCCCATAGGCTCTCGGTGAATGACAAATAGGATCCCCTCTGCAGGGACCGACCTAATTGTCGTCATCAAACAGTCTCACCTTCCTTTAGAGTGAAAAATACGCAAACAGAGATATTTTTCACGCAATATTTGTTCGTAAGGAGAAGGTAAGTCAGTTGTTTTGTAGCTCATTAGGCTTCTTTTTTTTTTTTTTAATTCTAGCTGGTCCATCCATCTCCGCTGCCGTGTCGTACACGAAGAGGCCTCAGGCCAGCAGCGTGGAGAGTGAGCAGAAAGAGGAGTGGGACAAGGACGGGGCTGCGCGCAAACTCGGCGGCTCGACCGTGGGGTCGAAGAGCGAGGTGACCGCCAGCCCACTCGTGGGGCCCGAGAGGAAAAAGGCGTCCACGATCCCCAGTGTGAGTGAGCCGTCGGGTCTGTGGCAGCTTGGGGGTGCTCATCTGCGATCAGGAGTTTCCGTTTAAAGGTTGTTTTTTTCAATGTTTCACCATTTGAAAGCGAATCGTGCATTTCCAGAACATGCAAAAAGGGGCCAAGCTTCTCACAAATGCAGTTTAGGAACAAAAAAGGTAGAATGTGAATTGTTTCCATTACACCGAGCCTCACCACAGAATGGCATGCGACACTCCTCCTTTCCCCGTTTGTAATATGTACTTCATGTTCTCTTGGCTCATTTAATTTTATGTTTAATTTTGTGTTGGATGAAGGCAGACTCAGTATAAAATTAATACTATAAATTCAGCTCACATCATTCACTTAAAAACAGCAAACTAGAAATTATATAAGGAGAGCTAGAAGAGACATTGAGACAGTTTCCTGTAATGCAGCAGGAAATAATAAAGCGAGATCAGAACACTAAGATATGTAGTGTACAGTGTATCTATTAACTTTCTAGCTAGACCTCATGATTAAACCCATCATAAGCTAATTACGTATTTTAAAGATCCGTGAATACTGGATTGGCCAAAAATAGGGAAAGTTTTGTCTACTGGCGTAAGGATTACACAGAAGGGGATTCATCCCTGTTTTTTTATTTTTTTATTTTTTTTTTAATTTCTTTATTGATTAAGGTATCACATATTTGTCTTCAACCCCCCATTCCAATCATCCACCCCTCCCCACTCATGCCCCTACCCCCCTATTGTCCTTGACCACTGGTTAGGCTCCTATGGGTGCACATAAGTCCTTTGGTGGATCTCTCCCTTTTACCCCCGCCCTCCCTCTGAGGTCTGACAGTCTGGCCCAGGGCTCCTTCTCTCTGGATCTGTTCTTGTCCGTCAGTCTATGTTGTTCACCATTTCCCCTAGATGAGTGAGATCATGTCCTACTGGAGATATACTTATAAGAATCAAAAGTGAGACAAGCAATAATCGCTATGCTGAAAGGCATATGAATCAGTCTATAGTGAGCTTTTCTGGGCCACCAGTTGTTTTGAGACCCAATTTCAATGCCAAACAGTTCCTTTGAGACCCAATTTCAATGCCAAACAGTTCCAGCCATGATATTTCAGTTCTGGATGGTGGGCAAATGGTGGTAATGCAGGTCTTCTTTTTCCTTTTTAAAGAATAACATATATGCTGGAGGAAGCATGGCAAGAAGGAACACGTATGTCTGTGAAAGGACCACAGACCGCTACATGGCCCTGCAAAATGGAAAAGACAGTAGGTAAGCATCACAGTGCCTAGGGTTCTGCTGTCAATTGTGCTATAGCCCCTGCTGATGGCTCAAGAGGGAAGGAAATACAGAATAGTAAGATTGCAGCCAAGTCATTCTTTTTTTTTTTATAGTATATTTTTGTTGATTTCAGAGAGGAAGGGAGAGGGAGAGAGAGAGAAATATCAACGATGAGATAGAATCATTGATTGGCTGCCTCCTACACGCCCCCTACTGGGGATCGAGCCTGCAACTGGGGCATGTGCCCTGACTGGAAAACTGAGCCATGACCTCCTGGCTCATAGGTTGATACTCAACCAATGAGCCACACTGGCCTGGCAACAGCCAACCATTCTTACGAGGGGAAATATTTAGGGGAAGCAGGAGGTAAATCTCTTAGCCTGAGAATTTCCTCTAAAATCTTTTCTAATTCAATATTCATAATTAGGATCTCATTCTTCTTATATGCCCGCTGCTCCTTTCTTACCTCCTTCCCTTCCCCCCTCCCTCAAGTCATAACTTTATTCAATACCAAAGGCGTGGTTTTTCTTCCTCTACAGAAATGTGGCCACCTCAGCTGATCCTAGAGAACCATGCAATTCTGTGTTTTATTTTAAATAATGAGAAACCCTATTTTCATTATTTTAAAATTTTAGCTTCTCTTCACCACGAGTTATAATACAGAACTATTCATCAATATAATACAAAAGGGCAGGGAGTTCATTCTAATAAAATTCGGTGCTGAGTTCCATCTCTAGTCATTTAGTAGACTCTACAGACCATTCTTACATTTGCTTCCTCTCCATGTCATAGAAATGGATCTCCTTGGACTTAAGATCCTTTAGGGAAAAGAATCGTTGGGGATTGATTTCTGACTTCTTATTTTTCTTGTACTAAGCCCTCGTTCATGATAAGAAAGTGTTTTAATAATACTTCCAGCGATAGTATTTTTGCTATCATTATGAATCCTTTTTGTATAACGGGCAGTGACCCTTAGCAACACATCACACCGCACTGTGATAGCCCCAGCCACAATCATTTTATCCGAAAAAATCATTTCAGCCAAAACCGGGTTTGCTCCGTGGATAGGGCGTCGGCCTGGGGACTAAAAGGTCCCAGATTCGATTCCGGTCAAGGGCACGTACCTTGGTTGTGGGCACATCCCCGGTGTGCGAGAGGCAGCTGATCGATGTTTCTCTCTCATCGATGTTTCTAACTCTCTCTCCCTCTCCCTACCTCTCTGTAACAAATAAATCAATAAAATATATATATTTTTAAAAATCCTTTCAGACCGCCTCTGAGTCACTTATAGAGAGAGGGTCAGAGTGGGTGAGGTCCTTATTTCCTAGGACGGTGATAGTAAGTTCACCCGATAGATACATCGTTCGGGTGACTTGTCCGTCACTAATGCCATCAGTGCTGACTCACTTTAAGCATTGCAGTCATGAAAAGGCGTGAGTCACTTTACCTTAAAAACATCGTTCTGAAACGTCAGTGACCCGCGCTTCTCCTCTGCGTTCACTCTGTTCCATGTGCAAGCCTCACGGAGATGTCGGCCAGCAGCTTGTCCTCCGCAGGCTCCGGCGTGGGCCCTGCCGTGCCCTCGGCCCGGCCCCGCCACCAGAAGTCCATGTCCACCTCCGGCCACCCCGTCAAAGTCACACTGCCAACCATCAAGGACGGCTCCGAGGCGTACCGACCCGGGTAACGTGCTGGCTGCGTTTCACTGCGTTTGTTAAAGGAGTTATGTTTTTATTGATTTTAGAAAGGGAAAGGGAGAGAGAGAGAGAAAGAGAGAGAGAGAGAGAGAGATAGAAACATTGACAGTGATGAGAGAGAATCATTGATCAGCTGCCTCCTGCACGGCCCCCTACTGGGGATGGAGCCTGCAACCCAGGTATGTGTCCTGACCAGGAATCCAACCGTGACCTCCTGCTTCACGGGTTGATGCTCAACCACTGACCTACACCGGCTGGGCATTTAATTAAAAAAGAAAAAAAGCCAAAACCGGTTTGGCTCAGTGGATAGAGCATCGGCCTGCGGACTGAAAGGTCCCGGGTTCGATTCCGGTCAAGGGCATGGGCCTTGGTTGTGGGCACATCCCCAGTAGGGGGTGTGCAGGAGGCAGCCGATCAATGATTCTCTCTCATCGATGTTTATAACTCTCTATCCCTCTCCCTTCCTCTCTGTAAAAACATCAATAAAATATATATATATATATATATATATATATATATATATATATATATATATATATATAAATAAAATAGTAATAAAAAGTTCTTATTGCCCTTAAAAAAAAAAGTGGGCATAGCAAGTTCTGTCTGGTTTGGGAGTGGAAGTCGCCTGGGCCATCACTCTGAACAGTGTGCATGGCGCCTTGTCCCAACAGGACCACCCAGAGAGTGCCTGCCGCCTCCCCGTCTGCCCACAGCATCAGTGCCAGCACCCCGGACCGGACCCGCTTCCCCCGCGGCAGCTCCAGCCGCAGCACCTTCCACGGGGAGCAGCTCAGGGAGCGGCGCGGCGCCGCCCACGCCGGGCCCCCCGCGTCTCCGTCCCACGAGAGCGGGGCCTTCGCCCACGCGCGGCGGGGCACGTCCACCGGCCTCATCAGCAAGATCACCTCCAGATTCGTCCGCAGGTCAGTCCCCGCGGGTTATAAAGGAAGAGTGTTTGGGGCTTTTCTTTCCTCTCTTGTAGTGACGTTTCAAAGTGGTTTGATGACGTTTCATTAAGCTGCTCTTTTGCAGAAGTTTGAAGGGGGGAAAAAAAAAAAAAATCAAGGAAGACAAAGATCCTTTCCCTTAAGAGAAAGAAGGAAAATGGACAAAATGAGAATTTAAAAGTTTTTCTAGAGGGGAAAGAGCAAAACTTGACCTCAAAGATGTGTTTTTAAAAGCCTTAATTTAGAAAAGGGAGTTAAATAGGATTTATATTTATCCTTTAAACTGCTCACTAATAATAGTTTCCCTCTTTCTTGTAAAAAGCCTATATATATATATATATATATATATATATATATATATATATATACACACACACACACATACAGCCGCATAGATTTCTTAGGTAATTTAACATAAAATCTTAACCTCAGCAAACACAAAATGAACAGCCAACTTCTGAGCTAGTAAAATGGCACTCTCCTGAGAAAGCAAGCATGAGTGTGCAACACACACTGATGCTACACGTTGCTGCGCACCGTGCAGGTTGAGGGAAATTTGATGTTGGCTTCCTGCAGCCTCCGAAGGCAGCTGGCATGGACGTTTCTAAGGCTCCATGACGCTCTTACTCATGGTGCTCATATTCGAGTCCTCTGAACAGTTTTCCGGGCCGAGGGGGAGAGAGAGGGAGGGAGCAGATTGTGATGTTTTGTCAGCAGTTTGGCAGGTTATTTTCAGTGTCTTGGTTTTAGCCTCATGTCAGTCAATTCTGGATTTGGTTAGAGACGAGAAAAAATGCTCCATTCTCCTCCAAGGTCATTGTCACCGTGTGAATGAACAGCCTTGGCTTTGCTAAAGTGCTTGCACTTGGGCTCTACCATCTACCACAAGTGACTTCCCGCAGGAAGACACACCAGCCGTTGGTTTCAGTCCCGGGAAGGAGCCTGCTAAGTCCTTTGGAAGTGGCAGACTGGTGATGCAGCTGCTCTCTCTGCGGTCATAGCATATTGAACTTGGGGGAAGTGGGGAGGGAGGGTCTTGGAGGCTTGGAGATAAAGAGAGAATTTCTCAAAGTTCAGGATATAGACTAGCCTTATCATTTAATATTTTCAACTCATCTCTCCCATGACCCATTCTTTCCCCTTAGTTCTCCTTCTGAAGTCCATCCCAGGCTCAAGCTCTGTTTTTCCCTGGTTCTCTCTGCCTTTCTCACTTCCCTCCGGCTAAGGCCTGAAGAAGTGGAACCCTCGCACAGACACCCTCTGTGACCAGAACTCGGGGTTATTTTGGGAGCCAAAATGCCTCACAAATTTTGGGTCCAACCAAGTCGGTGCGCCATTAAATGCTTATATGAGAAAGTAGGGCTTTCATAGGGGGAACATAGAGGAATTGGGCTTGCTGAGCGTTAAGAAAGGATAAGAACAGGGGAAAGCTTCAGAAAGGAGGCCGGGCAGTAGCTCTTTCTGGCCATTAGGAAGACTGTTCGCCAAAATGACCACCCAAGAGAGTTGCTTTCTGGTCTTCAGAAAGCCATTTACACTAGAATCGTCGATCAAGGGAGATGGAGATTATTGTATTATTTCAACGTCTTTTAAATAGCCTTTACACCCATTGGCTGTGGGTAGGTTCTTTATACCTACTCTGTAAGCTGGAAATTGCATCACACCTGATAATTTCTTTTTTAATCCTCACCTGAGGATATGTTTTTATTGATTTTTAGAGAGAGAGAGAGAGAGAGAGAGAAACATCCATGAGAGAGAGAAACATCCATCCGTTGTCTTCCATATGCACCCTGATGGGGATCAAACCCACGACCTAGGTATGTGCCCTGACCAGGAATTGGACCCTCCACCTTGCAGTGTATAAGACAATGGTCCAACCCACTGAGCCACCCAAACCTGATGATTTTTTCACCATAGCTCACTCTTATATAGGGATGCGTAAAACATTATCTTAAAGGTTCAAGTTGGTAATTTTTCCCAGCTGTTTATTAATATTTTGCTATCACAAGCCACCTCTTCCTATATTTAAATGGGTTTACAACTTGATACTCCTATGTCAATACTTAATTAACTCTGAAAAATGACAACGTAGTTAAAATTGTGGTAGATTTTTAAAATATCAATTGCATACAACAAAAGGACAATTAGTAGAGTTTTCCTGGTTTTCTTTCACAGGTGGATATCCAGGTAAGATCAATGTTTCTGTTTAAGATTGAGTTCATGTTTTTAGACTCACCTGCTTGGGTAGGCTGTTCGTTTGCTGTAATATTTTATCATGTGCATGAATCGTTAGCTTAACTCCTGAAATAAGTTAACTGCTTATTTAAAAATGGGTACTTATTTTTAAAAATACTTAATATGTGTGTTGAGCTTTATTTCTAACTATAAGGTTAATGTGTATGTTTTCTAAAATTGAGCGACTACTAGAATTCTGTTCCGTAACAAACACGCAGTTGAATCTTGCTGTTGACCATTATCCAATCGTTTTAACTTTAGATTGAACTGAACTAAACCAAAAGATAAATTACAACTTTAAAATCATGTCTGAGAATTGGAAGATCATGTATTAAAAAAAAAAAAAAAAAAAAATCCTAACCCGTCAGCCAGCATTTCCTCCCTGACAATGCCCAGTAGACGCTCAATGAGTGACAGTTCAGTGCGGTTATGTTGAAAAAACATGAGAAATAGCATTAGACTTGACGAGTCACAGAAACTGTCACGCTAGAAGTTGGCTCAACAAGTTGATTTTAAAATCATTTCAGATGTAGGTTTTCTTGATCTCTTTTTCACTCTTATCATTAAATCTCAACCTTCACTTTGTTTTGAGGGATCCAAGTGAAGGCGAAGCCAGTGGCAGAACAGACACCTCAAGGTGAGGAGCCACTATTAACCCTTCGCTGCCAGGGCCCGTGTACGCAAACGCGCTTTTGAAATACCGACAGCACTTCATAAACATGAGTAGAATGAATCACTAGCTAGTATGTGCATTTCAAATTTTTATATTGGGATGGGCTTCCCTCATATTGCTTAGCATTTAATTACGTGTAAGTTAACTAACTGCGTGTGTTTTCTAAACATGATTTTGAATTGTGTGCTTTGTAGAGAAATGGTCTTTTCTGTCATAGATGTGTTGGTAGAAGAATGGATAGATTAAAATGTACTGATCCTTTTCTCACTAAAATGATGTAACTAATATTAGTCTTAAATAGCATAGGTCACCCAAGGTGACCAAGTTCATAGGAAGACTTGATATTAGTGATAAACTTCAGGTGAGTGTTCAGCCATAGAGCATGCGTGGAAATGGTCACCTGGCATGCTCTGCGGTTTTCTGACATTTAATGCTGGTTGTGTCTTCGACCTGTTGATGAGTCTCCAACTTGAGCACAGTTGGAACTGGATTTAACAGATGGCTGGTCCCCCTCCCAGGGTTTGTGACGGGCAGCCTGGGGCCTGGGGACCACATTAATGGCATGTCGCTACTTGTGTTTATATTTATAAGTGGGAAATTTAAGGAATATCGGCACTGAGTTAGTTTGCATGAACACATGGCCCGGCTTCCTTCAGGAATAATTTTTGACCAGCTGAATGCACACCTCAATTTAATTTCTACTTTTTAAGATGACTTGGGATATGAAACATCATGAGCATTGGAAAAAACTTAACTGAACATTCCAAGGTGGTGCGTTTTGTTTACACCAGGGAAGGAGCCAGAGGCAGGCAGGACACACGTACTGTTCACTCTCTCCTGCCTGTCCATAAACACGAAGGCCTGATGTCGTCCCTCACGTAGTCATCACTCGGAGCCTCCTTCTGGAATCTTCCCCTCCCTTTTTTCTAAACTTCCCTCTGAAGCATTGAGTAGCAGAGAGTGTCACAGGGGCCTGCTAATATTTCAGTTCATGTGCATGGTTCTGTTTTTGTTTGTTCTTTGGCTTTTGAACAAACCTTTGGAACCCATCCTGTCTCTAAGGTACTTGCTAGACATTGAATCCGCACAACCACTGGAAGGAAAGTGTCCCATTTTACAAAGGAAGTAGTGGGCGGGGGGGGGGGGGCGGGGGGGTCCAGGAGGGACCAAGCCAGTCCTAATAAGTCTCTGTCTTTGCAGAGAGATGAGGGGTGTGAGGGTGAATAGCTGGGCCCTTGAGCCCAGACCGTGTGGGTTTGCCTACCAGTTCCCGGGATGGTCTGTGTGATTTTAGAAAAGTGATTCTACCTCTCCATGCCCTGGTGTGGTTGTGAGGGGCCCACGAGGAACTAGCACATGTGAGGCGGGTAGAACAGCTCCTGGCACGGAGTAAGTGCTCGATAAAGAACAGATGTCATCATTACTGTCAACACTTCCAGGAGCTCCCGAGTCAACGGTGCCATTGGGAAATACCCTTGAGATACACCCAGAACATGTCTCGTATGGTCCTGTTGTCCGAAGTTCACCAAGTTTCCCGGGTGGGGGGACGCAAGGAAAATTAGACTTGGAATAAGACCTCTGATTTCTAGTCTTTCTTTTAAGTCATCAGCTGTGTGACCTTTAGAAAGTAATGTTAAGTTTCCGAGCCATCAGTTCTGTTTTTAAACTGAGTGGCCGATCACGTGATTGATCTCTTGGGTCCCTTCCAGCCCCGGCATGCTGACCCATGACCCGAGTGTGCGTGTGCTCCTGATAAATGTCTCTGCACATTCCTGGAGGAGGCCTGTGGCTCAGGGTCAGAGAGCAGAGAGAGAATGCCGGAGAAGACATTGGAATAAATGTGCTCTATACTTAGTTCCTAGTCTTTGGAGATTTCTTTTCTCTATTTACTTCTTCCCTTGTTTTTTTGTTTTTTTGTTTTTTTCAAGCTTGCATAGTTTGCAGAGCTTTGGGGGTTCAGATGCCTAGGAATTAGGGGGGAAGCATGAATATACACACTCTGGGGGAGATAATAGATCAACCCAAGGACTTGTATACATGCATATAAGTACAACCAATGGACATAAAACTCTGGGGAGGGAGGGGATTTGTGGGAGGGAGGGAGGGGGGGCAAAAAAAAATTAAAAAATATATGTAAAAATAAATAAAATTAAATTAAATTAAAAAAATGAATATACACGCATCCCTGAAAGTTCATATATATAAATGTATACATGAGTATACATTATAGGATAATGTTGATATAAGATGTTTAATATATGTAGATAGTAGATTATATTTTCAAAGTGTACCACTACTTTAAATCACATGTCGGTGAGATGGGTTAGCAGACTAAAATTATAACATCTATATTTGAATACTTGCTCATCAAATGTAATTACAGGGTATTCCGAATCATCAAATCTACTACGTTTACCTCTCTGGGATTCTGTGAAATGGGTTTTCTGGCTCTGTATTATTCATGGGCGATCTACAGTAAGGAAAATTCAGTGAGGTTGACGCGCTTAAGAAACACGTGTCACTCATCTACTCTGGTGCAAAAGCCTCAAGGCCAGCCCAGAGCCCGTAGGTCCCAGGAACAGTATGGAGGCCGGTGCGTGTGGGGAGGGAGGGAAGAGGACAGTCCCAGTGGCGAGGGGCAGGGCGAGGAGTTGGGGTGTAGGTGTGTGGAGCCTTGTAGGCTGTTTTGAGGATGTCTTCAGCAAAGCATTGGCACGGTTTGAGGACCCGTTGCCCTCACTCCTGTGTGTGGTACAGCCTGGCGTCTTTACTTCTTTGCAATACAACCTTCTTTTCTTCATTATCAGGTAGTGCCCATTGCTACTATCCTGTCCCAAGTCTTTCTCCTACCCCCCTCCCCCCCGAAACAAAGAGAAGGGGGAATTTTTCTTTATATTTCAAAATCGTGTACGCACAAGCACAGCGCTGGTGGCTCTTCTTTTGTACAAATGTACAGAAAATGGAGTTTTAAATAGAAACTGTGGAAGGACCTCAAAAAGTACTCAGTTCTTCACTTCCGGCTGCAAACCTGTTCCCCACAAATACGTACGTTTACGGAAATATGCTATTTTTAAAATGTATTTTATTGGTTTTTTTACAGAGAGAAAGAGAGAGAGATAGAGAGCTAGAAACGTCAATGAGAGAGAAACATCAACCAGCTGCCTCTTGCACACCCCTTACCAGGGATGTGCCCGCAACCAAGGTACATGCCCTTGACCGGAATCGAACCTGGGACCTTTCAGTCCGCAGGCCGACGCTCTATCCACTGAGCCAAACCGGTTTCGGCTGGAAATATGCTGTTTTAGATGGAAGCTATTAAGGAAGTCAAACGGGGGGCATCCTGGGGCCGCTTTCTGTAACAGCGAGATGACATGAGCTTTTGCTCCTGCCTGACGGTAGTCTGCACAGTAGACTGACTTAGGAAGCGCTGAATCCCGACCCCCGCGCATTTGCGTGCACATCTCCATCTCTGTGCTGAACGGAACCTTCTCTGGGTTCTCTCCCTGTGCCCTGTTCCTCCAGAAGCACATCCGGGGACCCGAAGGAGAGAGACAAGGAGGACGGGAAGGACCCCAAGCCACGCTCCCTGCGCTTCACCTGGAGCATGAAGACCACGAGCTCCATGGACCCCGCCGACATGATGCGCGAGATCCGGAAGGTGCTGGACGCCAACAACTGCGACTACGAACAGAAGGAGAGGTTTTTGCTCTTCTGCGTCCACGGCGACGCCAGGCAGGACAGCCTGGTGCAGTGGGAGATGGAGGTGTGCAAGCTGCCGCGGCTGTCGCTGAACGGAGTGCGCTTCAAGCGGATCTCCGGGACGTCCATCGCCTTCAAGAACATCGCGTCGAAAATAGCCAACGAGCTCAAACTGTGAGGGAACTCCACTTGGCGGGTTCAGGGAAAACACGGCCGAATGAGGGAGGTACCGTTTCTCCAATGCGCCTGGGTAACGCCCAACGCGATGGTTTTGGGCCTGCGAGTCACCCGTGTAGAATCTGCCCTTAACACGATAAGGTTATACATAGTTTACGGACCGTACAATTCAAGTCAGTACGAACTATATCATAAATATCTGTAGCTACAAAAAGAGTTAGGTTCACCTGTACAGGTAAGTATACTGTGTATTTCTGTTCGTTTTCTGTTCATAGAGTTGTATAATAATAAAACAGACGATTGCTTCAAAAACTTGTATAGTTGTCTAGATTTCTGCACAGAAATGTACGTTTGATGCTCTGAGATGAGACTATTCTTCCCTGTTCTTTACATTCTGGTGGGTTTTTAAAATTCTTACCTCCATCATGTAATCTTGAAGGTGACTGTGTCCAGAATTGGAAGTGCACAGCAGTAGTCTTTACGATTGTAGCATGGACTTTAAAAAAAAAAAAAAAATTATTTTCAAGTCGTATTGAAATGGAAGCCAGAAGCTGACCCCTAGATGAGCTTTATTCCACACAGAATCATCCCTGCTTCTCTTTGCTCTTATCCTTGTCACCAGACAAGGTTTAGTTGAGACGTTACGACATGTTTACAGTGTTGGCGCTTAGAGTTTTTAAAATAGAGCCCATGAAAATACGTTATTAGCTTTGCCTTGAGCTCACTAAGAAGTACTGAGGGGAAGTGAAAACTGCACCCAGTGTCTTTTGAACTTGAAAAAAGTGTTTTCTCACCCTCTGCTAATGGTAGCAGCAAAATGAAAAAGTATCAATACCTTACCTGGCTATTATATCGCAATATTATAGATTTGCTGCCTTCCCAATACTGCAGTGTCCTTGTGGGAATATAATAATAGCGGACTGTTTCATAGCACAAACTCATCTTCCCAGTGTTGGTCAGTGCATCAGTTGAGAAATAATGCCACCTCAGGAATTAACTGGCATTTGGGGTTGCCTGCCTCCTTCTCCCATGCTCCTCTTCCTCCACCCCCGATACAATGATATCTATCTGTGAGTCCTTAGGAGACTATGGAGCAAAATATACTATTGATAGCAGCATCTTTCTGATTTACACTCATGCGGTCGTTCATTCGGTTCCCACGTAACCTCTCTGTTTTTACGATTTTGCCAGATTTCATGTATTTATTCCACCTCGTTATGCCTAGAACGCGCGTGGCTTTGTAATGGGGCATTTGCCTCGTTTCCTTTCCTCCTGAGTGATCCCTGCGATGTAAAACCACTCGTCAAGGTACATTTTTATACCCATTACTTTATACGGAATGAGCCTCAAAGGTTGACTGTGCAATGTTATTGAATGCTGTCATGACTGTACTATCTTCACACGGGCGCCCTCCGCACACAGAGAGTGTACTTCAAGTCTTCTGAGTCTGCAGAACACGAAAGCTGTGACAAATACTGTAATCCCCGCCCACGTGAGACGGCTCTCGGTAGGGGACGTGCCATTCCCCGTGGCCTCCAGACTCGGGTGGATTTTTACCTTCTGTACTGTACTGTGTTGTAAGCTCTCTTCTGTACCAGTTCTGTTCAAAAAACCAAGTGTATTTTTTTTTTATTTTATCTTTTTGCCTTAGCCGAGGGTGGTGTTCGGAAAACAGCCACTGTGTTAGCCCCCTGTTCACCTAGCGTTCATTCCCAAACAATTGATGCAAATTCTTTTCACTTCCACTGGTGCACACTGAAACTTTACTTGAACAGTTCTCATAATAAAGCACTTGTCTTTTGCTCTTTGCCGGAATGCGAATGACCTGTTTTCTAGGACAGAAGGTGGGGGGCGGGGGGGGGGGTTAATTCGTGTGTTCTCCATTCGGTTGGCAGCGGATGACGCTATGTAGGTTAGCAGGATGTCACAGCAAGAAATCGCTCATCTTTTTATAGCAGCTCCTACTGTCTAAATGGTTTTATAAACACTGACATCACGCCTTTTCCAACATAGAAACTGGTGTTTGTTTGTTTTTTATACTTTCTCTGGTCAACTCTTCTATGTTTGTGGGAAGGAAGTTTACTTGAATATTTTTTATGAAACAACAATGACATCTTGATAGTCACTTTATTATTTTTAAATTCTTTAAAAAATGTTTATTGTTGAAAGTAATACGAATGTCCCCTGGAGAGTCACTTTAGATTTTCAGTGTTATATATTTCATTAACAACATACATTTTCTTGAAGATTCAGAGGAACTTTACAATATGTTCGCATCAATAAATAACCAGTGTATGCTCACTGGCTATGTGATATCAGGCTATCCTTGGTCTCTGTTTAAATATTATTTGCTATAACATCCCTAATATTAAGTTAATTGTCACGTAAAGCCTGGGGCGCAGTATTAAGTTGAAAAGTTAAAATTTGATAAATAAAACGAACTATGTCCCAGAACTTGGACCCAATCATATTCTCGAAGGTAGGATTTTCCTGAAAATCCTAAAGGCCTGACGATGAAGAGATTTTCCCCAGCAGTTCCATTTCCCAATGTGGGCAACCAGAATCCACACGAGCGAAGCACCAATTCCCTCTAGATACGTAATTCCATCAGCACGTGTTCATCCATCAAGATGGTCCCAGCCTCGATTCCTAAAATATCTATTGAGGCACCTACTGCGTCTTAAGAAATATAAAGGGATTGTCAAAGACGGTTCCTCTTCTCCAAGACTTTGATTCATTCTGGAAGACCAAGTGTACACGCCAGCAAAAACACACACCCAACCAGGAATGGATGGATTCTGAGAGATGGCAGGGATGGAGCAAATGTCCGAGGGAGGCCGGAAAAGACCCTTTCGGTGGAAGGAAAACGCGAGAAGAGGCTTGATGTTAGTCACGGGTGTCAGACACGTGCCTGAGATGAGCCACTTATTCCAGGGACCGCCAAGGCCCACGCAGGTTGCTAAGGAGCAGGTCACTAAAGCCCTGATTGGCAGCCTCAGCTCGGACTTGGACACACGACAGGCGATTCCCACTGATGGCATTCAGTATCTCCAGCATCCATGTCACCCCTGCTCCCTCTTTAAAAAGAACGTTCCCCCTGAAACCGGTGTGGCTCAGTGGATAGAGCGTTGGCCTGAGAACTGAAAGGTCCCAGGTTCAATTCCGGTCAAGGGCATTGACCTTGGTTGCGGGCACATCCCCAGTAGGGGGTGTGCAGGAGGCAGCTGGTCAATGATTCTTTGTCATCAATGTTTCTAACTCTCTATCCCTTTCTCTTCCTCTCTGTGAAAAATCAATAAAATATATTTTTAAAAAATAAAAAGACAGTTCCTTTTTCTACTTTCCCTGCAGTTTTCTTACAGCCTGTTTTTCCACCAAGTGAAACATGCCTTCTTTCTATTATTATTATTATTTTTTAAATATATTTTATTGATTTTTGTACAGAGAGGAAGGGAGAGAGATAGAGAGCTGGAAACATCGATGAGAGAGAGTCATCGATCAGCTGGCTCTTGCACACCCCCTACTGGGGATGTGCCCGCAACCAAGGTACATGCCCTTGACCGGAATCGAACCCAGGACCCTTCAGTCCCCAAGCCGACGCTCTATCCATTGAGCCAAACCGGTTTTGGCTATTATTATTATTATTTGAAAATTAAAAGGCCTCACAATAGGCATATAACGGACATCATTTATTTTCTCCTCAGTTGTTTGTAAACGGGCCAGGAAGGCTGGGCTGGCCCAAGCCCTTAGCTTTGGGTAAAGAGCAGAAGGAGTGGTAATGTGTTCTTGATTTTCAACTAGAGTTCGGTTTGTGAAAAGGTGTTACTTAACTATGGACAGACATGAATGCAGACTGGGAAATTGCTTCATATTTTTATTTTAAATATATATATTATTGATTTTTTTTTTTTACAGAGAGGGGTGGAAACGGATAGAGAGTTAGAAACATCGATGAAAGAGAAACATCCACCAGCTGCCTCCTGCACACCCCCTACTGGGAATCGAGCCCACAACCTGGCATGTGCCCTTGACCGGACTCGAACCCAGGACCCTTCAGTCTGCTGGTGGTTGCTCTATCCACTGAGCCAAACCTGGCTAGGGCTTTTCTAAACTTTTTGACACATGGAAATAATAGTTGGTTCCAGTCATTACCAGACAGAACCACAAGGGGGCAGAGAAAACCCCATCCTGTATGCATTGCTCAGTCTTACCACCCACAATAGTTGCAACTTGTGGACCTGTACATAAAACAGAGACCCCACTGCACCCCAAAGTGCTTGCTCTTGTGGCCCACATTCTCTGGGTTAAATGAAGACCACATCTTATTCTGTCTACTCACAGACTTGAGGTTAACATCCTTCAGTTCTTCAGCGGATTTTGCCCTTTTCGGATTATTTAAATGACTTTCCATCTGACTGCAGAGGCATCCAGTCCCATGCCATGGGACCCTCATATCCAAATGTAATGCTTCATAAGTTTTCTAAACTGGTTGGAATTCGGCATTTTTCTCATCTTGTGCAAATCTAGCAGGCAGGACCAAAAAACGTGCAGATCATGAAAATGATCCTTGAAAACAATATAGCCTTTGATAGTCATGTTCTTTTAATATCATAACACTGATTTCTCTTAGAATACTGGGATGCACCAATGGCTTTTCATTGACTCAATTTATTTCCATTATTTGTAGTCATGAGTGTTTCTAGGGTGGTTAGAATGTCACTGTTTAGCCAAAGGAATTCTTTAACTGGCCCAGGTAGCCTTGTGTGTATATGTTTTGTGACACCCTATACATACACAGACTATGCATATGTATGTAAGTATATGTGTTAGAATGGAATACCGTTGGCAAGAGTGACTATATACCAATGCAGATTTTTCAGGTTTTGTTAGAAATACTCTCTTAGCCATGGCTGGATAGCTCAGTTGGTTAGAGCATCTTCCCAATGTGTCAAGGTTGTGGGTTCGATCTCTGGTCAGGACACAAACAAGAAGCAACCAATGAGTGCATGGATGAGTGGAACAACAAAGTGATGTTTTTCTCTCTCTTCCTTTCTCTCTCTAAAAACATTTTAAATAATGTTAAACATACTCTTTTGGCGCATAAGGTCATAATTCTGACCTCATTTCTCCATACAAATATCCTTCTATTCTCAATATTAAATGCATATAGCTCAGTCATTTTCCAAGTCTTCAGCGTCGTTTGGATAAACGAGAGAGAACCCATTATATTGTGAAAGAATTCTTTTTAAGCGTCAGATATCCCACTTAGAAGCTCTACCCACAGGGAACTTCTGGTTCTGCTTCCGATGGAAAATGATTCCAGAGACTCTGGGTCCGGGGCAAACACAGGTGCGACGCTGCACCGCAAACACAGATCGTATCCTTGGGCGGGAGGTGGGCGTCATGGCTGCAGGAGCAGAGGTGATGGAGAAGGTGATGGAGTTCCAGGGAGGACCTGCCTCACTGAGCAGCAGCCAGAGATACCCCCGGCCTGATGGAGGTGGTGAGGGAGTGGGTAGCGGGGGAGCCAGGGGGCATTTGCTGGGTCATGGGCAGGAGAGTAGAGTGTCCCATAGGGGATCCCAAAGAACCAAGGAAGGTGCCAGGCCCAGGGGGGACACCCCTGGGGCAGTCCCAGCGAGGGAAGAACTCTCCTGCCCTCTGACCTGTTTTGGCCAGAACCTGCCCAGCATGGGGGCTGAGACGCATCACTGGAAGTTCATTTATTTCGTGGCGAGTGACACGGTTGAAGTTCATTTATTTCACGGCGAGTGAAGCAGTTCATGGTGCATTGACCTTTCCGGGTGCATGTCCCTCACCCCTTGGTGAGGGAGGGTGGGCCCGGCACGGCCAGGCCTTGGCTGGGGCCGCTGCAATCCCGGACCCCACCGCCAGGGGGCGCCGCGCCCTCAGGTTCCCCCCCGCCCCGTCCGGGCCGGGCCGGGGTGGCGCCCGCCCGGGACTGGGAGCAAAGGTTGGTGCCTTCACACCCGGACCTGCGCCAGAGAGAGGGGCCGCGGCGGCGTCATGGCGGTGGGTGCCAGGCTCCGGTGGGGGCGCCGGGGGCGCGGGCGGCGGGCGGCGGACGAGGAGCCCATCGTGGAGCAGCTGGAGCTGGACGACGGGGCGGCCGAGAGCCCCGCGCGCCCGGGGCCCCGCAGCGCCCGGCGGGTGCACCTGGCCGCCCTCCCCGAGCGCTACGAGCCGCTGGAGGAGCCGGGGTCCCCGGGGTCCCCGGGGCCGGGGGACAAGCCCAAGAGGAGGTACCGGCGGAAGCTGAAGAAGTACGGCAAGGTAGGCCCCGCCCCCACTGCCCGGGATCGGGGTGCGGGGTGCGCCCCGGTCTTCCCATGGGGAACGGATTCCACCCCCGCGTCCCCTGCGCTCAGCCTCCTGCGCTCCCCTCTGCCCTCCGGCTCCCCACAACCGCCCTCCCTCCAGCACTCCCCACTCAACTCCCCCCGACTGTCCCCCTGTGACCTGGGAAATGAAAGAAAGGTTTCCAATAAGGAGAGAAATTAACGCCGAGGCGCCCCTAGGCACCCACCCGCTGCTGGCTGGGTAAGGACAGTCCCCAGGGTGGCTCCCCAAGCCGGTTCCCTTCTGAGGTGTGTGTGTGTGTGTGTGTGTGTGTGTGTGTGTGTGTGTGTGTGTGGTGTCTGACACTCCCCTGTGGGCTGGGCAGGTGGGGAAACTGAGGCCTGGGCGTGGGCAGGTGTGCCAGTTGCAAAGTGTGGATTGCATCCTCCTCCCCAGGAGAGCCCGCCCGCTGAGACCTGAGTTCTTGCCCCCAACTATCCCCAAGGTTATTTCAAAGGGCCTGGGAGCTGGACAAAGACACAGATAGGCACCTGCAAAAAGAATGCCGTTGGCCCCGGGGTGGGAGGCCAAGAAGAGAGAGAGAGAGAGAGAGAAAGAGAGAGAGAGAGAGAGAGAGAGAATGAAGGAATTTCCTCCTTGGCATCAGCCTGGTAGCATCTGAAGCTACTGCTGCCCCTGCCCCCTGGGGCCGGACAGGGCGCCCAGAGGAGAAATCACAGATGAGTTCCTTAGTGGCCAAAGGCCACAGGCCCTGCTGGTTTATTGTCCGGGATTCCTGGGCCCTGCAGCCGCCCTTCTCCTGCCCTTCTCCTGCGTGGAACCAGCTTAGGTGTACCCTCCTCCCTAGAGGTATGGCTGCAGCCTGGGGAGCAGCCTGCAGGCAGGCAGTTATAAACACGGGAATGCACACGTGATGAAGCGGGACTCGGAGGCGGGGAGTCCCGCCAAGACTCACCATTTGCTTCCTGGTTCTGGCCTGGCTCAGGCAGCCATTCTTGCTCTCAGCAAAAGGTGAGCAGATTCGGTGCCCTTCTCAGCTCCGACGCTGGCTCCGAAGATGCTTTTTTCTTTTAATGTATTTTATTAATTTTTTTTTTTTACAGAGAGGAAGGGAGAGGGATAGAGAGCTAGAAACATCCATGAGAGAGAAACATCGACCAGCTGCCTCCTGCACACCCCCTACCGGGGATGTGCCCACAACCAAGGTACACGCCCTTGACCAGAATTGAACCTGGGACCCTTCAGTCCGCAGGCCGACGCTCTATCCACTGAGCCACACCGGTTTCGGCTCTCTCTCTCCTTATTGATGTTTCTATCTCCCTCTCCCTCTCCCTTCCTCTCTGAAATCAATAACAATGTATTTTTTTTAAAAAGAAAGAAAATACGGCCCAGTCCTCACCCTCTAGGAGTGTGTGACTGTGTCTGAAACGCAGACTTCTCTGAATGCAGCGCTCAGAGCCTTAAAGGAGACCCACCTGTGGGTTGCTCAGCGCTCTGTCCTGCTGGTAGAGAGGACAGGGCTGGGTCTGGGATAAGAGAACTCGAGGAATCCTAGACCCAGCCTTCCGACGATCTGATAACACCTGCAACAGAGGAGGAGTCAGCTTTGGTTAAAAAAATAAATAAATAAACCAAAACCGGTTTGGCTGCAACCGGTTTGGCTCAGTGGCTAGAGCGTCGGCCTGCGGACTGAACGGCCCCAGGTTCGATTCCAGTCAAGAGCATGTGCCTTGGTTGCAGGCACATCCTTAGTGGGGAGTGTGCAGGAGGCAGCTGATGGATGTTTCTCTCTCATCGATGTTTCTAGCTCTCTCTCTCCCTCTCCCTTCCTCTCTGTAAAAAAAATCAATAATATATATATATTTTTTTTAAAAAAAAAGAAGGAAAAAAAAAAAAAACCAGTTTGGTTTCTGAGCCAGCAGCCCGTCTACTGCCCCCAAGATCTCGGAATGATCTGGAAATACGAGGAGCTTGAAAGCACGTTGATTCAGTGACCCCTGTCCTGAGTCCCCACAGGGTCCCAGGTCGGGGTGGGTGTGAGACAGACATGGTAACTGGCTCATGTGCCCCCGGGAGAGAAGGAAGCAAAAGATGATTCTCCCGGGATGCCCCCCCCTGCAGACGCCCCCTGACCGAATTCTTTGCTTTATTTATTTATTTATTTATTTATTTATTTTTGTCTCAATTCCTAAACACAGAACGTGGGGAAGGTCCTCGCCAAAGGCTGCCACTACGTGGTCCTCGGCCTGCAGGGCTTCGCCGCCGCCTACTCCGCCCCGTTCGCCGTGGCCACCAGCGTGGTGTCCTTCGTCCGCTAGCGGGGCCGCTGAGGGCCCGGCGTGGCCGAGCGCTGGCCTGGGACCCGGGAGGCCACGGGTCACCTCACCGTCCGATTCCAGCCTCTGCTCTCGGAGCCCTGCAAACCCAGAGCACCTCGGACCTGAATCCACAGAACAACCTGGAGAAAACAAAACAAAACAAAACAAAACAAAACAGTCTTTGCCGTTTGAATGGGACGCGTGATCCGAATGGGCCATCTGCCGAGCTCTCTCTCCAGTGGACAGTCCCGCAGAGAATTGGGCTGATGTTGGTTTGGGGTCCGAGTTCAGTTTGTTCATCCTTGGAGGCTGGCGGGGCTGGCTGGGGTGGAGGCAAAGCCTTCTCAGTGGGAGCACCGTGGAGACGATGGGGAGGGAGGACTTGAACCCGGAGTGAGGACATTTGTTGCCTTCTCCTGGGAAGGCTGCAGGCTGACAGGCGCTCACAGCCCGGGCAGCCTGGCTTGCTTCTGGAGTCCTCCCCCCCTCTCCTCCTCTGCCCTCGGTCGCCAGGAGTTGAATCTCAGGCCTGAGAAGGAGGAAGTGACATCCCTTTGAAGGCCACGACACTGGAGTCCTCCCCCCCTCTCCTCTTCTGCCCTCCATCGCCAGGAGTTGAATCTCACTCAGGCCTGAGAAGGAGGAAGTGACATCCCTTTGAAGGCCATGACACTCGGAAGCTGGGTTGATTGACAAGGCATCATGACTGTTTAAAGTAGATATACGCTTGTCATCGCCAGGGTGACATGGACGTGCTGGGGGGCTGAGGGGAGGGAGAAGGGCAAGTTCAGGTGCGGGCTGCGTGGTGGGCAGGGTTGGTGAGGGGGTACACACGTGGCTGGTGCTGCCCCGACCCAGGTGCCAGCAGCATCAGCCCGGCGTCTCTGGGCCAAGCCGTCGGAAGGGGGCTTTGTCCCGGAAGCCAGGGAGATGCCACATCTGGGAGTGAGAACGTAGGACGTAGAGAAGGAAGCAGGAAGTGGGAGGCGGGCACAGGAAGGAAGTAGAAACAGGACAGGAAGGAGGTTGGAGGAGAGCAGTAGAGACCCAGTACCGGGATTTGGGCCTTTGGCAGGAGGAGAGGGGAAGGTTGAAGGCTCCTGAGTTCATGTTGTCTGTTTTGCTGGCATCCTTCCCTCTTCTGTGATGCCCACTTGGACCACATCTCACCTGGACTCCAAGGTCAAGGTGAGCATGGTCCTGACACCCCCCAGCGTGACCCAGCTACAGATGGGTCCCCTGGCCAAGGAGGTGGGAGACAGGAGGTCCCTCACCCCAGGCCCTCCACCAGCTCCGGCCATCGGCCACTGTCCTTTGTTCCCGGAATTTCTGAAAGTCCAAGCTCGTCATTGCTGGGGGATTGGAGACCCCCATGCTCTCATTCCAGCCATCGAGCCCAACCAGGTAGCCCCGCGGAGCGGGGACGGTGGGCAGACAGACAGATGGACAGAGAAGGAAACGGGAGCGGGAGAGAGAGCCATTGCTGGGGAGCGAAGGCTGGGAGGCACACGGTGAGTGAACTGGGACCCAATGCCAGCGTCACTCGTGTCTGTGTGGACGAGAGAAAACAGATGTTCTAGTTCAAGCCCAAAGGATGGACGTTATCACACAGTTATCACACAGGAGGATATTACAGCAGGCCTGGCCCCCCGGGAGCTGGGGGGGAGAGGGGAGAAGGATGAAGAAGAGGAAGAAAAAGCAAAGTTGTGTTTAGTGGGAGAGTTGAGTCTGCTGATCCTGGGAAGGAACCTGGGAGAGAGGGAGGGAGGGAAGAAAGGAGGAAGGGGGGAGGGACCAGTTGCTGGAAGTGGTCCAGGGATGCTGAGCAGCCCCTGAGACGGCCCCTGGGTCCCTGAAAGGTGACCCCAGAAAGGACAGGAGCTACGGAGGCCACTGCAAAAAGACCTTCCCCCACCTCGCACCTCCACCCCTACCCTACCCCCCCGCCGCCCCCATCTTAGAGACACTATCAGGCCAAGTTCACTTGGCCCTGGACTTCTGGAAGGCTGGTTAAGCATTAACCCAGGAATTCCAAAAGTTGAACCTCACAGAGTCTAGTCTGTGCCAGGAGCCAGATTCCTGGGTCAGACAATGAACTTCAGACTCGCTCAGCCCGGAACTCTCTGCACTCCCCGAAGGGGCCGCCCGTGCTGGCCACCACCTTCTGTGCCTTTTCTTTCTCTCCGGCGGCGTCTCTCCAATCCCCAGGCCCGCGCCCCATTGAGAATGGGGGGTCAGAGCTCTTTTCCTACGTGTTAGGCCTTTGAGGCGTCTTTTGTATCCTGATCACGGCCGGTTATGTAAATAAAAACCGCGGTTGATTTAATTTCTGTGCGTGAAGATGGTTGTTTTGCGCCCTTTGTGGCCTTTGCATTAGCCAGATGCCCAAAGCGAGGACTTCACTCAGCAGGTGAGGGCCCGTCAGGGACCAGCCCGGTGCGGCTGAGGCCCAGGCCCCAGGAAAGAGGCCCTGACTCACCTGGTGCTCTGGTTGGCTCGTAAAGGTGGGGCCACTCTCTAGAATCTTCTAGAAGCCCAGCAGGATGGATGGGCTTCGGTGTGCAGGAGCCTCGGCTCATGCATTTGCTAAAAACGAAAATAAGTCCTTGCCTGGCGCGTGTGGCTCAGCGGATGAGCATTGACCTGTGAGCTAGGAGGTCACAGGTCACAGTTCTATTCCAGGTCAAGGGCGCATGCCCCGGGCCGATCCCCAGGGTGGGGCGTGCCGGAGGCAGCTGATCCATGATTCTCTCTCCTCATTGATGTTTTTACCTCTCTATCTCCGTCTTTCCTCTCTCGGCAATCAATAAAAACATAGTTTTATTTTTCTAAATATTTTATTTGATTTCAGAGAGGAACAGAGAGAGAAAGAGAGGGGGGGGAGAAAGAGAGAGAGAGAGAGAGAGAGAGAGAGAGAGAGAGAGAGAGAGAAAGATCAACAGTGTCTATTGTTGATAGAGGGGGGGACTTCTTTCTTTTTTTAAAGTACGTATGTTATTATTGATTTTAGGAGAGAGAAAGGGAGGGAGGGAGAAACACGAATGTGAGAATAGAACGTGTACCAGCCACCTTCTGCACTCCTCCCACTGGGGATGGAGCCCACAACCTGGGCATGTGTCCTGTCCAGGAATTGAACAGGTGACCTCTTGGTGCATGGGAGGATGCTCAACCACTGAGCCACACCGGCCAGGGCCAGGCGGGACCTCTGAGGGGATCTTAGTGGGGGCTTGTTCAGGAGGAATGGCCTCTGTCTGGGGAGATGGGAGGGGTTGGGTCCCAGAGCCTATGGAGAAAACAGAAGTAACGGGGTAGGTAGGCCGAGGTGGGTGCAGGGGTGGGGGAAAGCGAGGAACCACAATTCTCTCAGCTTCTGGCCGGAGCAACAGAGACGGCACCAGCGGGGGAAGGAACGGAAGGAAGAAGGTTGAAGTCTTTCCAGCTCAAGGCCAAGCCATTCCACGTGTACAATGCTGCTCCGCTGGGCCAGAACTATTATTACCTGGGCTTGCTGCGGCTGCGGCCACACTATTTCCTGAGCCATTGTTACCGTTTTCACCTTGGAGCCTAGTGAGCAGTACCGTGGCTGGCCCCGGCCCTGACCTTGGCCTCTGGGGGAGGCTGGGACTTGCCGGACACTCCCCTTGGTCTCCGCTGGCATCGGAGTCTGCTGGACGCTGGACAGACACATTCAGCCCTGTGGGGGGCAGGGGCCTGTGAGGCAGGGAAATCCAGGCCATTAGGTGTTCAGTTCTACGTGGGGTTGATCCTCACCACAGCACATGGACACGCGTGTCATGGTCCCCGCCGTTGACACATGGGGAGAGGCCTCTCTCGTGCATGGAGCCCTGCAGGGCACAGCTCAGGCCCTGCAGATTCTGACCCCACCTTCCATCTCCTTTTTCTTCTCCTTCCCTCCCTCCTCCCTCCTCCCTCCTCCCTCTTTCTTCCTCCCAGCTATCTAACCAGATGGTCCTCTTTTTTTTTTTTTTTTTAAATATATTTTATTGATTTTTTTTTACAGAGAGGAAGAGAGAGGGATAGAGAGTTAGAAACATCGATGAGCGAGAATCATCGATCAGCTGCCTCTTGCACACCCCCTACCGGGGACGTGCCCGCAACCAAGGTACATGCCCTTGACCGGAATCGAACCTGGGACCTTTCAGTCCGCAGGCCGACGCTCTATCCACTGAGCCACACCGGTTTCGGCTCTTTTATTTTTATAAGATGTTTTATTTATTTTTGTTAATCCTCGCCCGAGGATATTTTTCCATTGATTTCAAGGGAGAGTGGAAGAGAGAGGGAAGGACAGAGAGGCACATCCACGTGAGAGAGACACATGGGCTGGATGCCTCTCGTACCCTGACCAGGACCCGGGGCTGAGGAGGAGCCTGCAACCCCGAGGTACGTGCCCTTGACTGGAATGGAACCTGGGACCCTTTGGCCAATAGGCCGCCGCTCTGTCCACTGAGCCACACCCGCACTAGGGCTATTCAGATGATCTTTCCGCTAGACTCTGTGGCTTCCACCACCACATTTGGCCCAGACTATTAGGAGGATTAGGTGGAATTCCCTCTCCCTGGGGAACACGTGAACAATTTTCTATCCACATTCCTGAAGTTCAAGGTGTGGTTCGTAAATAAATAGGATGAAAGAGCCGGGGGGAAATGGAGGCTATTTTGTGCGAGACACTTTGTTTCATCCTATTTTTGTGGGGTTGGAGGCCATCCCAGCGGGCAAGGACATTCTTTCCCTGGCCATCCCCCTTCCCCCAAACCTATCCGGGCCCAGTCCTTCCTCCCCCTCTCCCAGCCCAGCGGGGCTGAGATGAAAGGCCAAGCCTGCCAAGGAAAACAATGGCAGAGACACAGCAGCTGGGAAGGGGAGGGGAAGCGGGATTCTGCATCCGGGCTGATAACCTCCTCAGAGGCAAAGCTGCAAAGACAGGGGGGCTCGGTCATGGTCATGGAAGGAACATGGGGGCGAGAAGGTCCCTGGCCCTCAGGGTCATCAGCTTAAGCCCCCTCGGCGACGTTGCCCTTGATGTCCGAGGGATAGAGGTGATCCTCACCCTCACCCCCCATCCCGATGAATTCCTTGGAGTACCTATTTTTTTAAGTTATATTTATTTATTTGTTTATTGATTGATTGATTGATTGATTTTATTGATTTTCCACAGAGAGAAAGGAAGAAGGACAGAGAGGTAGAAACATCCATGAGAGAGAAACATCGACCAGCTGCCTCCTGCACACCCCCAACCGGGGATCCAAGGTACATGCCCTTGACGGGAATCGAACCTGGGACCTTTCAGTCCACAGGCCGACGCTCTATCCACTGAGCCACACCGGTTTCGGCTGGCTATTTATTGATCAGGTATCTATTGATTGATCAGGTATCAGCTGAGATATGACGGTGCCCCAGATACACAGGGAGACGCCCAGTCCCAACTGGTGGAAGGAAGGTCGCCTTACAGGGGGGCTTGGCTAAGACAGACACATTCCACCTCTTTCTTCTGGCCGGTCCCCATTGCTTGCTCCCCGCCTGAAGCCACACATTCCAGGCATCTCTCTCCTCCTCCTCCTCCTTCTCCTCCTCCTTCCTCAAAGGGCAAGTGTGGGAGGCCGCCAAGGGGGGAGCTGCCTCTCTTGGGGTGGGGCCCTCCTTCAGGGAGGCAGGGGACTCCATGTCTCCGGCGAGAAGGGACTGGATGTCTCTGCTGGTTCGGGAACAGACACCTCATCCTACTTCCCACTCAGGATGGCCCTGAGGGCCTGCCAGCCTCCTGCCCCCCAGGCCTGCGGGGACCTCAGTGTGATGGTCCAAATGCCGGGGGCCGCAGACAGCGTGGCTTTGCTTCTCCCCAGTGGATTGCCAAGCACTTGGCCTCCAGGTCACTCGCAGGCCCCTCTCTTCCCTGAGCTGGGTCAAGGGAAGCTGCGCTCAGGATTTGCTCCCCAGGAAGGAAAGGAGAACTTCCTTTCTGGGCCCCAAAGAACCAGCTGCAGGCACACCCTCCCCTCCCTACTCTCCCTCCTTTCCCTCTTTGCCAAAATGCTGGTGGCGGCGCCCCCTGGTGGAACAACTGCAGGAGACAGCCGCCCTGGACCCAAAGGCTCAGGTCAGGGGCTGGGGTTGAACTCAGGGAGGTGGGAACTGGGGTGCTCCATGGTTGGGGTGACGCCATCAGGTCCAGCTGACTGTTGTCCTGAAGAATACAGATCTTGCAGGACCAGCTATTTCGGTTTTTCAGGACAAGCGGGAGGAAGTTGATTATTGAAAAAAAAAAAAAAAAAAGCCAAACCAAACCAAAGCTACAAGCCAAAGACAACAGGAGGCAGGCCAGAGTTGAGAGCCAGAGCCCCAAGCCTTGATTTCTGGAAAGATGAAACATTGAAGAGTAGATTATTCCAACCCACCCACAAGGCGCCGTCCGGTGAACAGGAACGTGTTTGTTGTAGAAAATGTAAAAGTCACAGAGAGGGACCTATTTGACAGGTGTCCTCGGTCACTTCTGAGTTTTCCCACTTGTATTTGCTTGTTATACTGATTTTTTAAAACTTGTTATACCTTTTTTTAAATAATATATTTTATTGATTTTTTTACAGAGGAAGGGAGAGAGATAGAGAGTTAGAAACATCGATGAGAGAGAGTCATCAATCAGCTTGCACACCCCCCACTGGGGATATGACCGCAACCAAGGTACATGCCCTTGACTGGAATCGAACCCGGGACCTTTCAGTCCCCAAGCTGACACTCTATCCATTGAGCCAAACCGGTTTCGGCTGTTATACCTTTAAAAAAAAAAACAAAAAAAAAACTTCTGATATGAACCAGCAGAAACTAGGAGTTTTCCATAAAAATTATGGGAGGACTGATTGTAAGTAGAATAATTTTTTTATTATTTTTAAAAATATATTTTATTGATTTTTTACAGAGAGGAAGGGAGAGAGATAGAGAGCTAGAAACATCGATGAGAGAGAAACATTGACCAGCTGCTTCTTGCACACCCCCTACTGGGGATGTGCCCACAACCAACGTACATGCTCCTGACCAGAATCGAACCTGGGACCTTTCAGTCCGCAGACCGACGCTCTACCACTGAGCCAAACCGGTTTCGGCATAAGTAGGATAATTTTAAAATATATTGTAAAACAATTTTTTTTTTGGAATAAGTAACAATGTTGATGGTTCAAAATGAAAAAAGAAAAAAGGTGTAAATGTGTGTAGGACTGAAAAGTGCTCGTCTCTCCCATATTTCTAGCCACCCAGTTTCTACTATCAGTAGATGTTACTCTTTTTTTTTTAATCCTCTGGGTGAAGTCCACATTCCTTTCTGCACAGGGTAATTCTCTCTCCCATCTGGTCTTGTTTATCTCCCCAGCCCTCTCCCTACACCCAGACTTTGCCCTGTGCTTCTGAGCCCGCCCTGAACTTAGCCAAGTTCTCTGTCACCCTCCCCCTCTGCCACCCCTCTCTTAGCAAAACGTCCCTCATCCGTCTGGCCTCAGCGCCTGTCCACAGGGGTGCCCAGTGCCCAGAGGGTCCCAGGGGCCCCCTTCCCCTCTCCCCTCCCCCCTCCAGCGGTTTTCTCCTCCTAACCTGATGGGATTCTCCCAGGCTCCTTGCCATCAGACACCCTTCCTCAATCTTTTTTTTTTATTTTTTAATGTTTTGATATATTTTTATTGATTTCAGAGAGGAAGGGAGAGGGACGTGAGAGAGAGAAGCATCCATGATGAGAGAGAACCCTTGATCGGCTGCCTCTTCAACCCTAGCAGGTGCCCTTGACCGGAATCGAACCCGGGGACCCTTCCGTCTCCTAGGCCCACGCTCTATCCACTGAGCCGAACCATCCTTGACGCAAAGGTAGCTTTATTTACCTGCAGCAAATACAAGACACGGGACTCACTGCTAAACTCTGCAGGTTAGCCATGGCTGGCATACACCTTGGCTCCAATCCCCTGTGATTCTCTGCAGGTGGCTGCTGCAGCTGCTGAGTCCTGAGCTACAGTTTAAATATATTTTATTGATTTTTTTTTTTTTTCACAGAGAGGAAGGGAAAGGGATAGAGAGCTAGAAACATGGATGAGAGACAAACATAGATCAGCTGCCTCCTGCACACTCCCTACAAGGGCAACCAAGGTACATGCCCTTGACCTGAATCGAACCTGGGACCCTTCAGTCCGCAGACCGATGCTCCATCCACTGAGCCAAACCGGTTTCTGAGCTTCAGTTTAACATTTAGCCAGAAGCCCCATGGGACCTGCCCAGACCTGGAGAGCTTTGTGGGGTCCCAGCTGGGGGGTCGTCCTGCGGGCTTGGCCTTGGGCTGGAGGAAAGGATTCCAGACCCAGGGCCTAGAGCACACAAGTTCCCACCCAGTGGGTTTGGGGGCGGGGGAGGGAAAAGACAGTCCTGCCTTTTTCCTGGGGGATCTGCCAGCAAATGTAGTCCCTCCCGGTCTGGAAGTCTCCCCTTCTCAAAACCCCCATCGCTCTGCGCCAAGCATAAAAGGTGGCCAGATCGTCCAGGTGTTGGCGGGACAGTCCTGATTTCTAACAATTTTTCCCCGCGTCCCGCGGCGTTTAAAAAAAAAAAAAAAAGTCCCGATGTTTGGAAAGACTCTCCAATGTTTCCAATCTTTCCAAACATCGGGACTTTTTTTAAAACGCCGCGGGGTCACGGGAAAAATTGTTAGAAATCAGGACTGTCCCGCCAACACCTGGGCGATCTGGCCGCCTTAGCCAAGCTGCCCAGTGGACGGCGGGAGGGGGCAGAGGGGGCGGAGGGGTGGGCTGGCGGCCACTGCGCGCCCCGGGGACAGGGGAGAGGGAGGAGGGGAGGGGAGCACGCTTGCTCGGAGGGTTGCAACGGCCTCCCGGGGACGCACTCTGCCTCGATTTCCCCCGGGGCTGCCTGCTCTTACCCCCGCTCCCCCCGCCCCTGCGCGCGCGGGTAACCGATGTGGCCGCCCTGGGCGCGCGCGCGTGGCCGGTGCGCCCTCCTCCCGGGGGCTGGGCCGAGCCCGGCTCCTCCCCTCTGGGCCTGCAGCTCCCTGTGCTCCCCGCTGCCTCCCGGTCCCTGCTCCCTCCCAGGTCCCTGCTCCCTCCCAGGTCCCTGCTCCCTCCCAGGTCCCTGCAGCCTCCCAGGTCTCTGCTCCCTCCCAGGTCCCTGCTCCATCCCAGGTCCCTGCAGCCTCCCAGGTCCCTGCTGCCTCCCAAGTCCCTGCTCCCTCCCAGGTCCCTGCTCCCTCCCAGGTCCCTGCAGCCTCCCAGGTCCCTGCAGCCTCCCAGGTCCCTGCTGTCTCCCAGGTCCCTGCTCCCTCCCAGGTCCCTGCTCCCTCCTAAGTCCCTGCAGCCTCCCAGGTCCCTGCAGCCTCCCAGGTCCCTGCAGCCTCCCAGGTCCCTGCTCCCTCCCAGGTCTCTGCTTCTTCCCAGGTCCCTGCTCCTTCCCAGGTCCCTGCAGCCTCCCAGGTCCCTGCTGCCTCCCAGGTCCCTGCAGCCTCCCAGGTCCCTGTTCCCTCCCAGGTCCCTGCTCCCTCCCAGGTCCCTGCTCCCTCCCAGGTCCCTGCTCCCTCCCAGGTCCCTGCTCCCTCCCAGGTCCCTGCAGCCTCCCAGGTCCCTGCAGCCTCCCAGGTCCCTGCCTTCCCCTCCGCCCTGGGCGCGCGGGTGGCCTGTGCCCCCTCCTCCCCGGGGGCTGGGCCGAGCCCGGCTCCTCCCTCCCCTCCTCCGGGCCTGCAGCTCCTCGTGCTCCCAGCTGCCTCCCTGGTCTCTGCTCCCTCCCCGGTCCCTGCCCGCCACCCTCCGCCATGGGCGCGGCGGGCTCGCAGCTGCTGGGCCGCCTCGGGGGCCCGCGCCGGGACGCGCTGCCCGGGGCCGCCTGGCTCGGGGCGGCCGCGCTGGGCCTGGGCGCCGCGGCGCTGGGCACGGTGCTCTGGCGGCGGCGGGCCCGGCGGCCCCGGCGGCGGCGGCAGGTGGGCACCGTGGCCGAGCTGTGGATCTTCCCCGTCAAGTCCTGCAAGGGGGTGCCGGTGAGCGAGGCCGAGGGCACGGCGCTGGGGCTGCGCTGCGGCCGCCTGCGGGACAGGTAGGGGGAGGGGGCGCAGGAGCGGGGGCAGGGGGGTGAGGACGAGGGGCTTGTCAGCGCGGGAGCTGCTGGGGCTGGGGTCGGGGGAGTCCGGAGGGGAAGGGGGCTTCCCGTTACCTTTCCCCCAATTCCCCCTCCGGAAGGAGAGGAGAGGTTTGCTACAGGATCACACGCAAAACCAGGTGGTAAACCTGGTTTGGGGAAGGTCAAGTTCATGCCTGAGCCAGGTCGGGGGAGGTAGGCCGAGGTCAAAGTTCCTTCTGGGCAGAAGGACTGAGTCTGCCCTGGTGGTAAACTTGCTTTTGGCTCCACAAGCAGAAACATAAACTGCCATCGCCACTAGGGGGCGGCCTGGAGCAACGCTGAACCCCAAGGCCCTGGCTGGCTGCAGGGCCCTGGCTCTGGCCTCGCTGGGGCTCCAGTGGGTGCTGGGACATAGGGGTTCCCCACCCTGTCTGGTCCCAGGGCGAGGATTTGATGAAAGAGAACCACAGAGGGCAGCCCTGGGGGAGATTGGGGGAGATGGGGCGGGGAGGGAGGAAGAGGGTGTTCTGAGTGTGCCCTGGCTCTTTTATCGCAGGTTTTGGCTGGTGATTAAGGAAGACGGACACATGGTCTCAGCCCGGCAGGAACCGCGCCTGGTCCTGGTCTCCATCGCCTACGAGGACGACTGCCTGGTCTTCAGCGCGCCTGGCTTCGCCGAGCAGCTGGTCTTGCCCACCAAGCTGCCTTCCTCCAACCGGGTGCACAACTGCAGGTGCTCTGCTTGGGGCCCCCCTGGGACCTGCGACAGGCCCAGCCCCCCTCCTAGGCTCCTCCCTGAACCCCCTCTTTGCCCAGGAGGGGGTTCAGGGAGTCTGGGGAAGGAAGTGTTTTGGAGCAGTCTAGACTGAGTTGGAATCAGGTGTGATCAGGTGCAGGCTATTGCTTGCAGGTACCTGGGAATTGTTTTAAATATATTTTTATTGACTTCAGAGAAGAAAGGAGAGGGAGAGAGAGAGTCAGAAACATCGATGGGAGAGAGACATTGGTCAGCACACCCTACACCGGGGATGTGCCCGCAACCAAGGTATATGCCCTTGACCAGAATCGAACCTGGGACCTTTCAGTCTGCAGGCCGACGCTCTATCCACTGAGCCACACCGGTTAGGGCACCTGGGAATTGTTATTAAAATATATTTTTTAATTGACTTCAGAGAGGAAGGGAGAGGGAGAGAGATAGAGACATCGATAATGAGAGAAAATCATTGACTGGTTGCCTCCTGCACGCCCCCCACACACTGGAAATCAAGCCCGAAACCCGGGCATGTGCCCCAACCAGGAATCGAACCGTGACCTCCTGATTCACAGGTCGATGCTCAACCACTGAGCCGAGCTGGCTGGGCCCTGGGAATGCTTTTTTTGTTTGTTTGTTTAAATTTCTTGATTGATAAAGGTATCACATATTTGTCCAGCTGGGAATTGTTTTAATCAGACGTGGTAAGACTCGCAGGTGAGGAAATGACTGTCACAAAGAAATATTTTATATATATATATATATATATATATATATATATATATATATATATATATATATATATATATTTGCCAGTCCCTAAACACAGGGCGCCAAGCCGTGCAGGGCCACACGGGGGCGCTCCAGGCTGGTCAGGAGGCAGAGGGGACAGGAAAGAAGTGAACAAAGGCCTTTACTGTCCTTTCCAGAGGAAGGACGTAGGATTGGCGGGTGTTGAGAATTTCAGTGGGTGCTGGGACTGGGGGCTGCCCCCTGGTAGCCTGGCACCTTTGGGCTCTGGGTGATTAGGGCAAAGAATGGGGGCTGGGATTTAAAAGCAGCAGAGGAGGTGGCTGGGGCTGAGGCTCTCCATTTGTGGGCATGGGTATGGAAGCCGAGTGGTTTCCTACCTCTAGCCCTGGGAGGGCACTTGCTTTCAAATCAGCAAAACCCTAAGGTGGCAAAGCATCACAAATATAAACGATCAAAAAGTGTGATTGGCCGAAACCGGTTTGGCTCCGTGGCTAGAGCATCGGCCTGCAGACTGAAGGTTCCCAGGTTCGATTCCGGTCAAGGGCCTGTACCTTGGTTGTGGGCACATCCCCAGTAGGGGATGTGCAGGAGGCAGCTGATCGATGTCTCTCTCTCATCGATATTTCTAACTCTCTATCCCTCTCCCTTCCTCTCTGTAAAAAAATCAATAAAATATATATATATTTTTTAAAAAGTGTGATTGGGACCATCACAGAGGGCGTGGGAAGAGCCAGCCTTTAGGGTCTGACTCTTTCTGTTCCAGCAGAATGACTTCTGTGCAGCGTTACATCCTTGTCCTCCTCCAAAAGCATCCTGAATCCCTGTGGTCCCCGGTCCAGCAGCTGAGAAAGGCAGAGCCTCGGGCTCTGAGGACCCCACCTGCTGCCCAGGACCCGCCGATGCAGGCCGTGACCCCGGTCCCTCTTATCGCCCCTGCAGGATCTTTGGCCTGGACGTTAAGGGCAGAGACTGCGGCGACAAGGCTGCCCAGTGGTTCACCAGCTTCTTGAAGTCAGAGCCCTTCAGGCTGGTTCAGTTTGAGCAGAGCATGAAGGGAAGGGCATCCAGGAGCATTTTCCCGTCTTTTGTGCAGAAGTACCAGGTGAGCCGCCAGAGGCCCGCCCCTCCCCTGCCCCATCCACCCGCCCGCCCGCCCGCCCGCCACCCTGCTCCTTCTGCCTCCTCATCAACCCCCTAAGAGCCTCTCTGGGGGACCCCAGGCAGGGAAGGGTATTCTGGCCCAGGTGGGTGGCATAGGGTACCACCTGGGCAGGTGTTGGGGATGGAGAGGGCAGTGGGATGCCTACAGCAGTGTTTCCCAAGCTCCTCTCATGATGAGACTCACCAGGTGGAGTTGTTAAACTACAGATTCCCGGATCCCAACGAAGAAGTGCTAAACTGGAATTTTGGGGAACTTATACCCTGTTTCCCTGAAAATAAGACAGTGTCTTTTTTTTTTAATATATATATTTTATTGATTTTTCACAGAGAGGAAAGGAGAGGGATAGAGAGCTAGAAACATCAATGATGAGAGAGATACATCGACCAGCTGCCTCCTGCACACCCCCCACCGGGGATGTGTCCGCAACCAACGTATATGCCCTTGACCGGAATCGAACTTGGGACCCTTCAGTCCGCAGGCCGATGCTCTATCCACTGAGCCAAACCGGTTTTGGCAAGACAGTGTCTTATATTAATTTTTTCTCCCAAAGTTGCGCTACGTCTTATTTTCAGGGTATGTCTTATCTTTGCATGTGCTAGGTCTGATTTTCGGAGGATGTCTTATTTTCGGGGAAACACGGTAGGTAACATTGTATACGGTAGGTAACTAGTGCTTTTGCCTATATGCTCCCCAAAAATTCCAGTTTAGCACTTCTTTGTTGGGATCCGGGAATCTGTAGTTTAACAACTGCACCCGGTGACTCTCATCATGAGAGGAGCTTGGGAAACACTGGCCTAGCGGATGGAATGTGCGGGGAGGAGCCAGGAGTGACTCTCGGGAGAAACTCAGGAGAAAACGGTTGGGGAGGAGAGGTGAACGTGAGAGGTTCCTTTGGGGCTAAACGCAGGTTTCCTAAAATTTCAGAAGCAGGCTTCTCCCTGGGCCAGCGCTGCTCCCACAGGCAGCTCGGGATGGTTTTCTCGGGTGCTGGGAAGGCACCTCCAGTAAAGACACTGCACCCCGAGCCTTGGTCCTGCAGTGAAATAAGGTTTACAAGAGCACGCACGCTCCTCGGGGTGTCTCTCCCACCCCCTCCCCCAGGCCCTCGGTTCCTAGGCTCCTTGAGTGCATGGCCTGGCACCTGCGTTGTTCTGTGCAGTTTTCCCGCCTGGAACAAGGCCGGCACGCAGTAGGTGCTTCATGAAATGCATGTTGAGGGGGGTGGTGGCAGCGGAAAGACATCCCTACTCCGGCCAAGCTGACTGGCCACAGAGGCTTCCCCCGTTTGATGACGATGATGATGTGGGAGGGGGATCACCTGTGGGGCGCTGGAGTGCGGAATGAGGAGGAAATGGGGGGGGGGGGGGCAGCAGGAGGAGGTGGGTCCCCAGCCTGGCTGCTGCCTGCTGCCTGCTGCCTGCAGGGTGTGGTCGGGGATCCCTGCCCCAAGCCCAGAGCTGACTTGGCCATTTCCAAGCTCGAAGCATCCCTTCCCTGCTTCTGCACTTGGGTGGTTTTGCTTCTAGAATTAAAAAAAAAAAAATAAAAATGTGTTTTTTAAAAATATTTTTTATTGAATTTTTACAGAGAGGAAGGGAGAGGGATAGAGAGCTAGAAACATCGATGAGAGAGAAACATCCATCAGCTGCCTCCTGCACGCCCCCTACCGGGGATGTGCCCGCAACCATGCCCTTAACCGGAATCGAACCTGGGACCTTCCACTCTGCAGACCGACGTACTATCCACTGAGCCAAACTGCTTTTGGCAAAAAAATATGTTTTTATTGATTTTAGAGAGGAAGGAAAAGGGGGAGAGAGAGAGAGAGAGAAGCATCAATGATGAGAGAGCATAATGGATCGGCTGCCTCCTGCACGCCCCCTACTGGGGATGGAGCCCGCAACCCAGGCATGTGCCCTTGACCAGAATCAAATCTGGGACCCTTCAGCCCGCAGGCCAATGCTCTATCCACTGAGCCAGACCAGCCAGGGCTTGCGTGCAGACTTTGCTTGGCTGTGCAGTTGGCCCCGGGACTGTCAGGAGGCGGCCAGGCCTGACGGGGCCGTGCTCTTGGCGCAGGTGGCGTACTCGGACTGCAGCCCAATCCACATCATCTCCGAGGCCTCCCTGGCCGACCTGAACACCAGGCTGGAGAAGAAGGTGAAGATGGACCAGTTCCGGCCCAACATAGTGGTGACGGGCTGCGAGGCCTTTGAGGAGGTTAGTGGCTCCCTGTTTTGTTTTTTTAAAATATATTTTATTGATTTTTCACAGAGAGGAAGAGAGAGGGATAGAGAATTAGAAACATCGATGAGATAGCTGATTCTCTCTCATCATTGTTTCTCTCTCCCTCTCTCTCTCTTCCTCTCTCTCTCCCTCTATCTATCTATCTATCTATCTATCTATCTATCTATCTACCTATCATCTATCTCTCCCTCTCCCTTCCTCTCTGAAATCAATAAAAATATATTTAAAAATTTAAAAAAATCTGAGGAACAGAATAAACTGGTGAATATAATAGAATCGGGGGCATAGGAAGGGAGTGGACTGACACTTCTCTGGGGAAAGGGGGTCTGAGGGGTTCGGGAAGAGATTGGACAAAAATCTTACACCTGTGGATGAGGACAGGGACGGGGGTGTGTGTGTAAGGGCAGGGGGTGGGGTGGGAAATCAGGTGGAGGGGAGCTATGGGGCGGAAAAGAGGAACATATGTAATAATCTGAACAATAAAGATTTATTTAAAAAATAATAAAATAAAATGAGGCCGTGGTGAAGTAAAGAGCGAGCTACGCAACCATCTGGATAAAAATAATTTAAAAAAAGACGAGGGAAGCCTTCATTCAACAGATAGTGCTTGTTCCCCTTCTCCTAGGACACCTGGGATGAAATCCAGATTGGCAGCATGGAAATGAAAAAGGTTTTGGCTTGCCCCAGGTAAGGACTCTCGCGAGACCTGGCCCCTGGAGAGTGGGGTTCTTCATCGTCACCTCACCCGCGGCTCCCGCCCGACAGGTGCATCATGACCACGGTGGACCCCGACACCGGAGTGATAAACCGGAAGGAGCCCCTGGAGACCCTGAAGAGGTAGGACACGGGTCCCGTGTGTTTTTAACATGATCCCCAGCGAGAGCTACCAGCGGGGGCAGGTGCTCTGCGGGCACCTTCCACTCTGCCTTCCGCTGGGCTTGTGCCTATCGGTTCTTGGGAGTGCTGCTTCCTCTTTGTTTCTGGATGCATTTTTTCGTGCTTTTGACAATTAAAAAAAAAAAAATATATATATATATATATGTTTTTATGCCCTAACCGGTGTGGCTCAGTGGACAGAGCGTCAGCCTGAGGACTGAAGAGTCCCAGGTTCAATTATGGTCCAGGGCATGGACCCTGGTTGCGGGCACATCCCCAGTGCGGGGTGTGCAGGAGGCAGCTGGTCGGTGTTTCTTTCTCATCAATGTTTCTGGCTCTCTATCCCTCTCCCTTCCTCTCTGTAAAAATCAATGAAATATATTTAAATATATATAAATGTTTTTCATTGATTTTAGAGAGAGAGAAAAGGAGAGGGGGGGAGAAGGAGAGAGAGAGAAACATTAATGAGAAAGAGAAACCGCTATGGCCAGCCCTGGGTGAAAGCTTGAATCCTATGAAAAGCCCTTAGGTTATTATTTTTTATTTTTTAATCCTCACCCAAGGACCTTTTTCCATTGATTTTTTTAGAGAGAGTGGAAGAGAGAGGGAAAGTCAGAGAGACATACTGATGCGAGAGAAACACAAAACGATTGGTTGGGACTGGGGGAGGAGCCTGCAACCAAGGTACGTGCCCTTGACGGGAATCAAACCGAGGACCCTTCGGTCGTGTGGCTGACGCTCTATCCACTGAGCCACATCGGCCAGGGCCGAAGCACTTAGGTTATTAATGCTTTCTGGCTCCTGAGGATGAATTTCGGCTTCTTTCAGCTACCGTCTGTGTAATCCTTCGGAGCAGCCAATCTACAAGTCGTCCCCGCTGTTTGGGATGTATTATTCGGTGGAAAAAATGGGAAGCTTGAAAGTGGGCGACCCCGTGTACAAGATGGTGAGTGACGTGGGGAAGGGCCAGCTGTGCTTTGGAAGGCGGGGCCTTAGTCCCGGCCACGCTTCCTCACGTTCAGATGTTTCTACGTTTTGTGGGAAGAGTGAGCAGCTTGCATTCTGACCTGTAGAGATGGAAATGCCCTTTATTTATTTTAAAAATATATTTTATTGATATTTTTACAGAGAGGAAGAGAGAGGGATAGAGAGCTAGAAATGTCGATGAGAGAGAATCATCGACCAGCTGCCTCTTGCACACCCCCTACCGGGGATGTGCTCGCAACCAAGGTCCATGCCCTTGACCGGAATCAAACCTGGGACCTTTCAGTCTACAGACTGACGCTCTATCCACTGAGCCACACTGGTTTCGGCAAAATGCCCTTTATTTTTAATGCCCTCAGTCATCTGTATTCCCACACCCGGACTTGGCCATCCCACTCTCCAGGCCATGTGTGCCCAGCTCTCTAGCGGGTATTACTCAAAATAAGACCATTAAGGTGAGCGACCCGCGAGAGCTACATACTTTATTTTTTTCTGTCTCTGATATACGGTATATATCATATGCTACACACACACACATACACAAACACAGTTCCCCAAAAATGTATACATAGTGTAACAACAATAGCTCAACTGATGTTTCTTTTCATATTTAACACATTGGAATTAATAATCATTCAAAGTGTGTACACATTTTTGGGACATCATATATATGTGTGTGTGTGTATACGTATATATATGTATATGTATATATATGTATATATGTATATATATCTTATATCTATAAGATATACAGTATATATATGCACACACACAGAAGTATGTATCATAAGCACTTTCATAGCCTTCCAATCTATTCCAATGTCATTTAAAAATATATTTTTATTGATTTCAGAAAGGAAGGGAGGTAGAGAAACATCAATGATAAAGAGAATCATTGATTAGCCGCCTCCTGCACGCCCCACACTGGGGATTGAGCCTGCAACCCAGGCCTGTGCCCGGACCGGGAATCGAACTGGGACCTCCCAGTTCGATGCTCAACCACTGAGCCACGCTGGCCAGGCTCAAATGCCATTTTTCAATGGCTTCATAACATTCCATCAGCTTACAGTATTTTTGACAGTTGGACTATCGCCAGTTTTGTTAAGAAATAGTATTACGGTCCATATGTTCGTATGCAGAGCATTTAAAATGAAGTGTTTTCCCCTAAGTTTCATTTTTAAAGTGGAATTATTGACTCATGGGGGTCTCGGCATATTTTTTTTTTAGCCTCTTGACCAATTGCTTTCCAAAGGGCTCCTCCCATATCTGCACCCCCGCCATGTCCTGGGAGAGACAGCCCTCGCTCTGAGCTGTTGGCAGAACTGTATGGGCAACTCCATCTTAACTCGACTTTTTTCCATGATTTGGTGCAAGACATGATTTCATTTCCTGCATTTTGATAAGTGGCTGTTGTGTTGGGTATTTGAATTCAGTATATGGGCAGGACGAGAAAGAAAAGCAAATAATCAGACATTCTTGTTATTTTCCCAGATGTAAGCGTCCAGGAGACATCCATCCGGATTTTAACTACAATAACAACACCTCCGATCATCTTCGCCCTGACACGAACCTTCGTTTTTTGACTTTTTGGAGTTATTCCTGCTCCGAAGGTTATATAGATTTTAGGTGAGGAAGACTGTTTCAATGAATAAAATCATTTATAGAATTGTTTTGAATGGTACTGTAGCTCTTCCACTTATGACATTAATTCTGACGAGGGAAGAAAGGATAAAGAATCTGCTGAAAAGCTGCCCGATTTTTCCAAAACGTTTACATTTTATTACCTCGCCTTTCCTGTTTTAGGCGAAAGGAAGAACAGCAGGTTTCCTGATGTGCCTTTATGGATGAATACACAAAATTCTGTTAGCCAGTTCTTCACACGAGGATTGATTTTTAATTGATTTTTTAGAGAGAGTGGAAGGGAGGGAGGGGAAGAGAGAGACTCATTGATTGGTTGCCTCCCAAACTGGCCCTGCCTGGGGTGGGAGATTGAACCCAGGTATGTGCCCTTCACTGGGAATCAAACCCACAACCTTCAATCTCCCCCTTCCCCCCACCCCCGCGGAGTGGATGCTCTAACCACTGAGCATACTGGCCAGGACTCTATTTGTTGGTTTTACGTGGCTATTGAGTCCTATGGACCTTCCATTCATGTACTTTTGACCCGACCACCATGGAATCCAGTTGTACTTGAGTAGGGCAATTATTTTATAAAACTTATTTTTATATTCAATTATGCCTCTCTTAAGCCAAATACAAGTATTTGTGCAACTGTGGAAATCCAGCTGTGATCAAGAAGAGAACTGGGATCTAAAAGAGAATGGAACTTTGAGAGTAGAGTGGGAAGAAGGAAGGCTGCCCATAGATTTTTAGGCACAAATCATTGTTAATTTGATAACCAAGAAAAATGAACTTTTTTGGTATGATGCAACAGAAATTCTCACTGAAGTAATAAATATGTGAATGAATTCGCAGACGTATAATTTTGTGGTTCCTTTCATATTAATAAATGTATACTTCCTCTTTGGTATGTATGAACCTGTTTCCAGGGCTTTCTTATTTTATTTTTATTTTTAAAAATATATATTTTATTGATTTTTTTTTACAGAGAGGAAGAGAGAGGGATAGAGAGTTAGAAACATCAATGAGAGAGAATCATCCATCAGCTGCCTCTTGCACACCCCCTACTAGGGATGTGCCCGCAACCAAGGCACATGCCCTTGACTGGAATCAAACCTGGAACCTTTCTGTCCCCAGGCTGACGCTCTATCCATTGAGCCAAACCGGTTTCGGCAATAAAAATATATTTTTTAAAAATTCTGGAGAGAAATTAGGGAGAGAAACAAATCCATCACACTGAAGGTCTGGGAGCTGCTTTTTCTATAGAGAATATGGGGTCCAAAGCCCTGTGTTCTGGAATGTGCTGTCCCTCTATCTTCCCAGGCCTCCCACCACCCAACATTGGGGAGGAAAGAGTTCATTAGCCCACAGATGCACCCCAATAGCTGCAGCAACACTGATCTGTGTGCCCTGAACACGACTCCTGGATGTTGGAGGTGGGAGAGGGCGGGGGCCTGAGGTTGGAGAAGGAATAAGTTAGATGGGCCTGTTCCCAGACTCCTGGGAAGGTGGCATGGACTCCTCGGTGCACCTGCTCCCCGCTCTCCCCACGCCCAGGAGCTGCCCGCTGCCTGGTTTCTAGCTCGAACGCAGGCTTTCTCTTGCACATTTCCTCTTTTTGGCCCCTTTTTGGTTGGATAAAACAGGCCACGAGCTGAAACCAGTGTGGCTCAGTGTGGCTCAGAGCGTCGGCCTGCGGACTGAAAGGTCCCGGGTTCGATGATTCCGGTCAAAGGCATGGACCTTGGTTGCAGGCACATCCCCAGTAGGGAGTGTGCAGGAGGCAGCTGATCAATGTTTCTTTCTCATCGATGTTTCTAACTCTCTCTCTCTTCCTCTCTGTAAAAAATCAATAATATATATATATTAAAAAACCAAACAACAAAAAAAAAAAACAGGCCTCGAGTAAGCAGATCGATCCTTGGGCAGCGGGCAGCCTGCCCGGGTCACGCGCCTGCCCGGCCGCAGCCAGCGGGCACCGGAGGCCAGCGCGCCCCCACCCCGCCCCTGACTCCGCCCCCTCGGGCAATCGCGGGCCTCTGATTGGCCGGGAGGGCGGGGCTTCCGGAGCTGCCCTCCAGGGCTCGGTCCAAGGGTCACCACCCCAACCCCACCCCGCCCTGCACCCCCCAAGCTGGGGCAGCCGCGCACGTGACCGCGGTGCCCGGCCGGCTCCCCGCGCGCCCCGGCCATGGGCACCCCGGCGGGCAGCCACCTCTACGTGCGGGTGCCGCGCCTCCCCGAGCCGCCCCGGGCCTCCTGGCTGGGCACGGCCGCGCTGGGCCTGGGCCTGGGCGCCGTGGCGCTGGGGCTGGGGCTGGGCGCCCTGGCGCTGGGCAAGGGCCTCTGGCGCCGGGTGCTGCGCGGGGGGCGCCGGCGGCAGGTGGGCACCGTGGCCGAGCTGTGGATCTACCCGCTCAAGTCCGGCAAGGGCGTGGCGGTGAGCGAGGCCGAGTGCACCGCGCTGGGGCTGCGCTGTGGTCACCTGCGGGACAGGTACCGGCTCCGCGGGGTGGGCATGGGCATGGGGATGGGCATGGGGATGGAGGACCAGCTGGGGACGGGGTGGGCGCGGGAGGCTGCAGGGGCGCTCACAGGTCCTCCCGGGATGGGGATGGGGATGGGGATGGGGATGGGGATGGGGATGGGGATGAGGATGGGGATTGGCATCTGGGACCAGTTGGGGACGGGGTGGGCGCTCACTGGTCCTCCCGGGAACCGGGAGAGGGTGGGACAAGGGAAAGAGACAGGGATGCATCGCCTGGAGCTGAGCTGAGCTCCAGGCGATGCATCTGCTGTCCCCAGCTGGCTGGCTTTCCACCTGTCAAGGGCTCTTGCATCTTGCATCTTGTATCTTGCGCTCCTGCTGAGGTGTGGCATGGGTCCCCAGGCATGTCCAGCGGAAGCCCCGAGCCAGGATTGTCACCCCCCGCCCCGCACCCTCCATGCATGCCCCTCTACCTCGCTACTTTTTCTCACTCTCTCTTGAGAACTTGGGGTAACTTGGAGCCACCTCCCCCCCCCCCCCCATCCAAAGAGCGCCCCCGAGCCGGCGCCACAGGATAAGGTTGGAAACTTGACGCTCAGGTTTCTTGCAGCTTGCAAAGCGCGGTTGCGTTGTCATGTTACTGCATCCATTAAAAACAAACAAACACAAAACACATGTGCTGAGCCTATCTTCCCCCTAATTCTCTCCAGCTGGTTTTTATGGGGTAAGAACCCGGCTCAGAGCCGCGTGCAGTGGGCAAGCAGGACTCCGGTTCCCTTGCTCCCTTGGTGCGTGGAGAAGAGGGGCTTTATCCACGCCCCATGGGAATTCCTGGGGTTCAGCCAGGACTGCAAAGGCCCAGAGCAAGGGGCCCTGTCCCCCTCGGGGTCTGGCTTCAGGAATGAAGTTCTAATATATGCTATGGCATAGATACATCTAGAGAACATTATATTAAGTGACGTAAGCCACCCTGGCCTCATTGTACGTCTGCACCCCAAACTCCTTCCTCCGCTGGCAGCCCTCACAGCTTCTGTGGGTAACACGGGGCTCAGGGCCTGTCACTTCCTTCCTCTCCCCGATAGAGGGCGACGTGACACCGTGGAAAGGTGAGCGATGCCTCCTGGCTGCAGGGAGGACTCCGGAGGAGGGTAGCATTGACTGCAGGCCCAGAGGTCAAGGGCATCGCCAGTGCGCTGTACCCGTTGGAAAGAGATGCACTGAGCTCACAGTGCAAAGGGCGATTGTAAGAGCTGGCATTTGTATGGGGGTGCACGCTTCCCTGTCCTGCTGCCAAGCCCTGTGACCCGGGGATGCGGTCCTACGGGGCAGCTGACCCAGCGTGACCGGTGCCAGGATGCAGGGGAAGGGACACCAGGAAGGGTTTGGGGAGGTCAGGAGTGACATTGTCGCTGGAGCTGAAAATGCAAAAATAATAAATTTTTCCAGCAAGCCCGTTGAAGGACGAACATTCTAGAGCAGTGGTTCTCCACCTTCCTAATGCCTTGACCCTTTCATACAGTTCCTCCTGTTGTGGTGACCCCCGACCATAGAATTATTTTCGTTGCTACTTCATAACTGTCGTGTTGCTACTGTTATGAATCGTAATGTAAATATCTGTGGTTTCCAATGGTCTTAGGTGGCCCTGCTAGCGGTTCTCAGCCTGTGGGTCGCCTAAGACCATCAAACACACACACACACACACACACACACACACACACACACACACACACACACACACACTAGAGGTCTGGTGCAAGACTATCGTGCTTGGGTAGGGCCCCTAGGCCTGGCCAGCAATCAGGGCTGATGGAGGCCTTCCAGCTGCCAGCCAGGGCCTTCCTTCAATCCACGCCACTCCCTGGTAGTCAGTGCACATCATAGCAAGCAATTGAACTCCTGTGGGGACCACTTACATATTAGGCTTTTATACATATACATTGATTTTACAGAGAAGAAAGGAGAGGGATAGTGAGTTAGAAACATCAATGAGAGAGAAACATCGATCGGGTGCCTCCTGCACACCCCTGCTAGGGGATTCAGCCACCAGCCAAGGTACATGCCCTTGACTGGAATCGAACCCAGGACCCTTCAGTCCGCAGGCCAACGTTCTATCCACTGAGCCAAACCGGTTAGGGCCATATTTCTTCTTATGTTCACAGATTTCTCATAGCACAAGCTCACTCTGTAATGGTAACCTTCCGGTCCGGTGTGAACCGAAATCGCCCACACATCATGTTTAGCTTCCTTGGGAGCTGCGAGGCAACTTACGCAATTGCATTGTTCTTCTTGTGGAAATGTCCTTTCTCTTGCTCTTATTTCTCCCTTCCCTTCCCTCCTCCCCCTCTCTTTCTGGGAAGTAGCTCTAGACCAGGAGTACTGGCCAGAAATACCATTGTCCATATTAACAATAGACCTTTCAGTAAATTGCGGAATTCACAGTTCTGAATACAGAAACATTATCTTTTTTTTTTTTTTAAGGGGAGGGTGGCTTTGGCAAGGCGTGCCTGGCATTGAATGTGGTCAGCTGAACCCCAAACTCTGTGAACAATATAGCAAGAGCCTTGGTACCTCCACGGGCAAGAGCCCTACTGTGTGTCGGGCTCTGTGGGCCTTGAGGTCTTCCTGGGAAATATATTATTGTCATTTCCTTGAGGCGGGTTGAATGAAAGTGACCAGACTTCCATTTGAGATGAAAATATAATCCAGCTGGAACTGGTTTGGCTCAGTGGATAGAGCGTCGGCCTGCGGACTGAAAGGTCCCAGGTTCGATTCCGGTCAAGGGCATGTATGTACCTTGGTTGCGGGCACATCCCCAGTAGGGGGTGTGCAAGAGGCAGCTGATCGGGGTGATTCTCTCTCATTGATGTTTCTAGCTCTCTATCCATCTCTCTTCCTCTCTGTGAAAAATTAATAAAATATATTTTTTTAAAAAGGAAATATAATCCACATCTCTGATTTCAGTGCCACACATCAAGGAGCTCGGAAATGTCCTGTAGAAGTGACGTCAGGTGCTTGAGTGGCCATGAGACCCTTTGAAATGAACCGAAAGGCTCAGTCCTGCTGGGCTGCTGAACTGATGTTTCGGATAGACAGACAGACACACATAGCCACTCACACAGCAGGCCAGCGGGGTGACCGTGCGTGACTGGAGGCCCTGCAGGCAGGCAGCCTGTCGGGGCGGTCCATGCACATCTTGTCTTTTGCAAACGGCAGGTTCTGGCTAGTGATCAACGAGGCGGGGACCATGGTGACCGCCCGCCAGGAGCCGCGCCTGGTGCTGGTGTCCCTGACCTGTGAGGGCGACACGCTGACCCTCAGCGCAGCGTACATGCAGGACCTGCTGCTGCCCATCGAGACGCCTGCCACCAACCCCGTGCTCAAGTGCAGGTGAGCTGATGGCCCTTCTTAGCCCTGGTGTGCGTGTTTCGAGAACGTTCGACCTTCAGAGAGAATCCTGAGAAAGGGGGTCAGCAATTAGCGAAGGATTCCAAGTCCTTTTTTAAAAACAATTTTGTAATTTTTAAAAAATATTTTATTGATATTTTTACAGAGAGGAATGGAGAAAGTTAGAGGAAGCTAGAAACATAATTCTTCGCGGTGAAAATTTTTATCCCTTAATTTTTAACCCATCTGCAATGGCGTGAAAATGTTCTGCATGATCCCGTACAGACTTTGGCCCCTGCCCCAAAGACTAAACAAGAACCTGTTTGGGAATTGCAAATGAGAAATGCTCAGACTCTCGGGGCAAAGATATCAAGAATCCACTGGTCCATAAGACCCAAAGTCATCTACAAATTCAGTGCAATCCCTACGCAAAAAATCCCAATGGCATTTGCCACAGAAATAGAAAACTACAATCTTAAAATGTGCATAGAACCATGAAATACCCTGAATAAAGCAATCTTGGGGGGGTGGGGGGTAAGAAGAAAGAAAGAACAAAGCTGGAGGCATCCCACTTCCTGATTTCAAACCATTCTACAGAGCTACAATAATCAAAACATTACCGGCATAAAAATACTAGACAACAGATCATTGAAACAGAATTGAGAACCCAGAAATAAACCCACGCCTACAAAGTCGATCAATATTTGACAAAAGATGCCAAAACCGGTTAGGCTCAGTGGATAGAGCATCAGCCTGTGGACTGAAAGGTCCCAGGTTCGATTCCGGTCAAGGGCATGTACCTTGGTTGCGGACATATCCCCAGTAGGAGGGGGGTGCAAGAGGCAGCTGATGGATGATTCTCTCTCGTTGATGTTTCTAACTATCCCTCTCTCTTCCTCTCTGTAAAAAAAAATCAAGGTTAACTGGGTATTCACAGAAGCAGGGGCAGGCGAACATCACATCTCCTGATAATGAAGGGATGACGGTGACATCACAGTGTGGGCAGGTTCTCTGATATGGGTGGGGCATGGTAAGGTCCCCAGATTTGCAAAGCCAGGCTCAGTCTTCACTCCTCCTCACCCTTCCCCCCCACCCCCCCGCAGGGTGCACGGCCTGGAGATCCAGGGCCAGGACTGTGGCGAGGCGGCGGCCCAGTGGATCACCAGCTTCCTGAAGGCCCCGCCCTACCGCCTGGTGCACTTCGAGCCTCACATGCCGCCCAGGAAGCCCCACCAGATAAAGGACGCGTTCCGGCCCACAGACCAGGTGAGAGATGTGTGTCTGGCAACCCACAGACTTAAGTGACGACACCGGCTCTTCCAGAAAAAGGCTGCCCGGAGTCGTTGTGACAGTGGGGTTGGGAGCACGCTGTTGTGTAGTTCAGTTACTAGGGCCATTCAACAAGTCACTGTCATCAAGAATCTTTTATTTATTTTTTTATTGATTTCAGAGAGGAAGGGAGAGTGTGTGAGAGAGAAACATCAGTGATAAGAGAGAATGATTGATCGGCTGCCTCCTGCAGGCCCCCTCCTGGGGACCGAGCCTGCAATCTGGGCATGTGCCCTTGACCGGAATCAAACCCAGGACCCTTCAGTCCGCAGGCTGATGATGCTCTATCCGCTGAGCCAAACTGGCCAGGGCCAGCAAGAGTCTTTAACACTGATATGCAGGTTGCATAAATAAATATCTGTGGAATCAGGGAATGATTTTTTTATTCATACACAATGAGGTCATCGAGCCCAACCGCCTGACTGTCAGCTAAGATATTAACCGTGAGAAACCAGAGGCTGGAAAAGCTGGAGTGACCTCTCCAAGGGCACTTGCCCACCGACAGTTCCAAGAGCCCAAGGTCACGTCCACGTCCCTCCATCATATAATTCCCGTTATCTGCAAGGCCTTCCGAATCACTGTGACTTTTCTATAAAAAAAAGGCCCGGCCTGTGTTGCTCAGTGGTTAAGCATCAACCTATGAGCCAGGAGGTCTCAGTTCACTTCCCATTCAGGGCACATGCCCAGGTCTAAGGCTTGATCCCCAGCAGGGGGTGTGCAGGAGGCAGCCGATCGGTGATTCTCTCTCATCATGGATGCAGTTAATGTTTCTCTGTCTCTCTCCCTTCTTCTCTGAGATCAATAAAAATATAAAAAGGACTAGAGAAATATTGAAAGAGATTGGGAGAGGGAGAAGAGCAGGTTCCGAGGTTTAGACCCGCCTGACCCCTGAGAAATCCTTTGTGTAATACCCTGCTTCCCTGAAAATAAGACAGCAATGTCTTATATTAATTTTGGCTCCCAAAGATGCGCTAGGTCTTATTTTCAGGGGATGTCTTATTTTTCCACGAAGAAGAATACGGTACACATTTATTGTTAAATGAAAATAAAGGAAATGTATTCCCTGTATACAATATGGTAGTACGGTCGTTGTCAACACAAACCAGACAAACTGAATCCTACAGTATCAAGAATTGACTCATTTATTCGATGACAATCATGTCATCCTCTTCTGGAACATCATCCTAACAATCCAATTCCTGAGTTTCCTGGTGAATTTCTTGGGACTCCATTTCTTTCAGAATCAGTGGACCAAATCTCTCATGCTTAGCCTGTGGGGTGGGGGGGCTTATTTTCGGGGGGATGCCTTATATTTCACTCAGAAGGAAACCTGTTAAGTAGGTCTTATTTTCGGAGGATGTCTGATTTTCGGGGAAACACGGTAACGGTTTGTCTCTCCATCAGATCGCGTACTCGGACGCCAGCCCGCTCCTGCTCCTGTCGGAGGCTTCGCTGGCGGATCTCAACTCCAGGCTGGAGCGGAAAGTCAAGGCAATGAACTTCAGGCCCAATATCCTCATTTCGGGCTGCGGCGAGTATGCAGAGGTAACACGAGCCTTCCTGGCCTTTTTCCTTGGACTTAACTTTTTTTTTTTTTTTCTTCTTTTTTTTAAATTTCTTGCGCACCCGATCTGGGTTGGGGGGCCTCACAGGAATAGACGAGGCAGAGATGTGCTTTTGTGTGATGTCGGTGCCCCCTGGTGGAGAAATGCACACAGTACGGGCCGGGGCTGCTCTGCACTGAGCTGTCCAGATTTCTGGACTGTCTCGAAATATTGCAGTTTCGGGGCCCATTTTGTGACTTAAAAGAAAAGCCTGCGATACACATACCAAGACTAATACACACTGCCCAGCCGGTGTGGCTCAGTGGTTGAGCATCGACCTATGAACCAGGAGATCACGGTTCGATTCCCGGTCAGGGCACAGGCCGGGGTTATGGGCTCCATCCCCAGTGTGGGGCGTGCAGGAGGCAGCAAATCAATGATTGTCTCTCTACATTGATGTTTCTGTCTCTCTCTCTCTCTGTATCCATCTCCCTTCCTCTCTGAAATCAATAAAAATATAATTTTAAAAAAGAGTAATGTAGACTCTTTTAAAATATATATATATATATATATATATATTATTGATTTTTTTTACAGAGAGGAAGGAAGATAGAGATCTAGAAACATCAATGAGAGAGAAACATAGATCAGCTGCTTCTTGCATGCCTCCTACCAGGAACGTGCCCGCAACCAAGGTACATGCCCTTGACCGGAATCCAACCTGGGACCCTTCAGTCCGCAGGCCGATGCTCTATCCACTGAGCCAAACCGGTTTTGGCGGACTGAGGGTCTTAATCCACCTCAATCGCACACACAGTGATCTGACACAGCCTCTCCAGACCCTCTCCTCGCTTTCCCCCACTCCTCCTCCCCCTTCTTTCTCCTCCTTTTTGAGTCCAGCAGCATCAATCAGGGCGGCTTCCTGCAGGAGGCGGGCTTCCATCACAGATGGACAAGTGAGAGGAAAGGAGACATTTCATTTCAGGTGAATGAACTGACGCGCGAAAGGCAGAGAGAGGGGCAGGAAGGTGTGTGTCTTCACGGGACTGATGCAAACTCTGCCATCTTTAGCCAAAACCGGTGTGGCTCAGTGGATAGAGCGTCGGCCTGCGGACTGAAGGGTCCCCGGTTCCATTCCGGTCAAGGGCATGTACCTTGGTTGCGGACACCATCCTCAATAGGAGGGAAGTGTGCAGGAGGCAGCTGATGGATGTTTCTCTCTCATCGATGTTTCTAACTCTCTCTCCCTCTCCCTTCCTCTCTGTAAAAAAAATCAATAAAATATATTTTAAAATAAATAAATAAACTGTCATCTCTGATGCGAGGGGCATGTCGGGGTGAGGGCTCCGGAGTGCTCACGTGATCTCTGCGTCCTGTCCCCTAGGATTCGTGGCACAAACTTCTCATCGGGGACGTGGAGCTGAAGAGGGTGATGGCCTGTTCCAGGTAAGACCCTCCTGGCGTGGCTGCCCGGGACAGGGAGGGTGGGACCAGGCCTCTGTCCCCATGTGACGCTCTGGGCCTGTGTGTGCAGGTGCCTTCTCACCACTGTGGACCCGGACACGGGCGTCATGAGCAGGAAGGAGCCGCTGGAGACCCTGAAGAGGTAGGAACGGGCAGTAATATCTCCAAGAAGGAGCAGTGAAACGCCACCACACACACACACACACACACACACACACACACACACGGCCTTAGGGACTCAGATCTGGGAAGTATTCTGGGGAGGTGGGGATGGGGCTGGTCCCCGGGGTGCCTGCTTGCACACATGTTTGTTTGTTTGTTTTTCATTGAGAATTCACAATGCAGACACACCAATTAAATAAACAGATTCACAGTGGTTAGCCATGTTGGCAAATTTTTATCATGGACTGAGTATCAGATGATGCCAGAACGTATGAGATGTGATAATGGCATTGCAGGGATGCAAGGTGCGTCCATGTGTTTGGACAAAGATGTTAAACGTGTGTGGGGAAGTGACATGATGTCTGGGATGGGCTGCAGATTATTTTAGGAAAAAAAAAAAAAAGACATGGGAATCCTGGCTGGTTGCTCAGTGGTTAGAGCGTTGGCCCAGGGACTGAAGGGTCTCAGGTTCGATTCTTGGTCAAGGGCACGTACAGTCCTGAGCCCCAGTCAGGCTGAGGTGTGCAGGAGACAACGAATCGATGCATCTACATTGATATTTCTATCTCCCCTTTTCTCTCCCTCTCTCTCCTACTCTCTCTCTCTCTCTAAAAAAAATAATAATAATCAATGGAAAAAATATCCTCGGGTGAGAATTAACAACAACAAAATATAACATGGGAAAAATATGTGTCAAAATATTGATAAATAGAATCTGGGTGATAACAGTAGATTCATTGCACTATTTTTTTTTTAAATATATTATATGTATTTTTTTAAATTGATTTCAGAGAGGAAGGGAGAGGAAGAGAGAGACAGAAGCATTTATGATGCGAGAGAATCATTGATCGGCTACATGCCCCCTACTGGGGATTGAGCCTGCAACTCAAGCACGTGCCCTGACCGGGAATCGAACCATGGCCTCCTGGTTCATAGGTCGACGCTCAACCACTGAGCCACATCACTCAGGGTCTGGATGTTGTTCTCCATGAGACAGCAGGCAGGGCAGAACTGGGTGGCTCTGTGTCCCACCAGCCAAGCCACGGGGAAACGGACCCTCCTCCTCTCCTGCCTGCCTGCTTCTCTCTGCCACCAGCATGCCCCTTGGCGTCGGGCACCGTCCCCTGTGGATGTCAGAGATGCCAGCTTCCTGAGGACTCCTCCCCTCACCCCCCGTGGGCTGGGCTGCCCCCCTTCCCCTCCAAGGGAGCCTGTGTTTACAGAGAATCACGGATCCAAACACAGACCGAGGGTGGGCACACGGGGTCACGGGGACCAGCTCGCTCTCCTGAAATTCCGTATGTTCCCTGCAGGCCCCCCTCTTTGCTCTTAAGCCCCCAGGAGACAGAGCAGCCAGCCTAGGTGCCTTCTCCTCTCGCCCAGGAGATTTAGGTTGCCACGGGGGCAGTAATTTATGCTTCCCGGGGCAGGTGGTCATAAATCGAGCGCCAAGGGCCCGGCCGCAGGACATAAATCATGGGACGCGAAGCAAACAGTGGTGTCCAGACGCCTCCTGGCTCAGGGGCGAGGTGCTCGGAGACACACTGCTTCCCCCCACCCCCCATCCCCCTGTGTCCTCGTGGTGCCCGAGGGCTGCGTTGCCCCCCATCCCCCAGGCAGGTTCTCAGCTGGAAGGCCTCTCCGATGGCCTTGCCTCCTGATGGTGCCACCCACGGCGGGCACGGGGGCCCGTGTGTTCAAAACAGCAGCCGGGAGGCCCAGGGAGGCATCCACTGGCAGAAACAGATGAGAAAGGAATTAGTCTTTCCCTTTATTTTTTATTTTTTTAATACATTTTTATTGATTTCAGAGAGGAAGAGGAATAGAAACATCCAGGATGGGAGAGAATCACTAACTGGCTGCCTCCTGCACGCCCCCTACTGGGGATGGAGCCCACAGCCCAGGCAGGTGCCCTTGACCAGAATCAAACCTGGGAACCCTTCAGTCCACAAGCCTATGCTCTGCCCTATGCTCTGCCCACTGAGCCAAACTGGTCTCAGGGCCTTGAGCAGGAGGTAGAATTTGAATGCACGGGGACCTGGGGCAGGGCGTCCTGCAGGAATTGCAGAAAAATCAGCAAACCGGGAAAGTGCAGAGGGGACAGGACATGGAGGATACCCGGGCAGTGCCGCCTGGGGGCATGGGAGGGGCAAAGGGGCACAGGTTTGCAGAGGCTGGTGAGGGCAGGGAGAGGCAGTGGCCAGACCAGAGCAAACTTACAAAAAGAATTCAGGCTGAAACCGGTTTGGCTCAGTGGTAGAGCATCGGTCTGCGGACTGAAAGGTCCCAGGTTCAATTCCGGTCAGGGGCATGTATGTTGGTTGCGGGCACATTCCCGGTAGGGGGTGTGCAAGAGGCAGCTGGTCGATGTTTCTAGCTTTCTATCTCTCCCCCTTCCTCTCTGTAAAAAATCAATAAAACATATTAAAAAAAGAATTCAGTCTAGTGCAGTGGTCGGCAAACGCATCAGCCCACAGAGCCAAATATCCGCAGGACAACGACGGACATGTCTTTGGAGAGCCACATATTTTTAAACGTAAACTTCTTCTATGTCTTCAACATAGACTCACCCAGGCCGTGGTGTTTTGTGGAAGAGCCACACTCCAGGGGCCAGAGAGCCGCGTGTGGCTTGCGAGCAGCAGTTTACCGACCACTGATGATGGTGACAGACATGAGAATCAGGAGGAGGGGTGTGTGGGGGAAGGAAGGTGATGAGGGATGTGGAAGCTTATCCAGTACAGGGACCGTTACTTGGAGGAAAGATGCGGGGTGTGGCCACAGGCACCATGGGGTTGATTCTCACTCACCTCTGCCGAGAGGAAACCAGGTTGGTTTGAGCTCTCGCTTCTGTGCGGCTGTCACTCACCCTGGTCTCTCTCCTCCTGTAGTTACCGCCTGTGTGACCCTTCCGAGCAGAAACTGTACGGAAAATCGCCTCTCTTTGGACAGTACTTGGTTCCGGAAAACCCAGGGACGATCAGAGTGGGGGACGCCATCTACCTGCTGGACCAGTAACGGGGACCCCGGGTCCCCGGAGAGCAGGTGCCCTGGAAAAAATCCCCTCGAAAATGCCAGCCTTTGACATACCGTGTGTTGGAGCCTCTGCCTTTTCTTGAGATCTCTGGTTTCCCGAGTCTTTGCTTTTGTGGATTTCCTTGTGTCTCGATGCTTCCAGAGTCCTGAGGCTCAAGCCCAAAAAATAACTCAGTCTCCATGACTGAGTCGGACTTCCGGAAGCCACCTAACGGACAGGCGTCTGAGAATTCCGTGTTTCGTTGTGATGGTGGGGTCATTCTTTCTCCTTCCTCTGGATTCACCTCGGTCATGTCATGGCCACCCCTCAGGGAGAGAGAAAAGAAGAGACGGAGGAAGAGTGGGTGAGCGAGAGGAATGTTCTAGAAGGTTTTGTGGGGGGCACGCAGTGGGAATTAAATAGCTCCCCAAGCAAGGCTGGAATGTCACGTGGCTTTTCTTCTCCTGGAGCCCCAGGTGAGGCCCCGAAAGGGCACGGAGAGCATGATCTGGGGTTGGGGGTTGTGGGGAAGGGCTGGTGCCTGGGGCATGAGTCCTGAGTGGGTAGAACTGTGGCTGGAGGCCGGGTGACCTTGACCAGCCAAGTGTGACCTTGGGACACGGTCCATGGGGCTGTCACCACCCGGGCCGGGAGTCCAGGCATGTGTCCCCGGAACTCATGCCAGCAGTGCCTGATGATGGGCAGAGCGGCCCCCATCCTCGGTGTGGCCAGGGTGTTGGTGCCACACCCAACAGGGCACCTCCCTATGTTTGATTGGTCCGTGCAATTCTGGAGGCGGGCCTGGAGGGATAACCCTCAGAGAATTCAAGGACCAGTAGTTTTGGGAAGTCCTGTGCGCCTCATGGCTCTTCCAAGGCCAGCAGCTGGCCGAAGGCCCTGCAGACCTGCAGTTGGCGTTGACCACCACCCTCCCCCAGGCTGATCCCCCTTGAGATGCTGCTCTGGCCTCCGGGACGTGCCAGCCGGGGGCAGGGAGTCGGGTCAGCAGGAGGGATGCTGGGAAGTGACAGTTCCTGATCCCATGCAGGAGGCCTCTTGTGGGATTCGTCCTTCTGCATGGAAGGATGGGATTAGGGCTTACAAGGTCCAAGGGGACGAGGAAAGGGCCTCCTGGACCAGCTCCCCGTGCGTGGGTCTTAGGGAGAAGCATTCTCTCTCTTGGGACTCGTTTTCCCAACCGGCATTCCCTGATGGATGGGTGGGTGGACGAGAGGCGCCATCCTTCTGTCTGCTAGCCTTGCTTCCATGGCAACGCCTCCCAGGAGTGCTGCCCCCCTCCACCATGAGCAAAATTACCTCCGACCCCGAAGGCTCCCCCCCCCCCCAACCTACGTAAGCTCGCGCCCTGTGCTAGGATCTCCCGTCAGCAAGAACAGACTCTTGTTTGCTTCCACCGTGTTCTTAGAAATGAACCAGTGGGTTATGGCAGCATCTCAAGTTACCCCATTCCAAGCAAGGGGAAGACTCTGGCTCTGCACCACCAATGATTGGGGGTTATAAAAATGTATTTTTAAATATATCCTTATGCATTTCAGAGAGGCAGGGAGAGGAAGAGAGAGAAACATCGATGCTGGGAGAGAATCGTTGATCGGCTGCCTCCTGTACGTCTTACACTGGGGATCAAGCCCGCTACCCGGGCATGTGCTCTGATGGGGAATCGAACTTGACCTCCTGGCTCCTAGGTCGATGCTCAAGCACTGAGCCATGCTGACTGGGCTAAAAATGCATTTAAAAAAAAAATACACAATAGCCGAAACCGGTGTGGCTCAGTGGATAGAGCGTCGGTCTGCGGACTGAAAGGTCCCAGGCTCCATTCCGGTCAAGGGCATGTACCTTGGTTGCGGGCACATCCCCCCAGTAGGGGGTGTGCAAGAGGCAACTGATCGATGATTCTCTCTCTCGTCGATGTTTCTAACTCTCTCTCTCTCTCTCTTCCTCTCTGTAAAAAATCAATAAAAAATACATATTTAAAAAAAATACACTATAATCGGAGGGATCTCGGTGTCAGCTCTGACTGTGTTGTCCTTGGGAGGAGACCCAGGCCATGGCCTTGACTGTGATCCTACTCTCCCTCGATCTCATGCGAGGGGCCTGAGCGGGGGAGCACGGGTTCCATGCTCCCCACATCCCCCCACCGCCCTGCCCAGCTCAGGGAGGAGTTGCCTCCATCACATGATCACTCTTCCCGGACAGCCTGTGGGTTGGGTTAAGCAACAGAAGGGGCTGAGCCACGACTTCCCATCCAGCTCCTTCCAAGGCTGATGGGTGGGTCAAGTTCACTCGCCTTTGGCTATTGACCAAACCTCATCGACTCATCCTTGGTGGTCCTCGGTCCTGCTCCCTTCCCCTTCCCAGAACATTCTAGACCGCTCTTGCTCCTTCTCCCTCCCTCCCTCCCTCTTAGGCCCACAGCCCCCAGATTCCCCCATTCATTCCTTCTCTGTCCCCTCCACCCATCCCTGACCCAGTCTCCCAGTGTCTCCCAGTCCAGACTGCGATCCCGGTGGAGCTGTGTGGGTTCTAAGTCAAGTCTAACTGGTCTCTCTCTCTCTCTCTCTCTCTCTCTCTCTCTCTCTCTCTCTCTCTCTCTCTCTCTCTCTCTCTCTCTCTCTCTCTCTCTCTCTCTCTCTCTCTCTCTTTCTCTTTCTCTCGGGCTTGCTGTGAGCACCGTCCATGAAGTCTCCTTGTCATCGTTAGTATATCGTTATTCCTGATGAATATTTTTACACCTCCTAATGGAGTCTCGGGAGTGATTGTCTTTGCTTGGCCGTTTGGGGGGGTCGGGGGGCACCTCCCCCATGACCAGCCGAGCAATTAGAGCAGCTTGTTAAGTCGGAGGCCGAGGCCAGCGAGGACAGCTGGCCAGCCCGTCTCTGCGCGCGGCTCTGGTTAACATCAGCCCCAAAAGCTCTTTGTAAACACGTGAATAATTGATCGCCCGGCGCGCACAGAGCTACCGAGGATCTGAGCCGGCATGACTCATCTGCGGGCCACGGCTGTCGTCCGGCTGCCATAACATCGGAGGAATGATGACGGTTTCTTGGAGATGCTTCCCTGGCCGGCGTTGCCAAGACCGAGGCCGTAATGGTTTGTTATGATGACCTTTGTCATTCCATTAGGGGCTCAATTGCTTTAAAAAATGATGTGCGCCGACGTGCAGAGCGTTTTTACCCTCGGCGCGGACCTGACATCACAGTTTACATTACGGAATGTATTAATGACAGAGGAGTATTTTCACGTCCCCGGGACAAGTTTTTAACAACCCTAATCTGCCCTCGGCCATCATAAATACAAACGTATTGGTCAAACAGATCGAGTTAATCTGGCCAAGATAAATGCAGGCCTATATTTTAAGGCAGCCGAAGTCCTGGAGGATATATGGGGAGCTTTTTTTTTGGGGGGGGGGGGGTGAAGGGATCTCGTGGACCTGCTATCAGAGGGCTGAGAGAATGAGCGATCCCCCCCACTCCCCTTTTCTGGCTTTCCTTTGGACAAATATAAACGTCACAGGGCTGTCCAGCAAGATTGTCCTCAGAGTGTCTGGACCCCATTAAGACCCGGTGGGGTGAATCTCAGTTCTTTCTTTCTTTCTTTTTTTTTAAAATATATATTTTATTGATTTTTTACAGAGAGGAAGGGAGAGAGATAGCTAGAAACATCGATCAGCTACCTCCACACCCGTAACTGGGGATGTGCCCGCAACCAAGGTACATGCCCTTGACCGGAATAGAACCCGGGACCTTTCAGTCCGCAGGCCGACGCTCTATCCACTGAGCCAAAGCGGTTTCGGCTTTTTATTAAAAAATATATTTTATTGATTTGTTACAGAGAGGAAGGAAAAAGAAGGATAGAGAGTTAGAAACATCCATGAGAGAGAAACATCCATCAGCTGCCTCCTGCACACACCCCCACCAGGAATGTGCCCGCAACCAAGGTACATGTCCTTAACCGGAATGGAACCTGGGACCCTTGAGTCCACAGGCTGACGCTCTATCCACTGAGCCACACCGGTTAGGGCCAAATCTCAGTCCTTAAAGCCGTATCCTTCTCACCTTGCTCTCGGGGCCTTCAAAAGGCTACAGTGAAGATTGCCACGTCTTGGTGGCGTGTTGCTCAACCGCGTTTCCTTGAGTCTCCCTGCCTCTTAGAGCCTTAATTCTATTCACCCCCCACCTTCGCCCGGCTTTGAGCTTCCTGGGGGAGGAGCCCCAGGCTCTCAGATGTTCCTGACATTTCGCGTCGTTCCAGTTGGCCATCCAGATGTTGGCAGGCGAGGATGCTCTGGGCGGGAGCAGCAGGACGGATCAAACACTCTGTCTTCCTCCCCGTTCCCTGACCCTCCCCAGTCCTGGCCTCCGTCCGCGGTGGCCACATTGTACGCTTCTCAGGCAGGACATAAATCCTTGCTGGTGTGTTTCCAGTCTGAGCCATGAACATGGGCTTCAGACAGTCATGGCTCAGGCGCTCCCTTCTGGGGAAGCCAGCTGTGTCCGGGGGTGAGGTCATCTCCCCCAGGCCCCCGGGGGACGCGGCACCCCGGTTGACCTCCGTGTGGGTTGTGGTCACCTGGCAATGACTGGTGAGGACTTCCAATCACACCGTGTACCTTCCTTCGCGGAGCGGGATCTTCCCTCTGTGTGTGCTCCAGCCCTGGCCAGCATCACACACTGGGCTGGAGAAATGGGATTTTGCCTGGAGACTCTCTGGGGCTGGGGATTGGGTTATTGGTGTGAGGATGCTCTGTGATGCGCCCTGTGGTTTAAGCTTTTTTAAAATTTATTAATTTATTAATTTATTTTTTATTGCCCTAACCAGTTTGGCTCAGTGGATAGAGTGTTGGCCTGCCGAAGGGTCCCAGGTTCAATTCCAGTCAAGGGCATGTACCTTGGTTGCAGGCACATCCCCAGTGTGGCTCTTCCACAAAACACCACGGCCTGGGCGTGTCTGTGTTGAAGAAGCAGTGTTAGAAGATGTTTATGTTTAAAAAATGTGGCTTTCCAAAGAAATGTCAATCGTCATCCTGTTGCTATTTGGCTCCGTTGACTAAGTAGTTTGCCGACCACTGACTCCATTCATAGCAGCACTGCCCTCAATAGTCAAAGCTGGAAGCCACGCGAGTGCCCATGGACGGAAGGATGAATAGGCAACATGGAGTATCACTCAGCCTTCCAAAGGGAGGGAAATGCGATCCGTGTCACCTAGGGATGCACCCTGAGGACATTGCGCTGAGTGCAACAGGCCGGTCACAGAAAGACAAGGCCGCCAAAACCGGTGTGGCTCAGTGGATAGAGCGTTGGCCTGCGGACTGAAAAGTCCCGGGTTCAATTCCGGTCAAGGGCATGTACCTTGGTTGTGGGCACATCCCTGGTAGGGGGTGTGCAAGAGGCAGCTGATCGATATTTCTCTCACATCGATGTTTCTAGCTCTCTATCCCTCTCCCTACCTCTGTGTAAAAAAAAATCAATAAAATATATTTTTAAAAAAGAAAGAAAGAAAGAGAGAAAGAAAGGAAGAAAGAAAGAAAGAAAGAAAGAAAGAAAGAAAGAAAGAAAGAAAGAAAGAAAGAAAGAAAGAAAGAAAGGAAGGAAGGAAGGAAGGAAGGAAGGAAGGAAGAAAGAAAGGAAGAAAGAAAGCCGGTGTGATTCCCTCTTTAGGAGCATCTAGAGCAGACACATTCACAGAGGCAGAGAGTGGAATGGAGGCCTTGGAGGGCTGGGGGCGAGGGGAGGGGGGGGACCACATTTGAGTTGCACAAGCTGGGAAGAGCTCTGGAGAAAGGCTGGTGGCGATGGTTGTGCAACCCGGTGAGTGTACTCCATGCCGCTCAACTGCCCTTAACCATGGTGCAGAGGGTGCATGTGAAGTGAAGCGTCTTTTACCACAATGAAGACATCATCATAAAAAAAGGAAATGAAGGGAAGCACATCAGAGGCTCACGGTGAAATTCATTCCAGCGCTCAGGCCTTTCCCGGAATGGAAGCCCGGATGGCTGGCTCCAAGAACCCCACCCCACCCCGCCCAGGACGCCAAGAAGGCTTCTTGCCGACAAAGAGAGAAAGACGTGGACATGGAGTGTCTTTGAACTTCATCTCCATGGAGGGTGAGGTTATGTAAGCTCAGGCCTTCATGGCTGCTTTGAACTCCTCTGGACCTTGACTTGTAAAGGGATTTCATTTCAGACTTGGGGACTCCCTGGTCATTTGACATTGAAGGGGAGGGAGGGCCGGGGGGATGTTCAAGTTCAGGACGTCTTCTGGTTGAGGTGCTTGATGTTTTTCTGCTGGACTTCTGGTAGGTTGTGTCGGTCAGGGCAGCTAGAAATCATTTGATTTGGAAAATAAAAGAGGATCCGCATTTTCCATCTGGCGTTGGAGAACATAATGGTCTGTACTGACCCGCCTTAGAAATTCCATTGCTTTTTTTCTCTATTCCTAAACTACGACTTCCAGCCTTGCTTTTCATCAGTAATTAAACAAATATTTTTTAAAATATATTTTATTGATTTTTTTTTACAGAGAGGAAGGGAGAGAATTAAAGAGTTAGAAACATGGAGGAGAGAGAGTCATCCATCAGCTGCGTCTTGCACGCCCCCTACTGAGGATGTGCCTGCAACCAAGGTACATGCCCTTGACCGGAATTGAACCTGGGACCCTTCAGTCCACAGGCTGATGCTCTATCCACTGAGCCAAACTGGTTTCAGCAAAACAGATATTTTGATGTAGGAAAAATAAATAAGTAGGGTTTTTAAAAAAGATTTTTAAAATTGATGTTTGGAGAGAGAGGAAGGGAGAAGGAGAGACAGAGATCCATTGCTTGTTCTACTTATTTATACTTATTCTTTGCGTTCATCGATTGACCCAAAACCTTGGCATAATGGGATGGTGCTCAAACTCATTAGCTACGCGGCCAGGGTTTTTGTTTTCATGCTGAAGACAAGGAAAGGGTTCGGGAAGCCGGTGAGTGATTGCCTCGCGTGCTCAGAGCACAGGGAGGTGGTGCATGCCAACTGGTTTTTCTCTCTTTCCACCTCCCGGCCAAGCGTCAGAAGGAACTCTTTGTCTGCGAGCCGGAAAGATGAATTTCAAGCTTCCTTGAGAGCTTTCAAGCCTTAAATCCTTCTCGAAAATAGCCTTCTCTCAGGAATCTCCAGGCCCGAGGAATTATAAAGCGTTTCCTTGGGCCACGGAATGGCCGGGTTAGTCACTCCGGTTCCTTAGGCCTTTGAATAGGAGGGTGCCATAAATCTGGAGGTTTTGTTCTGGTTGGTGACGAAGCAAAAGTGTGGACTGTTAAGTCAGGCGCTGTTACAAACATATGGAACCGCACTTCCCCCGCTCCGCCACCTGGGGGCATTGTGGCAGGAGGCTTTGGGGCAGTAAAAGATGGTTTTATGGTCTTGCATGCCAGGTCTGCTTTCAGCCAGCTTTTCTTTCGGAACATGGATGTGAAGTGAAAGGTCTTGCGTGTGGCTGGCTGTTTTCCTGGCGAGGATGCAAGGCTGCATGGAGGCGAACTTAGGCCTTTGCAGGCTGTTCTTTGGGCTGAAACCAGAGGCCTGGGCTGTGTGTGTGTGTGTGTGTGTGTGTGTGTGTGTGTGTGTGTGTGTGTTGGGTGGATGGGATGAATGTATGAATGTGTGTGTATGTATGTGTTGGGTGGAGGGGATGAGTGTGTGTGTGTATGTGTGTGTGTATGTGTGTGTGAGTGTGTGTATGTGTGTTGTGTGGATGGGATGAATGTGTGTGTATGTGTGTGTTAGATGGAGGGGACGAAAGTGTGTGTGAATGTGTGTATGTGTGTGTGTGTGTGTGTGTGTGTGTATGTGTATTGGGTGGATGGGATGAATGTGTGTGCATGTGTGTGTTGGGTGGAGGGGATGAAAGTGTATGTGTGAGTGTGTGTGTGTGTGTGTGTGTGTGTGTGTGTGGCCACCGGGGGGCGCTGTGTCCCCTCGCTTGATGGACAGGTGGCATCTGGAGGGCCCTCCCACAATCCTCAGGCTATAGAGATTTGTGAGTGAGTGACCCACCTGGAATAGTCACTTTATCTCTCCTCTCTCCATGTGGGGGAGCCACATACGTAAAAGACCGGGGGTGGGGGGGAGAGGGGTATGAGGGAGAAGCTGGGGGTGCAGGGGAGACATTTAAGGCCACTCTTCCTTGGGAAGAGTTGGGGATGCTTTGCAAGCTGTCCAGAGACACCCCAAGCCCAGGAGGCCAGCTGGGGAGCGACCGGCCCGCGGTTATCACCAACAGAAATCCTGTGAGTGGTAAATACAGCCCCGGCCAGGCCTGCAGAAGTGATTAGGGAGCAGAGAGGGGCCGGCATACCAGCCAGGAGGTTATTAGCCAGATCGTGGCCGGGAAGCCAGCGGCCACAGGATGGGGGCCAGAGGGGCCCAAGCGGAAATGGAGCAGGAAAATAAATAAATGAGATAAGCCGTTTCATTGGCTTCCTCCCTCCTCGGCCTTTTGTTTTGTGCTGGGGCCCGAGGCCTCCTCCCCTCTGAAGAAGTCCTCTCAGGAACTACTGGCCCGAGCTCCTGGCCCTGCACCCTCCCCTTGGCAGTGACCTTCCAGGGGTCAGCGGTGACCTTTCAGGGGTCAGTTCACCTCTATCGGGTGTCAGAGCCCTAGGCTACATGCTGCATACTGTGAAGGCCAAATGTTGGTATCCCAGTGTGTGGAGGCCCCAGTAAGATTTGCTGATTGCTCCCTGCTGGGGATGGAGCCTGCAACCCGAGCATGCATGCGCCCTAGGCCAGAATCGAACCTGGGACCCTTCAGTCCGCAGGCCGACGCTCTATCCACTAAGCCACACCAGCTAGGTCTGTAGGATTCCTTCTTAATTCCTGGTGTGTGCAATGTATGATCAGTTTTCTTTGATTAACCAGATCTGTTAATCTGCCCTAATATACCGTTAAGAGGGGTGTGTAGAATTGTGAGATTCCAGTGAGTCTAAAATCTACTTGACCTTGGCACTCACTGTCCATCCCATTCAGGGCGCCCTTGGGACCCCTGGTAGGGTCTGGTGGGCATGTCAGGACTTTCTTAAGAGAATGGAGGCTCTTTTCTGTTCTCCCTACACCGCTCCCAATACTCAGTTCTGTTGAATTTACCATTAAACAAAGATGCACTCACAGTGTGTCTGAAATCATCAGTTTAAAAAAAAAAAAATATATATATATATTTTATTGATTTTTTACAGAGAGGAAGGGAGGGAGATAGAGAGCCAGAAACATCGATGAGAGAGAAACATCAACCAGCCACCTCATGCACATCCCCTACCCGGGGATGTGCCCGCAGCCAATGCACATGCTCTTGACTGGAATCGAACCCGGGACCCTTCAGTCCGCAGACTGATGCTCTACCACTGAGCCAAACTGGTTTCGGCTGAAATCATCAGATTTTTAAAAACAAAACTTGAAGGGTACACCCTGACCCTTGGTTTCTACTGCTGCCTGCCCTGGGGTCTACTCAGTCCTGTTGTACCCTCTTTAGGAGAAAAAGGGATGTAAAAAACATGTTTACCACTCTTAGCCTGAATGACTCTATATATTTTTTTAGGATATTTTATTAATTTTTTACAGAGAGGAAGAGAGGGATAGAGAGCTAGAAACTTCGATGAGAGAGAATCATCCATCAGCTGCCTCCTGCATACTCCCTACTGGAGATGTGCCTGCAACCAAGGTACATGCCCTTGACCAGAATCGAACCTGGGACCTTTCAGTCCGCAGGCCGACGCTCTATCCACTGAGCCAAACCGGTTTCAGCTGACTGTATCATCTTATCCATTGTCAGCAGCTCAGGATCCCACTAACGAGAAATCTATTTTCCCACCGACATTCTAGGATGCAGAACACATTGTTCATACTTTGGTGGGCGGGGGAAGGGGAGACAAGAAGAAATAATAAAAATAAGATATTGTCAGAGCTTTGAAGTGTGTGTGTGGGGGGGGGCACCAGGGCAGGTTCCTTTGTTGATTTTCCTAGTGGCCACTCAGTGAGATCTTTATCGAGCATTTCTGAGCAGGAGACAATGAAAAGGACCCGGATGACAAATGTGCTGCGAAAGGAGTGCCCGGTCCTCATTGAAAACAAATAGCCCATAGGAGGCTCACTCCATCTTCCCCATCCTTCTTAGACCCGGTACCCGGAGCTGTTGGCCCTGGAAAATGAATGGAGTGCCGGGAAGGCTCCTTGGCCCCCTTCTCTGGCCCTCACGTTGCACCTTGAAGCCTTTTTTTAATGAGTTATTTCTTACCGGGGCCCTTCCAGGCAGGTCAGCATCAATATCCCTGCTTTGGAGACCCAGCTGGAGGGAGGGGAGAGCTGGGAGGTGACTCAGTAATGGGCCTTAATGATGGGAGGGTCACGTGTTTGAGGATGGGGAGCAGCTGTCCTCAGAGTCTCTCCTGAGGTCAGAGGAGAGGGTGAGAGCGAACGTGAGCAGGGAGAGCATGACATTACAGGGAAAAGAAGGTCCCCATCACGGGGTGGTGGTCTCTGGGATGTCACGAAGCTTTCTGAGGGCAAGCATCTGTCTTCTGCCTCTTAGTGGCACAGCATCTATTAGATATATACGCATTCCAAGAAAAATCAATGTTCAATTGCTCAATTGCTGAATAGTATAGACCCGTGGTCAGCAAACTGCGGCTCGCGAGCCACATGCAGCTCTTTGGCCCCTGGAGTGTGGCTCTTCCCCAAAATACCACGGCCTGGGCAAGTCTATGTTGAAGAAGTGGCGTTAGAAGAAGTTTATGTTTAAAAACTGTGGCTCTCCAATGTCAATTATTGTCCTGTTGATATTTGGCTCTGTGGACTCATGAGTATGGACAAACTCCATAGGTCTTTCAACCAAGGCTGGGGACCTGTGGACCTTGGCTGACTTGACCTACCAAGAAGGAAGGCACACATGATCCTATGAAGTCATTCCTGGTTTGGGGGTCCCCAGATTAGCTCTTCATGGTGTTTTTGTTCAACTCAATTGAAAATCCAGTCAAGCCAATACTTATTGATCATTTACTATCTGGGAGGTAGTGGACAAGGCTTTGGGGCATTGCAGAAATGAATTAATCGTGACTCCTGCAAAAGCAAAAGATGGAATGGGAAAGAAAAAGATGCAGGTAACATCTTACAATGCAAACAGTTGAGACTATTCGTCAAGGTCAACAGGAGAAAGTCTCTTTCCTGAGAAAGGACTGGTCCTCCTTTGATTAAATAAGAACCACTCAAGCCAAAACCGGTGTGGCTCAGTGGATAGAGCGTAGGCTTGTGAACTGAAAGGTCCCAGGTTCAATTCTGGTCAAGGGCATGTGCCTTAGTTGCAGGCACATCCCCAGTAGAGGGGTGGGGTGGTTTAAGAGGCAGCTGATCGATGTTTCTCTCTCATTGATATTCCTAACTCTCTATCCCTCTCTCTTCCTCTCTGTAAAAAAAAATCAATAAAATATATTTATTAAAAAAAAAAAGAACCACTCAAGATAATGTCCCTCAGGTTAAGTCAGAATGGACTGACTTGAGATCTCACTTAATATCTGTCAAGTCTCTTCATCTTTGCTGTATAATGTTCCCTAACCACTAGTGCTATCCTATCCTGTTTGCAGGTTCTGTCCATACTCAAGGAGTGGGGATGGTATAGGACATGTACACCTGGGGGTCACCTTAGAATTCTACCTGTTCTACGAGACTCATTGCTGGTGCCTGTTGGCTTCCCTGGGGTTAAAACAGGACCCCATTGCCCTAGCTGGTATGGCTCAGTGGACAGAGCATCAACCTGTGGACTAAATGACCCCAGGTTCGATTCTGGTCAAGGACACATGCTCAGGTTGTGGGCTTGATCCCTCGCAGGGGCCGAGCAGGAGGCAGCTGGTCAATGATTCTCTCTCATCATTGATGTTTCTCTCTCTCTCTCTCTCTCTCCCTCTCCCTTCCTCTCTGAAATCAATAAGAATATATTGAAATAAAACAAAAACCCCACACACAAAACTGGACCATTGTGTAGGCAGGGACAGAGCAGAGTCTGTGTGTATGACCAGCATGCACTTGGAATTGTGCGTCTCCATTTCCTCTTTTGCAAGGCTCGCCCACCACCCCGGGTTGGTCTTGGCCTTGGGTCAGCACTTCTGATGAAAGATTTTGTGGGAAAAGGATGACATTTATGTCTTAAGCGTTGATTTGGTGATTAGCGTTGGTGATTAGCTTTTAATTATTCCTGCTTCCCCTCTCCCCATTGTTGTTGACAGTCAAGACTCAGTTGCTCATATTATTTATTGAAAGGGCTAAAGAGGAAAAGACCAAGGCTAACGCCAAATAATGGGAAGGAAGCAGGGTGTTTGAGGCCACCGAAATGCTCATGGATGGGATTGGCTTCTGGACTTAAAGTTTTTATCTCAAACTAGTCTTGGAAAAACTGCATCTTAACGCAACCAAGCAACTCTCAGAAGTGGCAGCTTATTGCTTTTTCAAGGGTTGCCTATTGGAATCCCACCTTGGGTTTTATTTCGTTCTGTTCAGTCAACCATTTTTTCACGTGTACTTAGCCCAAAATCTTACTATTTTTTAAAAATATATATTTTATTGATTTTTTACAGAGAGGAAAGGAGAAGGATAGAGAGAAACATCGATGAGAGAGAAACATCAATCAGCCACCTCCTGCACACTCCCTACTGGGGATGTGCCTGCAACCAAGGTCCATGCCCTTGACCGGAATCGAACCTGGGACCCTTCAGTCTGCAGGCCGATGCTCTATCCACTGAGCCAAACAGGTTAGGGCCCAAAACTTTATTGGACTATACAAGAAGGCTAAGCCTGGGGAACTCAGCTAATTTGTAAGATAGCAAGTTAGGGATTTCAATCTCGTTAAAAAATGTCCAAAATTTCAATGGCCTTGGAGGACAATTCGTGCCATAGTACTGCCAAAAAGTCAACTCTGATGGTGAAACCAGCTTTTACTGAACACAAAACAAAAAAACATACAAAAAAGTAGGTTCTGATCAAAGACTGACCTTCAGTCCGCACGACTGAAGAAAAGCTTGCTTATTCCTACCACCCTCTGCTGCTTCAGGGATGCCCTCTGCTCAGAACACTGCCCGCTCACAAAGGCTTAGGCCTTGCAGCTCCTTGAGAAAGGATTTTTTTTACTCTGATGCTCTTATATTATTTATTATATTTATTTTTTCAAAAATATTCTTATTGACTTCAAAGAGGAAGGGAGATGGAGAGTGAGAAACATCCATGAGGAGAGAGAATCATGGATCGGCTGCCTCCTGCACGCCCCTCAACAGGGATGGAGCCTGCCACCCGGGCAAGTGCCCTGACCAGGAATGGAACAGTGACCTCCTGGCTCATAGGTTGATGCTCAACCATTGAACCACACTGGCTGCTGTGGCTGGGCTATTTTTTTTCTTTTCTTTTCTCTTTACTGGTATTGTTGAGAGTATTACCCTGACCCCATTTTTTTTTTTTTTCTAGACAACGGGGCAAAGGGATTTCTGTGGACTTGACATCTGGGCCCAGACAGGGACAGCGTGAGCCTGGAATATTTTTTCCGATTCCCTCCTCCTCACCTCGAAGACACGAAATGCCTTGAAATGTCTTCCTGGGCCTGTAATGAAGATGCTTATAAATATTACAAGAGATTTATCACTTCGGTGTGAAATCCTCTGATACCAACAGGGAGTTTTTTAAACACAGCGGGTAACAAGAAGCATATGGTCCGAGATTCAAGTTACTGCCTCTTTTTTTTTTTTTAATTGTTGTCTGCCAAGGACAATATATTCTTCCCCCCACCCCCCTTTTTCTTCAAAATAAACATTGTGCAGGAATGTGCCTCGGCAAATGGCTGGGGCTCTATTATATTTCATGCAGCTTTTCTAAACAATTTCCAAGCCGGGGCCTGGCCGAGTGTCAAACAGAAGGCAACCAACAATAGCAAAATCCCATTAAAGCCGAGAAGGTTCCTTCCTGAGGTGAGCCCGGCCAGAAATAGTCATCTTGGCTCCTTCTCCCGGTTTGGCACCGGGGACTAATAATGCGCGGTCTCTTAATGGAAATTATCTAATTTCATCCAAGTATCCCCCCCAGAGGGACCGGGCTGACGCACTCGCAGTCAATATAACAACATTCTTCTTGAAGTGCTGGACAATGGGCCTTTGGAGGCACTGATAAACCACGTCAGCCAGCGGACAAACATGGGGTAAAAATAGCCATCGAGGCACCGGCCCAGCCACCTAATTTCTCAGGCGGGAGGCCTCGGAGGAGGCGCCTTCAGAGGGCTTGTTGGGAATAACTTCATCAGAACCTGCGGGGAGAAGGATAGGGGAGAAAATCAGAAGGGGCGTGGGAGAGAGAGAGAGAAAGACAAGACCCATCGAGATGGAGAGAGGGGCGGAAAAAGGGAGCAAGTGGTACGGGAAAGAGAGAGTTCCTTCTTCATCCATGGAACAAATAAGTATTTGGCCACTGGACATGGTCCCAGCGGGAAAGCAGGCTCCATTGAAAGATATAAAGGCCCCGTTGAAAAGTAGTCATTCTACTTAAAATTATAAAGGGCTAATTCCATTACTTAAAGGTTCTTCGTTAAAATAACTTCATGCTGCCTTGATGGGTTTGGCTCAGTGGATAGAGCATTGGCCTGTGGACTGAAGGGTCCCAGGTTCGATTCCGGTCAAGGGTGTGTACCTTGATTGCAGGCACTTCCCCTGTAGGAGGTGTGCAGGAGGCAGCTGATCAATGTTTCTCTCTCATTGATGTTTTTCTCTATCCCTCTCCCTTCCTCTCTGTAAAAATCAATAAAATATATATTTTAAAAATAATAAAATAAAATAACTTCATGCTTCTCAGGTATTAATACATATGAGACATATACAGGAAAAGGAAGTCTGAATGTTATAGAAGACTGGAGTTCTGTGAAATTTGTGTATATATACACATAGGTAGAATTACATCTATAGATATATAACTATATTTCTATCTCTCTATATATCTATCTGTCTGACCTGTAAACTATCCCAATAGCACTTTCCTAAGACTAACAAGATCTCCCTGAGGTGTATGCCTAAAAGGAAAAGGAGACAGATTCATATTGATTGAAAGTATAGTCCATGAAAAAGTTGTTAACCTCTGCATCTAACAACAACTTCAAAATATACAAAATAAAACCAATAGAAATGTAAGGAGAAACTGATAAAGTTAACATAAAAAGGAGATTAAATGTGCAAAAATAAGTAGCAATATATAATAGCATAATCATTAATTATAATAATATAATTATTAAAAATACTAGAGGCCTGATGCACAAACTTTTTGCAAAAGTAGGCCTTTCCTCCACCCCCCCCCCCACCGTTGGCATTGGCTTCCCACTGGCACCAGGGACCTAGGCTTCCCTTGCAGCCCCTGCTTCATCCGGAAATACATCTGGTCTAATTAGCATATTATGCTTTTATTATAGATAAGAATATATATATATATATATATATATATATATATATATCTGTGTAGCTAAAAGTTATATATAAAATTTGGTATTCAACAGAGACAATCCATTATTTGTAAAAAAAAAAAAAAAAACATTTTAAAAATTAGAACACCTGTTGCTGGACTATACATCTATTCAGATTTTCTATTTCTTCATGAGTCAATTTTGGTAGCTGTGTCTTTCTAGAATTCTGTCCATTTCATCTATTTTATCTATTTTTGTTGGCATATAATTGTTCATAATATTCCCTTATAATTATTTGTATTCTTTAAGGTCATGTCATCTCTTTTGCTCCTGATTTTAGTAATTTGAGACTTTTCTCTTTTTTTCTTAGTCAGTCACAGTTTTTAAAATATATTTTTATTGATGTCAGAGAGGAAGGGAGAGGGATAGATAGATACATCAATGATGAGAGAGAATCATTGATTGGCTGCCTCCTGCACACCCCACACTGGGGATTGAGCCTACAACCTGGGCATGTACCCTGACCGGGAATCAAACCTGTGACCTCCTGGTTCATAGGTCGATGCTCCACCACTGAGCCATGCTGGCCAGGTGGTTTGTCAATTTTTACTGATCTTATCAAAAAGCCAACTTTTGTTTTTATTGATTTTTTTCTATTTTTTATTTTCTATTTCATTTATTTCTGCTCTAATATTATTTCCTTTCCTCTGCTAGCTTTGGACTTAGTTTTGTCTTCATTTTTCAGAGTCTTAAGGTGAAAGGTTAGGTTATTGATTTGAGGTCTTTCTGTAAAATATATGTACATATACATATGTTTATAGCCATGCATTTTCCTCCAAGCATCACATTTGCTATACCTCATAAGTTTTGGTATGTTCTATTTTCCTATTCATTTATCTCAAAATATTCTCTATTTTCCCATGTGATTTCTTTCTTCCTTCCTTTTCTTTTTTCTTCCTTTCTTTTCTTTCTTTTTTTTTTTTTTTTACCCATTGGTTATTTGGGACATGTTGTTTAACTTTCACATACTAATGTATTTCCCAAATTTCTGTCTGTTATTGATTTCTAGCTTCATGTGGTTGGAGAACAGACTTCTTATGACTTAAATCCTTTTAAATTTATGAGACTTGTTTTATGGCCTAACATGTGGTCCTGCCCTGGAAAATAGTCCATGTGCACTTGAGAAGAATGTATATTCTTCTATTGTTAGGTTGAGTGTTTTATAGATGTCTGTTGGGTCCGGTTGATTTATAGTGCTATTCAAGTCTCTGTTTTCCACACTGATCTTCTGTCTAAGCCTATCCATTGTTAAAGGTGGGCTGCTCAAGGCTTCAGCTATTACTGCGGGATTATTTATTTCTTCCTTCACATTCTGTCACTTTTTGCTACATGTATTTTGGGGCTCTGTTATTAAGTGCATATGTGATTATAATTATGTCTTCTTGATGGATTGACTCTTTTATCATCATAAAATGTCTGTCTTTGGCTCTAGGAATACTTTCTGTCATAATGTCTGTTTTGTCGGAGAGTAGTATAGCAACTTGAAAAAGATATACTTTTTTAAAACTATTTTTCCTTTCAATTTGCTTATGTCTTTGAATCTCAAGAATTTTTTTTGTAGGTAGCATAGTTAAAACATTTTTTTAAAATCCATTCTGCTGATTTCTGCTTTTCGATTGGAGTGTTTAATCCATCTCCATTAATATAATTACTAATATAATCAATTAATAATTAATATAATTACCATCTTTTGTTTTCTATAGGTCTCACATTGATTTTGTTTCTCTGTTCCTCTATTACTGCCTTATTTTGTGTTATATATTTTCTAATACACCTTTTAGTTTTCCTGTCATTCATATATAGGGTTATTTATACACTGTTAATTTTATTCATCTAGAAATGTCTTAATTTCTACTTCATTTTTGAAGTATAGAAAGAATAAGGACACAGAAAGACTGGAGAAGAGATGATCAAGGGCCTTGGTAACAAAACAAAAAAAGGTTCGAATCTAGTGTGTATCACTACGAACTGTGACCTCAGACAAGTTACTTAATTAAAACTTTGTTTTCCCAAGTAAAATGGAAATGCTAAGGACAGCTCCTTCCCGGGCTTGATCCGAGGGTCGAGTGAGATAATGTCTGGAAGTGCTGAGCCGAGTACTCCCCGGAGACTGACCCGGCAAGGTTGGCAACTGGTCTGGAAAATTCTAAGAGAAATTTCAGAGGATTCTCTTTGACCTTTGTGACTAAATTACACATGTTAGCGGGGAGGGACAGAGAGGAGAAGGAAGGGAGAGGGGAGCGAAAACCTGTTTACTTCCCAGCAAATTGGGATAACCGACCGTGGCTGTGTTGAGCTTCTTGCTGTTCAGGACACCTGCCTTGTGGAACCTGCTGGGCTGTGTGGCTCAGTGTTTGGGCATCAACCTATGAACCAGGAGGTCCTGGTTCAATTTCTGGTAAGGGCACATTCCCCCTTCAGTCTCTAGTGGGGGTATGCAGCCTACCAATGATTCTCTCTCATTACTGATGTTTCTATCTTCCTCTCCCTTCTTCTCTGATATATATTTTAAACACACACACACACACACACACACACACACACACACACACACACGTATTTTTTATTGATCTGAGAGGAAGGGAGAGAGAAATAGGAACATCAGTGATGAGAGAGAATGATGAGAGAGCTGCCTCCTTTACACCCCACACTGGGGATGGGGTCTGCAACCAGGCATGTGCCCTGACCAGGAATCAAATGGGACTTCCTGGTTCATAGGTCGATGCTCAGCTGAGCCACTCCAACATAATATATATATAATTTTAAAGAAACTTTTTAAAATGGGCCCTCAGGCTGCTTGAGACCCTGAGGTGTCACCTCCTGGTGGAATTCTCTCCATCACACGTGGCTGCAGTGGGAAGAAGGGTGGGGTGGGGTGGGGTGGGGAGAGGAGGAAGCATCTGAAACAGGGAGGCGTTTTCAGGGCCCGAGTCATGGAGCTTGAGCTGGGGCTTTGCCCGCGGCCAGAATAGACGCCACTCTCAGGCTGCTCTGGAAAAAGGTGACCCGGATGTTATGACTCAGGGCGAGAGTGGAGGAGGGTGAATACACAGTTTGAATAAACGTTTTCCTAGGCCCGTTTCCAAGCTACACCTCGTTGCTAGAATATGGTAAGGATTCAGGGTGATTCACGGTTAGCAACGCCCAGGCACATGTATATCAGCCAAGGGCTTTCTGGTGAATTGGACTCAGTTTTGTGTCACTCATTGAATTCTGATCATGGGCAGCCGGATGCCGGAAATGCCAGGTTGCAGGCTGGTGTGAGGGCTCCAGCGTTTGGGGTTCCTCCTGACTTGGTCACGTTGGGAATCGGGGGGTGGGGGGGTGGAGGTGGGGCACTTGAAGAGTTATCTGTGTTTTTAGCAAATCAGGGAAGCAAGCATGAGTGACTATGGCCATGTGTCAGAGAGTAGGCACATGGGGCCCTCCCAGCAGAAATGCAAATTGAGAGGATAATAACAGATTAGTGAAAGTTAAAAAAGGACCGAGACATCGATGGCTGGTGGGTTGTGGGAAGAAGAGTGATGTCATCATGGATAGTGGAAATGTGATTTGTCACCGCGCTGTGAAAGCTGACCACTCAATGGAAAATCAGATAACCCCCCTGAAGAGGAAGTGTACCTTCATCATGTTTTATTTTCTACAAAGTGAGGATGTGGAAGTAGGACCGTTATGTTTCAGACCTTGCCTTCTTCAGCAGGCATATGGGCATTCCAACTCACTTGTGAATAGTCTGTTTTGAACCTAACAGCTCAGGTATGTGTGCCCAGTTGACACACAGACACAGCAGTTAGCCCTGTATTCAGAAGTCTAATCTCAAATGTGACTGATCACTTTGAAGGATCAGGCACTTTCTGTCAGCATCTCCTGGTGAGGGAAGCAGCCGCACCAGAGAAAAACTAACCATAAAGCTGGGCGTTAACTTGTCATCGGGTGCTCTGTCTATAAATTTGCCACTGAATACAGTTGTACACATGTTCTATTACAATGTTTGTTTTTTAAATATATTTTTATGATTTCAGAGAGGAAGGGAGGAGGACAGAGAGATAGGAACATCAATGATGAAAGAGAATCATGGATCGGCTGCCTCCTGCATGCTCCCCACTGGGGATCAAGCCCACAACCCAGGCAAATGCCCTTGGCTGGAATCGAACCTGGGACCCTTCAGTCTGCAGGCTGACACTCTATCCACTGAGCCAAACTAGCTAGGGCTGCAATGCTTTTTATAGTAGGAGCTGTTAAAGGTGAAGCCACTGACTAGCTTGTCAGTTCTAGCACCTAAACAGCTTAAATTCTTGCCATGGTCTCCATTTACACACACCCCCCCCCCCTCCTTCCAACCCCAAGCTTTAGCCCAGGGGACAAAGTTTCTGAACCTGGTTGAGGCAGGTGACACGGGTTAGCAAGATCCCGGTACCACTAAAGTCCTCTGTGACTCCAGACTTGCTTTTCTCCTTCTTTACAATTCTCATTCTCTTTCAAGACCCATGGAAACTAGTATTAGGGGCATTTTTTTATACCCAACTGGTGTCCCAGTGCACAGATTTATGCACATTGAAAGGAAATGAATTAGAAGAACTATTTTAATATCGCCATTAGCCCTTTCTCTATCATGGGAGTGTCAACCAAATTCATGATTGACAATGACAGATGGAAACACACACGCATGCGGTTGGCACCAGTGAGAGCTTTATATGTACCGCACACACGCCAGTCAACATTTATTTTTATATTTATTTGTTATAACGTTTATTTTTAAATTGCCAATGTGCGTCATATGTACCGGCTGGTCGGTCACCCGACAGACAGATGTATGGTCAGTCACTTAGCCTTTTATATCTATAGTTACTCAAACAAAAGGGCCACTAATCACAAAACACCTGTATCTACAGGAATACCTCTACTACAGATATATTGGTGGGTAGCCATGAACTTCCAAAGTGAACTATTTCTTTGTAGCCAAACAAGGCATTGAAATCCTACAAAACTCTTGGGTGCTGGTGGGGAAATGACCTAGCTCTTCAACCCTTCTCACACTTATAGCACACGTGGACAGAGAGGGAAGACCCTACAAAAACCCTAAAACCCCACCCTCCAATCTCCCTCTTTATCCCCTGGGCAGGGAACCCGTGCCCAATGCTCCCCACACAGAGCCCCGAGTTCTCCTTCTCAGAACCCCCTTCTGTCTCCTCCCCACCAACATGGCCACTGGGAGGGAAGGCAGAGAGACCTGGTGAGCCCCAGTGTGGATTAGGGTCAGTCTTCCTCATACCTCAAGACACTGATGAAGGATGTGGTCCCCAACCTGCCCTTGGGTTACAGTCTTCCCAGGACCATCTCTAGGATCGAGTTCCATCCTCCAGCCCCTTTGCCTGAAACCAAGGCATCTCCTGACTTGGGGGGCAGAGAGATTCCCCTCCAAATACACTGTTTCTCCTAAAGCGATGGGCCGAGTGGTAGAATTTTGGCTGATATTTCAGAAAACGTGGCCTGCTCTCTCCAGGAGAACACCGTTTCCTAATGGGGCAGCCTCAGGCATGCCACTTAACCTCTCTGAGGACCAACTTCCTCAGCTGGAACCTGGATGGTAAACTCCCATCGCCTCTGCGTCCCTGAGCTGGGCTCTACTGGAGATAACACAGGTCAACGGGTAACCCACCGGGCCTGGAGGTCTGTCAACTGTTACCCTGTTTCCCCGAAAATAAGACAGTGTCTTATATTGATTTTTGCGCTAGGTCTTATTTTCAGGGGATGTCTTATTTTTCCATGAAGAAGAATACATTACACATTTACTGTTAAGTGAAAAGAAAGGAAATTTATTACCTGTAGACGGTACGGTAGTACAGTAATTGTCAACACAAAGCAGACAAACTGTGAATCCTACGGTATCAAGAATTTACTCATTTATTCAAGGACAATCATGTCATCATCTTCTGGAACATCATCATAACAATCCAATTCCTGAATTTCCCGGTGAATTTCTTGTGACTCCACTTCTTTCAGAATCAGTGGACCAAATCTCTCATGTTTAGCAATAGCATTCTGAGACAGAGCCTAGAGGGGTCTTATTTTCGGGGGGGGGGGGGGGATGCCTTATATTTCACTCAGAAGGAAACCTGTGAGTAGGTCTTATTTTCGGAGGATGTCTTATTTTCGGGGAAACACGGTAGTTGTTACCACTGGAGGGTGACAGCTCCCCTCACCCCGTGTCCGGCGATGCTAAACACATCATACAGGATCTTTCCATCCTGTGGGCACCAGGGAAGGAAGCAGCTGCTGGTCCCAGCTGGTTTTAGAAACCTGCCTGCCTTTTCGCCCAAGGAAGAAAGAGTCCACCAGCTTCCCAACAAGGCTGCCGCCGGCTGCAATGCGGGGGTGAACCAGCAGGTGGCAGCAGAGAACCGACGTTTGGTCCTCAGTGGGCTCCTCCTCGGATGGAGGGGATGCGGGGACCTGGAGCCCGAGGGGTCAAGGGCAGGGCTGTGGCCACAGAAGGAGGTGCGGCCTGTGAGTCTGCCACGCCTGGGAGACCGGAAAAAGGAAAAAGGACTCAATCAAGTGACTTTGGGCCTTGTGGTCTTGTCGCATGGTTATTTGCCTTCCTTAGCCCCTATTGAAGTCTATCTTCCCAAAACTCAGGAACTCGATATGGTTCTGGAATACTGAAGGGCTCCAGGAAAAGGAAGTGGTGGCTTACTTAGTATAAACCAAAGGGTGTGTGTGTGTGTGGGGGGGGGAAGTGTGAGGGGGGATGAGTCTCTAGAGTCCTAAACTGTAATATCTGACACCCACAAGGCACAGAAGTCCCAGCATTCAGCTGGCGGGGAGGACAGGCCGAATATGTGCAGATGCCAACATGGCCAGACAGCCCTCACGTCCTCACTCGGCTGCGTGTACTTTGTCTCTTTCTCCTCCTCCCTGTGGAGATATAACTGTTTCCGCCTCTTTCCTGGAAGCCAGAAAGCACCATATTGGAAAGAATATTTAAAATGAAAAGGGTGTGTGTGTGTGTGTGTGTCTCATTCTATAGAGCAACGGCCTTTTATACATTTTTTTTGTCCAGAAAAGACAAAAGCAGAGCGCAGGTCTGGACAGCAGAGCCCTTGCAGAGTTCAGTGACTGCATCAGCAATGCTTAGCATTCACTCTCGTTGAGCTTTTCTGCTCGGCTGGTGTGTGAGCTGGGCCCCAGACTTAAGGACAAGAATTTGCCCTGGTTTACGTGTGGAGGCTCTGCAGACAGCCAGAAGGTGGTGGGATCCAGCTCTTGCTCCAATCAGTGCACACACCTCTGATTCAGGCCCCTCCTTCCAACCCCAAATCCCATAGACCACGTCGTACATTATAAAACCGACCTCTGAGGCACCCTGCCTTCCCAGGATGGGGCAAGACTTTGGCTGTGTCTGCCCAGGAATACAGAAGGAAGAGCCATATGCATTAAAGACAGTCATCAGAAGTGACCAGCAACCCCTCTGTGGTGGCCTTCCCTCCACCCCACTCCCCCAGCTGTATAATGAACCTTTCAGCAAAAAGAACGCTCTGCCATTGCTCTTTTCAATATATATATATATATATATATATATATATATATATATATATATATATTTTATTGATTTTTCACAGAGAGGAAGAGAGAAGGATATAGAGTAAGAAACATTGATGAGAGAGAAACATTGATCAGCTGCCTCTTGCACACCTCATAATGGGGATATGAACGCAACCAAGGTACATGCCCTTGACCGGAATAGAACCCGGGACCTTTCAGTCCGCGACGCGATGCTCTCTCCACTGAGCCAAACCGGTTTCGGCTCCATTGCTCTTATTGCGGATTGTGATTTTCTGGTGCAGCTATGCAGTCTCGGGCGAAATCATCTTGACACATGAGCTTCCCCCAAGAACAGCGCAGCCACATTAAATATATATATAATTGATTTTTTTTTACAGAGAGGAAGGGAGAGGGATAGAGAGTTAAAAACATCCATCAGCTTCCCCCTGCACACACTCCCACTGGGGATGTGCCTGCAACCAAGATACATGACCAGAATCGAACCAGGGACCATTCAGTCCGCAGGCCGGCGCTCTAGAACCGCTATCCACTGAGCCAAACCGGTTTCGGCAAGCGCAGCCGAAGCTCAAGTTCACTGGGTTCATCCAGGTCCTCTTCACTCCTGCTGGAGTCTGCGGCCTCCAGGCCCGCCGGGGAGCCCTCGCCTGCCCGCCCCGAGCGATTGCTCTTCCACCAGCTCGTTCGCCAAGATTACAGGGGAAAGTCGCAGCTGCATATTTATGTTTTCCTCGCTAGAAGGGGATCGATTTCCGCGCATTTATTTTGGTGGCCCTAATACAACAGGGGCGGATTTGCGTCACCCGAGCAACTTGCCCGGGGAGATAAAATGGCACAAATATCCAGAGGGGAAGTGCTTGCAGTCATTCTAGAGTTTTTCTCCGGAAGAAATAAGGATTTCGGCAGGATCCTAAAAATACGGAGGCCGCTTCTATTTTGAGGGCCCGATCTCGCAGGCACATCCGCTCATTTAGTCCCCAGTTGGAGCTCATCAGAGAAAACAGGAGGTGACCTGAACTCCGCGGGCCCGGGTTTCCTGCCGCTTTCTTGGCGGAGGGTGGGGAGGGAGGAGGAGGAGGAGGAGGAGGAGGAGGAGGAGGGGAGTTTGCAGGCTCAGAGGGGGGTGAGGGTGGGCAGGAATGAGGCCTGGGCCTGAGGAAGGGTATGAGTGTGTGTAGGGGGAGGTAGGCAGGGGGTCTTTCCAAAGATGTCCCTTTTCTTTCTTTCTTTAAAAAAATATATATATATTAATATATATATTTTAATATATATTTTAATATATATTTTATATTTTATTGATTTTTTTACAGAGTGGAAGAGAGAGGATAGATAGAGAGCCAGAAACATTGATGAGAGAGATTTATCGATTGGCTGCCTCTTGCTCCCCCCCCCCCCCATGTGCCTGCAACCAAGGTCCATGCCCTTGACCGGAATTGAACCTGGGACCTTTCAGTCCACAGGCCAATGCTCTATCCACTGAGCCAAACTGGTTTCGGCCAAAGGCGTCCCTTTTCGAGGTACCCTCCCCTCCGAGAGCTCCAGATCGGCCAGGGCGCATTGGAGAGTCGGCCCCGACCTTGACCTTGCTGGATCAGACTGGAGCCTGAGGCTCGCTGGGGTAGGAATTGAGGGAAACCCGACTCCCCAGTCCCGCCCTCGCCCCGCCTGCCCCGCACCCCTGGCCTCTTCTAAGTGCTTTGGATGCTGGTCGTAAGCACCCGGGGCTGGGGGGAGGGACGGAGTGGGCCTGCATCCCGCCCAGTCTGCACCTGGGGCCCCCCCACCCCAAGGGACGCATCTTCTTTGGGGGGTAGGCGGCCTGGGGTGGGACCTAAATGCATGCCTGGGGACCCCGAGTTTGGGCTTAGGAATGTGGCCAAATCGGAATTGCAGCGAAGTTGGAAGTGACCTTGGAAAAAGGGACGCGCTCTGGAGCTGGTGGCTTCCCCCAGTGCGGTCCGGTCCGTGAGGCTGCAAGGGCCGCGCCCTGGCCAATCGACCGACCGCCGCCCCTCAGATGCTCAGCCTTTGCAGCTGCTGGGAATACCACCTCTGTCCCCGGCTGCACGGAGCTGAGCAAGAAAACTCGTGCAAAAGGAAGGGAGAGAGGGGGGAGAGACAGAGAGAGAGAGAGAGAGAAAGAGAGAGAGAGAGAGAGCGCGAGCGCAAGAGCGAGCTGGGGCATACTCAGTGATGATTCCAGGAGAAAAGTCAAAGCTTAAAAATAAAAACACCTCTACAACAAGGAGCTAGGAACCTCTGAAAATAAATATAATTAGCCCCCAATCCTAAATCCCCGAAACACACGGGCAAGTTCAGTTACCTTCCCGGGCTTGTTTGCTAAGAAACCTCAGTGCTGAAGTGAAATTTAAAATGCCTCAGAACTATATTGAAAGGTTGTGTGTGTGTGTGTGTGTGTGTGTGTGTGTGTGTTTTAATGCCGCAGAAGCACAGCTGCTCTGTGAAGAGATGCTTCTCAGTAGCACCGAAAACAAAAGACGTTGTGGTTTCATTATCGTTATTATTTTATTTTCTTCCTTAAAATGTGCCAATGGGGCTCGCCTGGATGGCCTGCGGTTTGTTTTCGGAGAGGGGTGGGGAAATCCGTCCTGACTATGATTTACAAAGAGAACGAATTCTTAAAATAAAGACGTGGATGTTGCAGAACTCGCCCTCCGGTACCCTCTTCCTCCCTCCCTGCCCCCCATCCCCCTCCCCCTTCCCCAACGCGCTGGCCGCCCCCCTGCAGCCTCTCCCGAGACCAGCCAGGCCCCAAAAGGGGCTCCATGGGCTAGGCAGGTGGTGAATTGAAGAAGTTAGCATTTTAGCCAAAACCGGTTTGGCTCAATGGATAGAGCCTCGGCCTGCGGACTGAAAGGTCCCGGGTTTGATTCCAGTCAAGGGCATGGACCTTAGTTGCGGGCACATTCCCAGTAGGGGATGTGCAAGAGGCAGCTGATCAGTGATTCTCTCTCATCGATATTTCTAACTCTCTATCCCTCTTTCTTCCTCTCTGTAAAAAACAATAAAATATATTTTTAAAAAGGAAAAAAAAAAGTAGCATTTCCCTCCAGGAAATCGGCTCCTGTGGGCACTTGCAAAACAACGCGGCCCACGGACTGGGGAGGTGGCAGAGGAGCAGGGAGATGGCGCTTCCTACAAGGTGGATTTCGGTAGATTTCGGTCTTTTTCTGTTGTCTTTGAGGCTTGTGGGGGAAAGTTTTGGCTGCGTCCAAGGCAGACATCCATCTTATTTTGTTTGAAAAGTCACTCGTTCGAGGTGTCACCGCGTGACAACTCAGAAGAAAGCTCATTTACGAGGGCTTCTCCTCTCCTCCCAGAGGATGTTTTAAAATATATATATATTTCTTTATTGATTTCAGAGAGGAACGAAGAGGCATAGATAAAAAGAAACATCAATAATGAGAGAGAATCATGGATCAGCTGCCTCCTGCACGCCCCCCACCCCCAACGGGGATTCAGCCCAAAACACAGGCATGTGCCCATGGCCTGAATCAAACCCTGGACCCTTCAGTCCTCAGGCTCATGCTCTATCCACTGAGCCAAACCGGCCAGGGCTCCTGGAGGATTTTCGGAGGCGGCGAGTAGGCCGATGCGGTGCTGCATGGGGCGGTGGGGCCCCTAAGGTTCCCCACCCCCACCCCGCATTCCTGCCCTGGAGCCCAGGAAGATGGAGCCTCTCCGAGGACACCAATGTTCGGGATAAAAAAGGCCCGATTGGAAGGAAAACGGGGGCCGAGGGATGGTCAAGGGATGGACACGCCGGAACCGGTGTGGCTCAGTGGATAGAGCGTTGTCGGCCTGCGGACTGAAAGATCCCGGGTTCGATTCCAGTCAAGGGCATGGACCTTGGTTGCCAGCACATCCCCAGTAGGGGGTGTGCAAGAGGCAGCTGATCCATGGTTCTCTCTCATCGATGTTTCTAACTCTCTATCCCTCTCTCTTCCTCTCTGTAAAAAAAATAAATAAAATATATATTTTTAAAAAGGGATGGACACGTAGTGGGGCTCCCAGCGCGTACCGGGAGGCAGCCTAGGCGCCGCGCGGTCAATGGTGCGAGACGATCGGTTTCCCCAGGCGAGGGCTCCGGGTCTTTGAGACCCACTCTCCTCGCCCGGTGCCGATTCGGTGCCGGTTCGGCGCCGCCGGAAGCCCGGGAGGGTCCGAGTTTCCCCGGAGCCGGGGAAAGGGACGCTCAGAACCCAGTTCGGCCCACGGCCTCGGCGGCGGCAAACACTTGGGCGTGGCATGGAGGCGTGGCAAGGGGCGTGGACTAGATCTGGCCACGCCCCCTCTCTGCCCATTCCCTCCACGCCGCGCTCTGATTGGCCCTCGGGCTGGCCAATGAGCGCGCAGATCGAGGTCCCTACCCTGAGTCGGACTCCAAAGCTTCTGCCAAAACTTTGGGAGTTTTTAGAGAGGAGTTTTTTTTTTCCCGCCCCCCTCTTATTTTTTCTTTTTCTTCTTCTTCTTCTTCTTCTTTTTTTTTTTTTGAAGCGAACGGATTATGATTGTTGTTGTTTTAAATTTAGCTCGTAGGGCTTAGCTCTTGGGGTTTTTCTTTCGGTGCCCGGGGCCCTGTCTCTTCCCCAGCGCCCCTCGCCCGCCTCCAGCCCGCGGGGAGCGCGGGTTCCCCCGCCGCCGCCTTCCGTGGGGTCAGGGCCGACCGGGACCTGCTGGATCTAACGGATCTGACCCTCGCCTTCCCCCCTCACCCTCCCTCGGTGGCGCCGGGGCTCCCTGGCTTCTCCTGGGAGCGCACAGAGAACCGAAAGCGAATCGTCCTCCTCGGCCGGGCGGCTGCCTCCTCCTCCTGAACGAGGCGCGCCCCTCCCCGGGCACCCACCCAGCCACCCAGCCACCCAGCCACCCACCTATCCATCCATCCACCCTCCGGCCCAGCCAGGCCGCGGCGGCGGAGGCGGCCGCCCCGCCAGGATGTTTGCCGCCGGGCTGGCTCCCTTCTACGCCTCCAACTTCAGCCTCTGGTCGGCCGCGTACTGTTCCTCGGCCGGCCCGGGCGGCGGCTGCGCCTTCCCTCTGGACCCCGCCGCCGCCGCCGCCGCCGCGGTCAAGAAGCCCTCCTTCTGCATCGCGGACATTCTGCACGTCGGGGAGCCCGGGGCGGCCCCGGAGGGCCTGGCCGGAGCCTCGGCTGCTGCCCTCACCGCGCACTTGAGCTCGGCGCACCACCCGCACGCCTCTTTCCCCGCCGCCGCCGCCGCCAGGTCCCCGCTTCGCCCCACCCCGGTGGTGGCGCCCTCCGAAGTCCCCGCTGGCTTCCCGCAGCGACTGTCCCCGCTCTCGGCCGCCTACCACCACCACCACCATCACCCGCAGCAGCAGCAACAACAACAACAACCGCTGCAGCAACAGCCTCCACCTCCTCCTCCCCGGGCGGGCGCCTTGCATCCCCAGGCCTCCTCCTCCTCCTCCTCCTCCTCCGGGGCGCGGGGGGTCCCCAACCCTCACCACCACAGCAGCGGCTCGGCCCCGGCCCCCTCCAGCAAGGACCTCAAATTTGGGATTGACCGCATTTTGTCGGCAGAGTTTGACCCGAAAGTCAAAGAAGGCAACACGCTGAGAGGTAGGTCTTGGGGCCCGAGGCCTGAGGCCTCTGACCGGGTCCCTGGGCCATTTGGGGCCACTTTTGGGAGTTTTTACAATGAAGGGCACGTTGGTTAAAAGGAGGGAGAAGAAAAGCAATTGTGGGAAGACCCTGAAACACTAGGTTTTAAAACTCACCTGCTCTATGTAAAAATAATAAATAATAATAATAAAAATAAAAATAAAAGACCCCAGGAATGCTTAAAAAAACAACCAAAAACACCGCTCTTCAGAGTCCATGTGCATACGAATTGTTGTTGGAAACGTTTGCTAAAGGGACCATCCCTTGTGTTGAATCACATCTCTAGAGAGGAAACTCTATGATTTGTTTTTAAAAAGCCCTTTTGGGGAGCACGTTCCCGTCTGTTTGTCTGATTTGGAGAGAAATTCCGCCCCAGGAATGTGGCGAAACAAATGGACTCCCAGCTCCCCAGAGGAGAGGGCAGAGCCAGCTCTTCCGGTGGCGGGTTTAGGTCTGGGACCCTCCAAAGGCACCTGAGAGGAATTTCGTGTTTAAAACCAAGCCCTTCCGGGCTATACCCGCGTGGACACGGACAGATGGGTGCTTTCTTGCATCACCCATTTGTTCACAATCCGGAGAGAGGGGTCTCTCTGGGCTTTGCATCAGCGAAACCAAATCAATCCAGGGCGCGGGGGAGAGGGGAGGAACACCTCAGGCTAAAGGGTGTGGGTTTGCCTGAAGGGTAACCAGCTCTTCTCTCGCCCGGACCCAGATCTCACGTCCCTGCTGACCGCCGGCCGGTCCGCGGGGCTGCATCTCCCAGGCCTACAGCCCTCCGCCGGTCAGCTCTTCGCGTCGCTAGACCCCATGAACGAGGCGTCCGCCATCCTCAGCCCCTTAAGCTCGAACCCCAGGAACTCAGTCCAGCATCAGTTTCAAGACACGTTTCCAGGTACGGACCGGGCAAGTCCACCCCTTAGAAAACTCGGGACCGATGCCTCCCGTGGCGCTGGTCCTATAGCCATCCCTGAACGAACGGGTCACCGTGTCAGGGGAGAGAAACCGAAAGATTTCTCCCCAGGAGCTGGATCCCTCTCTCCCTCTCTGCCCGCTGCCACAGGGAAGGGGTGGGAGCCTGGGGAACCCAGAAAATATTTGCGGGGTGTGGGTGGGATGGGTAGGGAGGGGCAGGGGTGAGGGCTTCGAAAATTCAGCTGCAAGAGGCCTTGCTTATTATCACGCACACAGATTGTGAAATGACTTCAAACCCTTTTGCTCCGGGGATCTGCATCTAGGGTCCTCGCCTGGGCCCCTGGACACACACACACACACACACACCAGAGAGATGAGAGAGACAGAGAGGGAATATCCAGGCTGACATCTCTAGCTTCTTCAGGCCTGGGGCGGGGGGGGGGGGGAACATTTTCGCCTGTCCTCCCAGTGTCTGATAGCCAAGCATCAGCATTGCCCTTTTGCCTTTGAAATTAATGGATGACATGCTGAGCTTCTCAACTCAGACAATACACTGGCCTTTCCATTGCTTTCTCAAAAGCTGCACAATTCCTCCTCAGAATTGTGAATGCGGGGAGGGCCCAGGGGTAAGCATTTTTAAGCAGTACCTTGAGCCCTAGGCCCAGGGCACTAATTCGGTCCTCCTGTCTCTCTCTCTCTCTCTCTCTCTCTCTCTCTCTCTCTCTCTCTCTCTCTCTCTCTCTCTCTCTTGCTCCCATCCCTCACTCCCCACCCTGCAGGTCCCTATGCCGTGCTCACTAAGGACACGATGCCTCAGACCTACAAGCGGAAGCGCTCATGGTCACGGGCGGTCTTCTCCAACCTGCAGAGGAAAGGCCTGGAGAAGAGGTTTGAGATTCAGAAGTACGTGACCAAGCCCGACCGGAAGCAGCTGGCGGCAATGCTGGGCCTCACGGATGCTCAGGTAAGCCAGCCGGCTTGCAGGCCCAAAGGCAGTGGATCCGTCCGAGGCCCACGGACCCGTCCTGCATCCCACCCACTCTCCTCCCTGGACGCACAAGGCCTTGGATGTCGGGAGACTTTGTGCACTCCCCGACAAGAGGCAGGAGAGAAAGGAGGGCGAGGAGGAGACGGCCCCGAAGGCCATAGCCCATCTCCAAAGATGTGTGTCCGCAGGCAGCGCCTGTTAGTTTTGGCCAGGGAACCGCTGAGAAAGCAAACAGGCTGCGGGAGGTAATAATTACGGCTGCAATTCGCTGTAGGAAGCAGTTTATTTCAGAAGAGATAGAAATCCAAAGGCAAGGGATTGTTGTTGGCGTTTTTTTTTTTCTTTTTTCTTTTTTTCCTTTTTTTTTTTTTTTTTTTTTTTTTTATCTTCCATCCTCCCCACCCCGGCCCCCCTCCTTCAGCTGCTGCGGGATTGTGAAATCCCCAGTTGTGAGGAAGTGAAAACATTATTTCAAACGGAATGACTTCGCCCCGGTCGGGCAAGGAGTCCGCGTGGAGCGGCCACAGTCCGGTTTTCTAACGGCATAAGCTCCGATGAAAAATCTCGGGGCCGGGAGGGAGGGGAAAGAGTGAGGGGGAGAAGGAAAAGGGGTTTCTTAGAATGCTCCAGACCATGGCTGTCGGCTCAGGGCTCTGCATACTTGAATACTTTTCAAGAAAATAACAAATCCATCATGCCTGCCTTCAATGTCCGAATTCTTTCTCTTCCCCCCTCCCCCCAACCTAAAATTCAAGAACTGGACTTTTTTTTTTTTTCCTTTTTGAATTTTGAAACGAGAAGAGTCACCCTTGTGCCACTCCCCATGGGTACCGAATGTTCTGAGCAGGCATAAGCCAAGGGCAGGCATTTTTTTTATGACGCCTATTGGTGTCTCTCTTCCCCCCCCACCTCCAAACTCTGGGTCTCTCTGTCGTCCATTGCACAACTCCCCTCCCCGGCACCACCGCACTGGAAGGGCCCAGCTGGGGATGTTATTTTTAAAAGGGAAGCTGGAACTTGTGTGAACAGCATTGGGTCCCCCTGGGGAATCGTCTGTATTTATATAGATTCCCCCGCCTCAGCCCCATCCCTACCCGCTTTCTCCGCGGTGCACACAGGTCGGATTCCAGAGTTTTCTGAGCTCACCATGGTGGGATTACTTTATCCTGGTTAGGGGCTGGGTGCCCTCATGTCAAGGAACTGCTCTTCCCTGGAAAGGTCCAGGGGTACCCCCACCTCTGGGATCCACTCTTTGAACCCCCTTCCCCCCCTCTGTGCTTCCTACAGTCCCTCTTTTAAAGGAATCACTTTTGGAGGGACTTACATAGGACAGGGGGCGACATAGCAGAAATTGGTAACATCGATTCACCTTTGGTGCATGAAATCGTGGGGATAGGTGCCTTTTTCTGGGCCATGGGTCGCTCAGATTCCTGGGAAGGAAAGTCCTGACACAGATGGGGTTCAGGGAAGCATCGATGTAGAATAGAAATTCTCTCCCCCCCCCCCTCGCGTTTGCAGATGAGAATTTGCCTTTCTTTTTCTTTTTCTTTTTCTTTTTAAAATATATTTTATTGATTTTTTACAGAGAGGAAGGGAGAGGGATAGAGGGTTAGAATACATCAACCAGAGAGAATCATCCATCAGCTGCCTCTTACCCCCCCCCCCCATGGGCCCGCAACCAAGGTACATGCCCTTGACTTCAGGCCGATGCTCTATCCACTGAGCCACACCGGTTTCGGCTAGGATTTGCCTTTTCCAACAAGTACCCAGGCCATTTGGGGCTGGCATCTGGAAAGCAGCCGTGTTTGGAGACGCAGGCCCAGTGCGTCCTGGGGCAGGGACCCCTGGCAATGTCCTTTTTTCTCGCCTCTGGGCATCCTCTGGGCCCCAGCATCTAGCTCAGGGCCCGTCCCATCCCAGAGGCGCCTTTGGGGGTGCCTCCAGGGTGCGCGCCTCGTCGGATGGCACCGCGCCCCGCGTCTCACCGCCGTCTCCCTGTCTTGTCCCGGCGCAGGTGAAGGTGTGGTTCCAGAACCGGCGCATGAAGTGGCGGCACTCCAAGGAGGCGCAGGCCCAGAAGGACAAGGACCAGGAGGCGGCAGACGAGGAGAAGCCAGCGGCGGGCGGAGCAGCCCCAGGGGCGGCGGTGGCAGACGGAGAGCCCGAGGAGGAGGAGGAGGAGGAGGAGGAAGAGGAGCGCAGCCCCAGCCGCTCGGAGGAGGGCGAGGCCGAGAGCGACAGCAGCGACTCGGAGTCCCTGGACATGGCCCCCAGCGACACGGAGCGGACCGAGGGCGCCGCCGCGGAGCGCTCCCCGCACCAGACCACCGTCATCAAGGCCCCGGGGGCCGGCGCGCTCCTGCCCGCCGTGGGGAGCGGGGGCAGCGGCAGCTTTAGCTTCGGAGGCACCGGCACGGCGATCGCCGGGAGTCTGGGCAGCAGCGGCGGAGGCCTGGCTCCGGAGATGCTCCCTGCGCCCCAGCCCAGCCTCAGCAGCGCCCCCAAAAGCCCGGAGCCCGCGCAGCCGCCTCTCGGGGTCCCGTAGACTGGACCAGGGCGCAGCGGACCCTGCCGTGCGCGGCTGGATCTGGTGCGCCTACTCCATGGTGGCCGCGCCTGGACGGGGCCAGAGACGCATCATCGGTGGAGCATCCTTCGCCAGGGTCGCCTCCTGCCCCTCGCTGGCCGCCTGGTGGCTCAGCCCACACACTGCGCAGTGGCCTGGGGGCGTCTCAGTACCCCCCACCCACCCACCCACCCACCCACCCCCGACGGACACTTTTCCCCCCTGGATGGATACAAGCAGCTCACACTGTGACGTGTGACTCCGCAGTGCCTTCCAGCGCTAAGGGGGTGGGGGGTCCGCAAAGACGCGCTGCACTGCACGGAAGGAAGCCACGACCTTGTAAATAAAATGTTTACTACGGTTTGTAAAGAAAGGCTGCGTGGCTGGCTGGCCGGGGCGATGCGATCACAGGGTCTGGGATCTCTGAGCTGGGCCTTAGCTCTGGATAGCAGGTCACAGCGGCTGGAGGGGGGACTAGAGCTTTGGGGTGTAAGGACTGCAACCTCAGAGCCACGTGGCTACAGAGATGGATGGGATTGAGGCCAAGCGGCTCCAGCAGGTCAGCGGCCGCTGGGTGATCCTGAGTGCGGCCTGCGAGCTGAGTTGGCCATAGAAACCATTGGGGGCAGATGTCGGGACTCCGGTTTTTGGAAGATGCGGAGTAGAGATGGAGAAGAAGGTGGTGCCTGCCTTTGGGGTCAATGTAGACACAGCCTACACTCCCCAGGTAGCCACTCCGGTGCTGGACCTGGAGCCATAAGGCAATTCAGGGCAACACACCCCTTACTCAGGTGTGGCCGGAGGAGTCCTGGTGGACAGGATGGGCAGGACACAGGCCAGGCCTGGGATGGCTGTCAAGGTGCCCAAGCCATTGCCTGGCAGAAAGGTGTCTTATTCAAGGTCCCACAGAGGCAGAGTCTGAGATCAGAACTACCACCTCCTGGCTCACCATGGGCCAGGAATAGGGCTACAAAACTGCATCCATGCAAGAGTCTCTCTCTCTTTCTCTCTCTCTCTCTCTCTCTCTCTCTCTCTCTCTCTCTCTCTCTCTTCTCATAATTAGGTTATTGCAGGCACATGATTTCCCCCTCCCCCCAAATTGCCACTGATTTGAGAGTGCAGCTGGCATAAAGCAAACCTATTTTAACCCCCTGTTGCCAGTGGGGCAGGCCATGCAATTTTTTTTTTTGAAAGGTTGTAAAGTTAAACCTCTCTGGAAGACCAGAGGTCCTCCCCGGCTCAGCTTTCCTCGCAACTACGAAATGTTTGGAGCCTGTTAAAAGTTCTGTGGGGAGATTTTAAAACAAGTAGCCGTTGTTGTCCACGAGCCTGATCACCCACGTCTGTTTGGCACTGGGCTGTGGGAGGCGAGCTGTACCGCCTCTTAAGAGCCAATTATCCTGGTGTGTGTGTGTGTGTGTGTGTGTGTGTGAGGGGTTGGTTGTCATGGAGAACAGTGCTTCTGCGAGTTGTGAGGTCAGGGAGCCTAGGACCCCCTCCTCCCCGGGCCAGGGTGGAAAGCTCCCCGGTCTGGCTTAGCATCTTCTCCACGTTGACCCTTTTGCTTGAGCACATTGAAAATCCTTCTGGATTTTCGGGCCCAGGGGCAGAGGAGTCACCCCAGATTTAGCCTTCCCTGGTGGGGCGCATCAGGCACCTGGGCTAGTCCCAGAGCACAGCCAGGGATGAAGGCTGACCATTGCCTACCCCAGTAACCCCCCCCCCCTGCCACCCTCCCATTATTCTAAGTGGAACCCCTACAGTGTTTCCCAAACTTTTGACATCTGTACCCCTTCTATAATTTTCGTAACGCTGAGTACCCCTCGTCCTCATGAGAACGTAGAATTAGGCACCGCTAAGCACAGTGCAGTGCCTATCCCCACCAAACTCCGGTGCAACGCGTACCCCCACCAAACTCCTCCCGTACCCCTGGGAGTACACACGTACCACACTTTGGGAAACACTGCCCTAGAAGAATGTGCACAGTGGGGAGGGAGAGGGAAGACCAGGGTGGTCTGAGGCAGAAAGAGAAAAGAACGGTTGAGGCTGCCCCGGAGGGACCTGAAACTGAAGGGGACTATGAGCCAGCTGGTACCCCTAAATGTGCCTCAAGATGGGTGAGCAGCCTCCGCACCTGCCCTGGGGTTCCAGCCCGGGTCTGCGGTGGCTCCTTTATTCCTCCCACAGGCTCTGCTGCATTCTCTCTGTACCCTAAGTTTGCCTTTATTTAGGGAAGTCCCCTTTCTCCTGAGCCCCAAGCACTGGAATCCTGGAATCAGGGCTTCCCCAAAACATGGAATTAGGAGGCGCTTGAACCCAGCTCTGGCGTTAAGGAGAGTCACGAGGCGGGATGTGCACCTGGTGCAGGACCCGGCTGGGGAGAAGAAGGGGCAGAGCTTTTGTTTTATGCTCCCCAGAGCTACCCTGCCCCTTGCGGGGGGGGGGCCTGCACCCCCACATCCCCGCTTGGGCTGCTTGGGCCCAGTCTCCCCGAAGTGAAGGCATTCTTTCTTCTTTGCAATTTCGGGTAAAATGAGGCCTCCTCTCCGCCAGGTTCAGCCAGACAGACTAGAGGGCGCGGCGGGCTGGGAGGCGGGTACCTTGGGGAGCGGGGGAGATCGGGGGCTCCCAGAGGCTAGTAGGAGGCACCCCTTCCTCTGCCACCCCCAATTCCGTTCCTGAACACGTTTCCAGCGAAATGCTAGCGGGGCTCTCCCCTTCTCAGTGGTGTTCTCCCACATTTTCATGGACCGAGAATCTCAAGACCCAGAGAACGAGCCCACTTCAAAAAGCTGTCCCAGGACCTGGGCCTCTCCGGGCGGGCCGGCGCGCAGACGGGGTGTCGGGAGGAAACCCGCAATTCGGCTCAGATTGCCCCACCCCGGGCTGGCTGGGGTCTTTCCTGGGGGCGGTGGGGCGGGGATGCCGGTAGGGGCGGCCAGGGAAGCTGGAAATTCCTGACTGGAGAGCCGGATCGCTGCGCGCGGAGGCACCGCGGGCGCCGAGCGCGCCGATGCCGCAGCTCGCGGAGGGGCCTCGCCCGGGAGCAGCGGGGACCCCAACACTTCCCGGCGCCCCAGGCCTCGCCCTCGTCTGCGAGCTGTACCGACTCTGGTCGGATCGGGACTCAGTCTCCCCAGCTTCCCAGCCTCCCATTCGCAGCGATCGAGGGCCAAGCGCTCCGATCGAGGTTTCCGGACGCAGTGGAGGGACCGCTACCCGCGTTTGGCTCGCCGGGGAGGGCGAGCGGGGGGCTCACATCCTCGCTCCCCTATCGGGTGCACAGGGGGGCGCGGGGACACACACACACACACACACACACACACACACACACACCAAACACACACACCCCGCCAAGTTCCCGGTCTCCACGCAGCGGAGCAAAGCCAGGAGCCCTGGCCCGCTGCGTGCGCGCCGCCCGGGCGCTTGTCTCCGGGGCGTTCGCCCGGGCCCAGCTCCGCAGCCCAAATCCCGCCATGGTTTTGGGGTCGGCTTCAGCCCCGAGCGCCGAGGACCGTGAGGACCGGGGTTCCTGGGCTTGTTAGCAGCGAGTTTATTTTCTTTTCTTTCTAAAATATATATTTATTGATTTTTTCTTTACAGAGAGGAAAGGAAAGGGATAGAGAGTTAGAAACATCGATGAGACAGAAACATTCACCAGCTGCCTCCTGCACACTCCTCACCGGGGATGTGCCCGCAACCAAGGTACATGCCCCTGACCGGAATCGAACCCAGGACTTTTCAGTCCGACAGCTGAAGCTCTATCCATTGAGCCAAACCGGTTTTGGCTGATCAATGTTTCTAACTCTTTATCCTTCTCTCTCCCTTTCTGTAAAAATTCAACAAAATATAATTAAAAAAAAAAGAAGCTTTAAGGTGTTGGGGCTGGATTTCCCTGTTCCCGCCCACCCCTGGCTCTCAGCCGCTCCTTGGGGGTTGTGATGGGCTTTGCAGACGCCCAAACACAAAGGAGCAACCTTCTCTGCATCTTCTCAGGCACTGGCACGTGGGTATCCCACGCACCTGCCTGTTACAGGCGCGTGATCACGCACGTGGGCGTTGCAGGCGCGCAGGTGCTAACGCTTGCAGAGCCGCCCCAGCATCCCTTGCGCTTTGCAAACCCGGCTGCCTGCTCAGGGCGGCTGCGCTTTTTAAGAAACTCTCAGATGCCATACACACCCCGGTCTAACGGAGCGAGGCCCCGCGTGGATTGGCCCAGGGCCCCGGAGCCCCTCGGACAGGTAAGCGTGGAGCATCGCTGGCCCTGCGGCCCCTTAGCCCTCCTGCTTTCTGTCACCCTAGGAGAGCAGGCTAGATGCCCCAGCCTGTTGCCTCCTCCTCCATTTCTGCTTGAGGCACCCTAGGCTGGGAGGCTCACCCTTGCTCACTGGGGAGTGAGTGAGGTGGGGTTAGAATTCCATGCACTCAAAAGAGAGGAGCAGGAGGCAGCAGCTGCACCCCCACCACCTGCTGGGCTAACAGAGCTTCAGGCTTCTTAAAAAAATTTTTTTTAATTGATTTTTTTACAGAGAGGAAGGGAGAGGGATAGAGAGTTAGAAACATGGATGAGAGAGAATCATTGATTAGCTGTCTCCTGTACAACCCCTACTGGGGATGTGCCCGCAACCAAGATACATGCCCTTGACTGGAATCGAACCTGGGACCTTTCAGTCCGCAGGCTGACAGTCTCTCCACTGAGCCAAACCGGTTTTGGGCGAGCTTCAGGCTTCTGTAACCCCAAAGACTCTGGGAGCTGGGGATTTGGGATAAAATCATGGAAGAAGGTGCCTGATCCCAAGCCTGCATTAGGGAAACCCAGCCAAGCCCAGAAAGGATTCCTTCATTCATTAACCTGCTGACCTTGGGAACTGATGGACACTTTAGTCTCCTCACCTGTCTAACAGGCAGTAACCACAGTCACCTGGCTGACAAATGACCATGAGGGTTAACTGCGTTAACCGAGGTGAAAGCCACGAGTGATGTACAACCAGAATCACAGGCTTGCAAGTCATTGTATTCCTTCATCCCTTCGTTCGTTCATTCCCTGTGGTATTGATGGAGGTGCTTGTTAGGGTGTGCACAGTTTCGGGGGGGGGGGGGGGGAGAAACCACAAAACACAGGAATGCAAGACAAGCCGTGCTCTCCAAGAAATTGAATGCTTAGAGGGGATCCATGAGTGCAAGGCATTAACTGGTCCCCAGGGAAGAAGCCCTGGGAGGGGTGCTTGGACCGGCTCTGAGGGGTGACTGGGGCTGTCACGTGGTCTCACTGGCCCCGCCCACTGGAGCCCCTTCCTCTTCGCGCACACTTCCTCCAGCACCTGATGCACACAGCAGGCGCTCAGTAGGAGGCTTGCAGGTGTGGCTGGGAGTTTCCTTTGGAAGGCGAAGAAACCAGTTGTTGGAGGGAAGTTTCAGCAAGTGTCTGGGGTCCAAAGAGGGGGAAAAAGGTGCCCGTAATTATGACCATCTCCGGGTAAATAGCCCTAAGTTATTAACCAATTCATGGAGGGGGTGGTCTCCAGTATGGAAACAGGACACCATTGCCCCTGTACCAGGAAAAAAGCTACGCTCCGTTTCTTGAGGGCGGGGGAGGGGGGTGGCTCTGCTGGTGGTGGTTGGAGACATTCTGGCACCCAGCCTGGCACAGGGAAGGCACCTCCACCAGTGCCCAATGACTAAACGAATCACACGGTGATTGTGGCCCAGAGGATATTTATCCTCTCGGGATCCTCCGGAGCCATCTGATCGTTGGTTAGCCTTGTCCACACGGGAGGAAGCGGGTGACAAGACACGGGGCCATCCAGCCGTGACTCAGGAGAGAACCGACTTGGAGACCCCAAATTGTGGGCTGAGGATACACAAGGGTCCCCGAAACGAAGGCCAGCACAGAGCAGAACGAGATCTCAAGCAGCGCTCACTATAGGTGGTGGCAATGCTTGTTCTGGTGCTTGCATCCAGAGAGTGTCCTGATCAGCTGCAGCCCAAGGCGGGCATCATCCCCTCAGCCTGTAGATCCAATGACTCACCCACAGTCATTCAGCCAGGTGGAGACCTAAGAAGCAGGACTGAGGCCAGAGGTTTCTGGGGGCGGCCTTGGGTCCCCCTTCCTGGGTCCAGCCCAGCCCATGGGGGCACTGGGATCTGCACCCCTATGTCCCAGCCACAGGAGGGGGAGTGCAGGCTGGGGAGAATCTGCAGTGAGCTGGCACCCAGCACCCATCAACTCCCGCTGCTGCGAGAAAGTGTCCTTTTATTTCGGGGAGTTTCAGACCTGCCCTGACCCCCAACTCGCCTGGAGCGATTGATTTCCTGGTGGGCAAATGTCAGCCTTGCTTTGATGTGTCAGGGCTGTTGAACTTCCTTGCCTGGAAGAATGGGGTAAAGAGTGCACCCCAGCGGTTCCCAGCATGTGGGGGGGGGGGGGAGCTCAAGAGAGGAGCAATGAATGGAAGAACAAACGAATGAACTCATTAGGGATGAACAGGATTCTTGATTTCCTAGACCCTCCCCAGGAGGGAACCGCGGGCAACTAGCAAGCCCAGCGAAGGGGACTCAGCACTCACCAGTGGCCGGCTCTCTGGGGCCCCAGGCACAGAAATCTCTAGAACCCTCAGCCACAGGGCTCGCCTGACTGCATCCCTTTTGTTATGTGTTCAGATGGAGTGGAAGGTCCAGGTCCTTCGTAATCTTGCCTCCCCACCCCATAGGCTAAGTCCCTAGTCCAAGGTCAGCTCGGGCCCTCGGGCCTCAGTGTCCAGGGGGCTGGTCCAGACCTCAGCACTGGTGGGTGGGCAGTGCCTGGAGGGTCCTCACAGGGCCTCCTGGGGTCCTCCCAGCCGCCAGAGCCAGACATCCTGGTCCCCATGTCCTCCAGGATCCCACTACCTGTGCCCACCGCTTTCCCGGCTCAGTTTTGTGGTTGGGGCGAGAGGAAAGGAGTCAAACCAGCAACATAAATGTCCCATTTCCCTCGGTCTTCGTTCTCCTTTGTCCTCCTCACTTTGGGCACCTCCACCTCTTCCCAGTTTTCGTCCCTCCCCCGTCCCCTGTCAGAGGGGCTGGGCCAGCCTGCGGTTTCTGGGGTGATGACATGGGGGGGGCGGGGGGGGGGAAGAAGGGTGTGTGTGACTTGAGAGGAGAGACGGGCATCCAGGCTGCTCCCAGGTGGTGGACTCGAACCTTGTCCAGGAACCACGCGTAAGGAAAAGCTGTGACTTATTTTTATTGTAAAACCAGAATGGCTGTGCTATTAACAAAAGATCTGCAAGGAACCATTGGCCCTGGAGGCATTGCTCAGGACCAAGGAGACATGCCTGGCACTCTGTCACCCCCCCCCGCCCCCCCCCCCCCCACACACTGCCCCTTCCTGCTGCTGGGCAGATTCTGAGTGGGGGACCCACATCGCTCAGGCTGCAGTGATCTGAAGGTTCCTAGAGTTGCAACCTCCAGAACAAAAGCACAAAACCTTTCCCTCCCTCCTCTTACCCCCAAGCAGAGATGCTTCCTGCCTGGGGGGAGGGTGCCTTCCCATTTGCCTCTGGGCCTTTGCTCAGCGCCCTGGCAGTTAGCTCTGTGTCCCCTCCGCCAGGTCTGGGGACACACCTGATGCAGCCCACGGTCACACGCAGGCTGTCCTGGCCAACAGGGGGCTCAGGAGCGTCCTGAAGCCATCACCACACTGTCCCGCTAGCTGCCTTTTGGCTGGGATGCCGGTGACAAGGGAGGAAAGAGCTGAAACTCTCTCCCAGGGTAGAAGCAAGAGCGGGAAGTGCTGGGTTCGGTTTGACCTGCCTGAGAGAGGCTCTCTCCACCCTGACAGTGCCCACCCTGAGAGGCAGGGGGTGGGGCATCTCATCCAGGTGCTGGGAGGACACCTCCAAGGTTCTAGCTCCAGTCCCTCAACTGGAGGGCTTCTGTGCTTCTATCCTCAAAGACAAAGAGAGTTCAAAGTTCAGAGACAAACTTAGAGAGTTCTCTCTCTCTCTCTCTCACACCCCCCCCCCTGTGGAATCCACTTGCTGCTCCTCCAGGGAAAGCGTGCCCCCCCCCAAGGTCCCCAACGTCCCCCTAAGACAGAAGCATCTCAAGCGCACTGTGCACTCACTCCTCCTCGCTGGGATGGGAAGATCAGAGAGGGCTAGGAGCCACAGACCTCGCCCCTAGTGATGGTGGGGGGTCCTTTTTCTTCCCCTTCTCACCTGACCTTTCCCAGCTCGGGTCTCTCGCCCACTCAGGTCCCTCCTGGGGCCAAGGGGAGCTTCCTGCGGGCTGAGACCCAGTCCTCACACCGCTCCCGGGATGCTTCAGGCTGAAGCTGCTGCGGGTACCAGGGTACCAGGCATGGCTTTGCTGAAGTGACTGAGGCCTCAAGCAAGGAATGGGGGTGGCGGCTGGAGGACTCAGCCTCTGAGCGCCTCCCCAGGCGGGCAGTCAGGGATTGATGGTCTGTGTACACTTTCTGGCTCCAGCGCCCAGAGCGCCAGAACGATGGGGATGAGTCCCCCCCTCCCTCCTGTGCCCCTGGCAGGGAGCTGAGGCTGAGAGTCTCTCCTTTCTGCTGCGCCTGGGCTGGGAACTCTCAGGGAGGCTGAAAACGAAATCGGGGCATGGGAAAGGAGGAGGAAACCCTCTGGTCTATGGGGGGATTTGGAATCCAGCGCCTTGGGCCCTGGGTGGGATTCCAGGCCTGAAGTAGGCAGTCAAGGGCCGTGTCCCGTTCTGTCGCATCCTCAGGGTGTAATATCGAGGACCTTGGGGTCCAGACCTCATTCGGTTTGTAGCGTGGCCCAGAGCTGGTGAAAGGACCACCCAAGAGGCGGGCTGAAGGAGAGAATTCCTGGGCAGCAGGTGGCGGAGGAGGCACAAGGATGGGCCAGGCCTTGGGCTCAGGGCAGGTGACCCAATGCCAGGCCAGAGGAGAGGTCCCAGCGCCTGTGTCTTTCCTGCCCGGTTAGCACGATGTGTCCACCCTCTCCCCCAGGCCAGGCGGCCAGGCCAGCGCCAGGCAGGTCTCATGGCTCACTGGCCAGCAGGAGACTCTGTCCCTAAGTGTGATCTCAGAACTCAACTGTGAGGACCGTTAGTCCAAGACAGCTTAACCAGCAGTACCGGGCGCTGTTCTAAAACCTTATATGTGCCAATGCATTTTTTCTTTTTACCAAACTCCAGTTAGGTGGTTACTCACACTGGCCCCATGTTACAGATGAACAAACTGTGCCAAAGAAAGGTTATCTTGTTGAAGGGCACACAGTCAGCAAGCTGTCTGGAATAAGTCACATCTCTCTCTCTCCAGGCCTACATTGTGTAAATCATCTATAGTCCTGATGAAACAAGTACTTATTTTGAGTTATTAGGAGTCATGCAGCCCTAACCAGTTTGGCTCAGTGGATAGAATCTCGGCCTCCCGACTCAAGGGTCCCAGGTTCTATTCCGGTCAAGGGCATGTACCTTGGTTACAGGCACATATCTAACTCTCTATCCCTCTCCCTTCCTCTCTGTGAAATATATTTAAAAAGAAAAGAGTCATGCATGCGGGTGAGAATGGGCTGAATTACCCAGAAAGCTCTGGCCATTTATGCACTGAAACCTTGGATGGACACTGAGGGAGGGGGAGGGAGGGAACTACGACCTGAGACCATGGGGTCCAGGGAGTGGGGTGTTGAGGAGGCCATAAACACCTGCTAACTTGGAGCAATTGCCCTCAGGGTGTGTGAAATGGCTGTCTCTCAGAGTCTGTGGCCCTCCACTTTCTCTTATTAAAGGAAATCAATTGTACTGTTGAGAGTATTACAGAAGTCCCCCATTTTCCTCCCCTCTTAACTCTCCTCCACCCAGCTCCCACCTAGGTCTCCGCATTGGAAGCTCTGGGAACCCCAGACTTTGTTAAAACCCAGACCCTTCCCTCCCCCCCTGCACAAGGCTGCTGAGGCGGCAACTGAGTGAGAGCCAGCCTCTCCAGGGACATCTAATTATTTTTTTTTAAAAAATATATATATTTTATTGATTTTTTTTTTTTTTTTTTTTTTTTTTTTTTTTTTTTTTTTTTTACAGAGAGGAAGGGAGAGGGATAGAGAGTTAGAAACATCGATGAGAGAGAAACATTTATCAGCTGCCTCCTGCACACCCCCTACTGGGGATGTGTCCGCAATCAAGGTACATGCCCTTGATGGCAATTGAACCGGGGACCCTTCAGTCCATAGGCCGATGCTCTATCCACTGAACCAAACCGGCCAGGGCTAATTATTCTTGTTGGTGTATTGACTTTCCCCCAGGGAGGTGAGAGAAACTTTAGCACCTCTGTGATGTGTGTGCTGGGTAGGGGGCGGGGCATAGCATAGACGGAGGGGCAGTTTATTGGAGAAGTCATGGAGGGGGGAGGGCAGTAAAAAAGGAGCGGGGAGTGAGGGGAGAGGATGAAAGTAGGAAGTGGAAAAAGAGGCACAAGAACCAGGAGAGAAGATGGAGGCCATGCACATTAAGTGGGATTCTGAAGCGTTTCTTACATTTCTAAAGGGGGTGGGGTGGGGCTTGGGGCCGGGCCATAAATTAATACATTTATTCCGCAATCAGGAAAGAGCCATTAAGATATTTTTGGCTCGGTCTGTGGGAAAATAATTTCGTTGATGGAGTCGCCCCAGAAGACCCTCCGAAGCCCTGTCCGCTCTGCCTCCGACAGCCCCCTCTTTCCTGCCGGCCGGGGAGGGGGGAGGAGCGGGAGCCCCCGGGGGAGAGGTAGCCTTTCCATCTCTTCCCTCATCTTGAATTTCACTTTGCACGTTTCTCTCTCTACTTCTCGGTGTGATCCTCGCTGCCTGGAGACTTGGAGCCTCGGAAGGAAAATTCTCCTACAGCAAGCGCGCCCACCTCCACCATCTCTGGTCACTTTCCTTAGGTCTTGGCATTGACCTTGACCGGGGCTCTTGACCCCTCCCCAGCCCCAGCATGTAGAAGACTTTGGGTCTGGGAATAAGATAAACCAAACTATGGTTTTGGGGGAACAAAAGGTCCCTCAAACAGAAGGCAGACACCCCAGAGCAGGGTGAGTGAAGATTTGGTCCTTCTGGCTTTGGAGGAGCTGAGCGGTTCTGGTCAGTCTCTTAGGACTCAAAAATGTGGTCCTGGGACCCTTAAGGGTCTCTGAGATCCTTTCAGGGGATCCCCAAGGTCAAAGCTATTTTCACAATAAGAGGTTATTGACTTTAAAAATATATATATTTTATTGATTTTTCATAGAGAGGAAGGGAGAGGGATAGAGAGCGAGAAACATCGATGAGAGAGATTCATGGAGCAACTGCCTCTTGCACAACCCCTACCAGAGATGTGCCTGCAACTAACGTTCATGCCCTTGACCAGAATCGAACCTGGGATCTTTCAGTCCACAGACCGATGCTCTATCCACTGAGCCAAACCGGTTTTGGTGGTTATTGACTTTTGAACACGTATGCAATGGAGTTTCCCAAAGGCCACGTCAGGCCTGGTGCCGGCCTGGCTCTGATGGCCTATGGGATGTGTGCAGAGTCCATTGTCTGACAATGTTTTGGTTTGTGTTTCGCCACAAGGCAAATGAATTCCAAAAATACATTTTGCCCTAACCGGTTTGGCTTAGTGGATAGAGCGTCGGCCTGCCGACTGAAAGGTTCGGGGTTCGATTCCGGTCAAGGGCATATACCTTGGTTGCAGGCACATCCCCAGTGGGGGTTGTGCAGGAGGCAGCTGATCCATGTTTCTCTATCGATGTTTCTAACTCTCTGTCCCTCTCTCTTCCTCTCTGTAACAAATCAGTAAAATATATTTAATAAAAATACGTCTTGGTTTTCTAGCTCTACCTGTGCCAGGCAGTTATTTACATTTCAACGAATGAAAATGGAAGATCACCAGGCATGCTTCCATGACTCAGGAGCCACATGTGTCTAGTGGTTGCCACACAGAGTCGTGTGGATCCGCGGAATATTCCCACCTTCATAGAAAGTTCGCTTGGACTCTGCACGTGCTAACTTCTCGACTCTGGGCATCAACAGTTCCTGATGATAAGCTAAGGAGAGGCAGCAGTCTAGCTGGTCACAGAGACCACAGACTCTGGGGTGAAAATGGGCAAAAACCTCAGCTCAGCCCACATGACTTGGGGTTAATGTCTTTGTGGTTCAGTTTCCTTATCAGCACATTGGAATAATAATACCGGTAATAATAATTCCTGCCTTATGGGATTTTGTGAGTGTCTTAAATTTGAAATGAGTGAAAACACCTAAGAACCAGTAACTGACATATTGGAAACTACTACCACATGTGTGCTAAATATTAGTGCTATTGCACATACAAAGTGCAGAGCTTACTGGTTAACAATAAAGTTAGATTTCCATATATATATATACTGTGTTATATATATGTGGTAAAATACACAACATAAAGTTTATCATCTTAACCATTTTAAGTGTACAGTTCGATAGTGTTAACATGCTCAATCTCCAGAACATTTTCATCTCGTAAAACTGAAATTCTGTATCCATTAAGCAACTCCCCATAGTAATGTTTTTATGCTGATCTGAATTGGTCTCCAGGCTTTAGAATTTTAGTTAATACTTTTGGCTGCAGGGTTAATAATTCCAGTTAAGCAAGGCCTGTGTGGCTCAGTGATTGTCAACCCCAGAGAGAGGAAGAGAGAAACATTGATGTTAGAGGGAAACATCGATCAGCCTCCTCTTGCACACCCCCTCATGGGGATTAAGCCCCAAACCCAGGCATGTGTCCCGACTAGGAATTGAACCGTGACCTCCTGGTTCATAGGTCTAAGCTCAACCACTGAGCCACGCTGCCCGGGCCTGCTCCCTCCTCTCTCTTGTCAGAAGGTTCTAGTCCCAGGAAACGCTGCTTCATATCTTGTCTTTAGGAACCCCACGCTGCTCTGGAGACTTCCAGTGGAACTGGGATCCTTCGTACCATTTTCATATAGAAACTTAAATGTGAGCGTGGATCAGTGAGCCACAAGACCAGATCTGGGTGATGATGAGTGAGCCCCTGGGTTGCAGGTCCAGCCATCTGCCCTGCAGCCCAGCGCACACATTTCACAGCCTCTCCTCCCCTTCGCCACTTCCTGACAGATACCCTTCCCTTTCCCCTTGGAGGCCCACCCACCAGCCGTGCCACAGCCATCCACCCAGCCCTTCTATCCTCCGGCCCAGCTCGCCCAGCCGAAGCCCGGGCAGCCCTTCCTGGAGACCCCACTGGAACCGACATCAGGTATTTTGGGAAGATACCATGTACTCTTTTTTTCTTAAAATTTATTATTATTATTATTTTAAATAAATCTTTATTGTTCAGATTATTACAAATGTTCCTCTTTTTTTTCCCTTCCATTGCTCCCCTCCATCAGGTTCCTACCCCAACCTCTGCCCTTTCCCTACCCCCCATTGTCCTCATCCATAGGTGCACAGTTTTTGTTCAGTCTCTTCCCATGCCCCCCACTCCCCTTTTCCCTGAGAATCGTCAGTCCACTCCCCTTCCATACCTCTGATTCTATTATATTCACCAGTTAACATTGTTCATCAGGTTTTTTAATTCCCTTGGTTTTTAGATTCACTTGTTGATAGTTAAGTATTTGTTGTTCATAATTTTTATCTTTATCTTCTTCCTCTTCCCAAAGAACCCCCTTCAGCAATTCATATAATTCATTCCCGTCTCCTAATGATCGCCCTGATTTTTTTATAGACGTTTGAAACTAAAGACAAAACCAGCTGTTTCTTGAGGGAAAGGAGCAAAACATGGAAAGAATCTCCCGTGTAACTCCCCTCCCCCTGCCCCCAAAAGCCCAAACCAATAAAAGGACTCTCTCCAATAATTCAGCCTCCTGCCTTGCCTCTCTGACTATTTAAGGAGAAGCAGCAGAGTAGGAGCCCTATCAACGAGAAATTTATCATTAGTCACTTTATTAGCTTTAATGTAGCCAACAGGTGCTACGGGTAGTTTCAGCATTAAAGATCACCCCCGCCCTGCAAAAAAAAAAAAAAAAAAAAAAAAAAAAAAAAGGACCAATGTTATAGAGCTGTGGTTGGCAAACTGCGGCTCTCGAGCCACATGTGGCTCTTTGACCCTTGAATGTGGCTCTTCCACAAAATACCACGGCCTGGGCAAGTCTATTTTGAATAAGTGGCACTGGAAGAAGTTTCAGTTTTAAAAATGTGGCTCTTAAAAAAATTTCTTAAAAAAAAAAATATATATATATATATAAAATTGATTTTTTTACAGAGGAGAAGGAAGAGGAGAGGGATAGAGAGCTAGAAACATCGATGAGAGAGAAACATTGTGATCAGCTGCCTCCTGCACCCCCCCCTACTGGGGATGTGCCCGCAACCAAGGTACATGCCCTTGACCAAAATCGAACCTGGGGCCCTTGAGTCCGCAGGCCGATGCTCTATCCACTGAGCCAAACCAGTTTTGGCTCCAAAAAAATTTCAATCGTTGTACCGTTGATATTTGGCTCTGTAGACTAATGAGTTTGCCGATTGCTGGTCTAGAGAACAGACCTTTAATTGTCTTTGTCGTGTTCTTGGTCGAAGGACCACGTTTTCCAAATGCCATCCCTAAAAAGGACTCCACCATGTGTCATTCATACAAATGTGCCGCTTGCTTGTATTTCTCTTTTAGAGATGTCTCAGCGCTTAGATGCCTGTGTACCGTAACTATTATAGTAATTCCCCGAAGGAGACACTCATCCGTCACGGGGGAGAGCGATTTCTTTTTAGTGGGAACGCGTCCCGATGTCATGTTTGGACAGCAACGGCCATCCATTAGTCGGTAATTTAAGCAAGTTCCTTAACGTTGGGGCAATTAGTCTAATGAGACAGTTGGCCTTTTGAAGTTGAATGGGACCAGGGGTGAGCTCACTGCTCCTCAAGGAGACACTAAATCAATTCGGTGTAACAGGCTGAGGGGACATTGCTCCCTCCTCCAGTTTCAAGGCAAGACGAGGCGCACACAGGATTTAGCTCCAAGCATGGAAATTAAGACGGTGGCCCCTCGGACGTCCTGGTAACCGCCATGCCCCGGGAGGAAGGGAGCAGCTGCTCCAGCTGTCACCGGGAAAGATGACAGGCCTGGCTTAGGCCTTTCGTGGAGGCCAGGATGTCCTGGGGGAGCAGGCCAGGCCCCGGGCACAGCAGAACCAAAGGCGGTGTGTGGAATGCCCATGCTGGAGCAGAGGGCAGCGCTGATAAATGAGTTGAAATGGTAGAGGCCCCCCAACGAGGGCCAGCTGGGCTCCGAGGAGGGCAATTTCAGGGCGGCCGGGCGGCCTTTAGATATTAATCGGAGGCACCCACATGTCCTGTCTTCACCCTTCAGAGCAAGTGTCCAATGTCTTGATGAAATACTCCTCCGATGACTCAGACACAGGGAGCCAGCGACCCTGCGGATCAATGACTCAGGGCCAATCGAGAGAGGAGGGTCAGGATCCGCTAGACCCGTGGCCACAGGGCAGGAGAGATGATGTCATCATCGTGGGTCTTTGAGGTAGAGCCCGGCAAAGGCTCAGGAAGGCAACATCCTGAACCGAGGGTTGGAATGGGAAGAAGGGATGTGGGCATGGGGCGAGGGACATACCGGGACTGCACTCTGTGATGGCAGCCAGCTCTTTTTATTATTATTCTTATTAATCTTTATTGTTGAGATTATTACAGATGTCCCTCTTTTTTCCCCCCATAGCTCCCCTCCACCTGGTTTCCACCCCACCCCAGTCCCTCGCCACCCTATTGTCTGTGTCCATAGGTATGGCATACATGCGGATAAGATCTTTGTCTAATCTCTTCCCACAGCCTCCTACGCCCTCTTTCTTCTGAGTATTGTCAGTCTGTTCCATTTCCATGCCCCTGATTCCATTCCATTCACCAGTTTATTCTGTTCATCAGATTTTTTATTTTTAGATGTAATTGTTGATAGATATGTATTTGTTGCCACTTCGTTTCTCATATATTTTATCTTTACCTTTTTCTTCTCTTTCCTCTCCTTAAATAATACCCTTCAGCATTTCATATAATACTGGTTTGAAAACATAAATGGTTTTTTTAATATCTCACTTTTTCTCTTCTTCTGGCACCCCCATACTTTAGATATTGGTACGTTTGAAGCGAAGGCTCCTTACACTATCTTCATATTTTTGGGCTCTTTTTTCATTTTGCTCTTCTGGTTGGGTGTTTCTTGCTTCTTCATATTTCAAGTCATTGATTTGATTCTCAGGATCCGCTAATCCAGTGGTCCACAAACCGCAGCTCACGAGCCACATGAGGCTCTTTGGCCCCTTGAGTGTGGCTCTTCCACAAAATACCACGGCCTGGGCGAGTCTAGTTTGAAGAAGTGGTATTAGAAGAAGTTTAAGTTTCAAAAATGTGGCTCTCCAAAGAAATTTCGATCGTTGTACTGTTGATACTTGGCTCTATTGACTAATGAGTTTGTCAACCATTGTCTTACATATTCGACATCTTGTTGGCTTTTGAGCTTTCTCCCCAACTTTGCCCAGGAAGTCATTCCTTCTTCTTTTATATTAGCCCACATCCTTTTAGCCCCTTACGTGTCAAAACAAGGTGTACCTCTTCCAGGAAGTTCACCCTGATTAATTCCACCCGGTGTCCTGGTGGTCATCTCCAGTGGCCTCTACCATATAATTGATGTCTTCTAAATATGGGGTTACCAGTCATTTTTGAATTTTTGTTTTTATAGTTTCCTGAGTTGGGGTGGTATTTCCATCTCTGCTGCTGCCTATGCAGTGTGGAGACCCGTACACCAGGTGGTGGTAGTTTCCATGTGCTCTGATTATACATTCTGCATAATTTACAGAGCAGCACCATGGGAGAGGAGAACTTGCTAATAAGTGAGGACCTACTATGTGCCAAGGCTTTTGTGCCACCATCAGTTTCATCCTGGGAAATCATTTGCATGAGGTCGGTATTTCTGTTTTTGTGTTCTTGTTAAGGAAACAGAATTTGGGAAGCAGAAAAGGAACTTCCCCAAACTCACAGCCCCCATCGCCGGGAAGCTGGGATTGGCATCTGGGGCTGAGCCCACCAGCTTCGTATTTAAAAGGAAACGTGCAAATTTTTCTCTGATGATGACAGCAAAAATGAAGGCAATCGCCTTTGCAAAGGAACGGTTCCAATACCACCTCTGAGGTAATTTGGTATTTTCCTCTCTAATTCTTATATTGTAGTCATTCAGAATATTTGTAGATGGACTAACAGCTACCTTGGACTTTTATTTTTTTCCTTTTTATATAGCACAGGCTACTTTCCCCCTCAATTGTCAACTCGGGTATTTGGGTGATTTGCCAGGATGGCCACTCAGTGTGTGTGTGTGTATGTATTCACACACATGTTATATATATTGGAGTCCCAGAGCATGAATTTGTGCATGGGTGGGTTTTCTGGCAAGCCTGGCCATGGGGAGGTGACATGGGCAGCTGGCTGACCTGCCTGCTGGTCAAACTCCTGGTCGAGGGGGCAATTTGCATATTAGCCTTTTATTATATAGGATATACACTGAGCGACTAGATTATTATGCGTTCAGAGATCATCATCATCTGGCCACTCAGTGTATGTGCTACTGAGACATGGAGAAGACTGGGAGAGAGTCCAATCAGGACCTTAACTCAGGGGTCAGAGACAGTGAGAAGCTGGGTGAATGACGTGGTCTGGGAAAGGAAGTAGTGAAGGTGAGAGTAACAACGTGAGTAATGTGGAACCACGTGGTTACCAGTGGGTAAAAGATGATAAGTTTCACTTCATTAGTTTGGTGAAGTGTGTCGCACTGAGGTATATCTGTTAAGGAACTCACTGTTTTCTTCTTCCTTCCTTCTAGCAAACATCTGTGAAGTGACCATTTCTGGACTGAATTCCAGAGGGGATTCGAATGTAAACATGGACTCTGTCCTTGAGTTTCTCATATGTGGTCAGGGAGCATTTAGCTGGGAAGGCTTTTAGCTCCAGTAAACAAAATACTCAACTCTCAGCATGCTTAAGCTAGAAGCACGGTGATATGCATTTCCTGAGACTAATTCAGTAGCTTCAAGATGGGAAGGCTCTGAGTTAGTATCTTTTTCGTGTTAGTGGCCTTCTTCCTTGTTGCAAAAAGGCTGCTGCTGCTCGAATCATTTAGCCCTTGCCATCTATGTTCAAAAGCAGGGGAGATGCTCAGTGTGGGGCAATAGAGCGCCTTATCATAGTTCCTCCTCCTCCTCTTCCTCCTCTTCTTCTATGTATGACTCTTTTAAAAAATATATATATATTTGTATTGATTTCAGAGAGGAAGGGAGAGAAAAAAAAAATCAATGATGAGAGAGACGCATTGATTGGCTGCCTCCTGCAATCCCCACACTGGGGATTGAGCTTGCAACCAAGGCATGTGCCCTTGACTGGAATCAAACCTGGGGTCCTTCAGCCCACACACCAGTGCTCTATCTACTGAGCCAAACCAGCTAGGAGCTAGGGCCCTGGTGTCTCTCTTTGGCCACTGGTGAACAAAATTTGGGTTCTGTGAATAAGAGGGGACAGTGACTTTTGAGGAGGCAAATAATGGTGTCTGTCACAGAGGGATGTTTGTTTATATAAAGAATAGAGGCCCAGTGCATGAAATTCTTGCAGGGGAAGGGAGTGGCCCTCAGCTCGACCTACATCCTCTCACAATCCAGGACTGCTGGCTCCTAACTGCTCACCTGCCTGCCTGATTTCACCCCTAACACTCAAGCTTCTTTTTATTTTTAATATTTATATTTATTCTTTATTTTTTATTTTAAAAGTCAAGCTTCTTGAGAACATGAGGTGTTTAGCATTATTCCATATTCCTTCCAGATAGCTAAGTATGGTAAACACAGCAAATACCTACTACTTAGGGGCTTCTATACAAACACTTCCCAACCAGGAACGTTTTAATAGGCAATCTCCAAAAACTTGAACTGGAATACCTAAAAGTAGAGTGCTCAGATTTCAGGCATCAGGCGCTATTGGCAAGATTTCTATCCCAATTAAACCCTAATTCTTTTTAAAAAAATATATTTTATTGATTTTTTTTTTTTAACAGAGAGGGATAAAGAGAAATACTGATGACAGAGAAACTTCAATCAGCTGCTTCCTGCACATCTCTTACTGGGGATGTGCCCACAACCAAGGTATCAAACTGGAATTGAACCTGGGACCTTTCAGTTCACAGGCCGATGCTCTATCCACTGAGCCATACCGGTTAGGGCAGTGGTTGACAAACTCATTAGTCAACAGAGCCACATCCCAACAGTCCAACGATCAAAATTTCTTTGGAAAGCCACATTGTTTAAACGTAAACTTCTTCTAACGCCACTTCGTCAACACATACTCGGCCAGGCCGTGGTTTTTTGTGGAAGAGCCAGGCTCAAGGGGCCACAGAGCCGCATGTGGCTCTCGAGCCGCAGTTTGCCGACCACGGGGCTAGGGCTACCCTCCCGATTCTTAGCTCTCAATCATCGGGACAAACCGCCCTTCACTGTCTCCAAAGTCTCTAATTCCTCCCGATCCCATGTTCCTCCGCTTCAAACCAAGGTAACGAAGGAAACTTTTCATTCCGATCGTCCTGCCCGCAAAGGACCTGCAAATGTCAACGGAAATAATTTCCCGCCAGAAGTCTCGCGAGGACTCCAGGGGCTGACTCTGCACATGCGCAATAACGCGCGCGCTCACGGCCTAGCCACAGGCGCCCAGGCGGCCTCCACAATCCCACAATCCTCTGGGCGCCTACTTCCGGCTTTTCTAGCTGTTTCTCCAGTGTGTTTCCTTCAGACTCGCTGCAGCGTCCAGGGTTTCCAGTGGGAGAGCATGTTTCTGTTCTTAGACGGTGGTGGCTGTTTACTAGTTGGAACCAGTGAAGTTTCGGGAGCATCGCTGCCGCCATGAACATGTCCGCGGGCACTGTCCTTTGTCGGCCATGAGGAAGGTAGGTGCTGAGCCGTTTTTTTCCAGTCGGATCTTCCCCTTCCTTCCCCAGCACACTCCAAACCTGCTCCGGCTGAGCATCCCAACCCCACAGACTCTTAAGATCTTCCCCCCTATTTCTTCGACTTTCCCCCATTAAACTTGCACCCTGTCACGTGGCCTAGGGGTGCCCCTAACCGCTCCCTGGGGGGGTGGGACCAGCCTGGGCAAGGGGTCGTGGTATTCTGGTCCTTAACTGCCTTCTGGTTGCTAGCTATGTATAAATTGTGTGTGTGTGTGTGTGTGTGTATTTTATATATATATATATATATATATATATACACACACACACATATTATGACATGTAAATAGATATATATGACATATAGTATATAAATATATATACTAAAAATAAACTATGGTACATATTTCATATAGTATATATTATATATAAAGGTATCCTGTAAGCTGTAAATCAATATATACATTAAGGGTGCATTTGCATCAAGAGTGTATACTATATTTTCTATATACACCGAGTGGCCAGATGATGATGATCTCTGAATGCATAATAATCCGGCCACTCAGTGTATATCCTATATAATAAAAGGCTAATATGCAAATTGTCCCCTTGACCAGGAGTTCGACCAGCAGGCAGGCTGGCCAACCGCCCAAGTCCCCTACCAGGCTGGCCAGACCCCATCCATGCATGAATTTATGCACTGGGCCTCTAATATATATATATATATATATATATATATATATATATATATATATATATATATACACATACATACACACACACACACACACACACACACTATACACTGAGTGGCCAGATTATTATGCATTCAGAAATCATAATAATCTGGCCACTCAGTGTATTATTTCATACAAAAAATACACAGAGGAAAAAGGAGCTCTAGTAGAAGTATTCTAACATTGTCCTGCTTCTTACCACCTTGGGAAACCTAACCCATTGAGTCTCATTTTTCTCACCAGTAGAACGGAGAAGTAAATACTCGCTCTGCTCACCATAAAGGGTTGCATGAGGATCATGTCAGACAAATGCTTTGTGAACAGACGGTATTAAATACCTGTCGGTGAGATTCTCACTGCCAACATTGTCCTTCCTTGTTTGGGACAACTTCTGTGGTCCTGCTGACCTGTAGTTTGGCTCGGTCCATAGGGCATGGAATGGGGACAAATGACAGAGCCTCAGCCAGGCTGGGAGCAGGGCAAGTTTGGTCACAAAACTGGGAGAAGAAGAAGAACCTGGAAGGTCGACATGACATTTCTGAGCACAAACCCTGAGCCGGACTAGTGACTGGGGAAGCGAAGGCCGTCCATCTTCTCTGTTTGCAGCCTGTGCTTGGGGCAGTTCTTTTTCAATTCTGAGAGGTCTTAGACTTGGAGGTAGGTGGGCAGAATCAGAGATGTCATGTAGAGGGAACCAAGGGAGGATGCTGACAAAGAGGTGTGCCCCCTGGCTCTTCCCTGGATGTTTTCTCTCCTGGGCATGGGCTGGTGCGTGGTGAGCTCCTGTGAGACAGGTGCCCCTTTCACAGGCTGAGGAAGACACAGAGCTGTAGCCCCACATTTAAAACTCATTTGGGTAGAGGTGTGGCTCAGTGGTTGAGTGTCAACTTATGAACCAGGAGGTCCCGGTTCGATTCCCAGTCGGGACACATGCCTGAGTTGCAAGTTTAATCCCCAGTGTGGGGTGTGCAGGAGGCAGCCAATCAATGCCTCTCTCTCATCAGTGATGCTTCTATTTCTTTCTCCCTCTTCATTCCTCTCTGAAATCAATACAAATATATTAAATAAAAACAACGCAACCTACTTGGACCTGAGGGAAATCCATTGATGGGAGTTAGTTGGAGTGGGATGTCGGGCAGGGGAGGGCTTGCAGGGGGAGACCTGGGTGATGAAGTTCAACCATTTCCTCTCTGAGGCTGTGGGAGAGAAATCGTTCCGAATCTGCCCTGACCTTTTCAACTTTAGCCTGCGCGCTCGCTAAGCTGGTCGAAAGCCCAAGTTCCTCTTCTAACCACAAGAGCCCTTTGCTTGCTCCCTGGAAACGTGGAGCCTTGCCATCAGCCACATCTGCCAAGAACTCCCCCTTCGTAAACCTCGCTGAACCTCGGTCCACGTTGAACCAACCCGCTCCCATTTATTGCGACAGCTCGGTAAACAGACGGCCCCGGGCGCAGTTAATAATCTTGTCACTTGTACCTTGTGGTCTTTTCTATCTGCCTCACCCATCCAGTTCGAGTACCACCAGTTTCTCCCCCACCAGAGCGAAGATTAATGGGCCTTCAGCTGTCCCCCTAGAACACATGCAGTCGTCACGTCCTGGGGAGAAAGGCAGCGGCTAATAAATTACGGGCTGTCACCATAGGGGATGGTGGGCGACTCCAGAGGCCCTCTCGGTTCACAGGGGTTGGAGCTGAGCATGTGCAGGGTCAAGGATGGGCAGCTTGTCCCCGGGGATGCTTGTGAGAGGTGCATGGGAGGTTGGGATGTTGGGACCACGGGGTGTGCGTGACCAGTGAGCAGTATCTGCTGTAGAGGCTTTGGGAGGGCTGGAGCAGGTGGGCTCTTTCTTTCACCGTGGAGGCTTTCTAGCTGGTTCCATTGCTAACCCACATCCCCCAGTGCCCAGGAGCACTGTCTTAGATGTCTCAGAGGGCTTTTGCCCTCTGCCTACTGGACTTGGCGTTCTAAGCTGTGCAATTGGTTGTTGCCGAGTCTGTCCTTAGAACTTATGGAGCTCCCAGGATCTTTCCAAAAAATCGCTATACCACGCACTCCAATGGGGCTTTCGACTGTGTGGTGGTCCCAGTGGAAATGGCGCCCAACATCTAGGTGTCCCCACCTCTCCTGCTGTTGTCGGGAGAGCTTGCAAAGTCATCAGAGGAGGTAAATTCAGTTCTGTTGTAACAGAGTAGATTCACTGTGCTGTCACTCATTCTTCTATTGATGGGTTGAGTTCTCAAAAGATATACAGCATTTTAAAACAGAAGTCTTCCTGATGCCAAATCTCCCCCCCCCCCCCCCCCCCCGTGTTCCTTAGATGTAAAGTCCAGAGTCCAGCCAGGAGAGCAGGTCTCTTGATCCAGTCTGTGCAGTTAAATGCGTCTCCTCATTTCCTTCCTTGATTGTGAAATCTTAGGAAAACACTAACCTTGCTAATGATACTGGCTCTGTTCTGGGGACCACTTCCTCCATTGGTTGGGTCCCTCTGAAGGGAAGTGGGCCTCATTGAACCCATAACACCTAGTTAATATGTCATCTTTTACCCATCAAGGAGCAAGTGACATTACAGGCCATGGAACTTTAATTCGAATGTTTATATTTTCCGAAGAGCTGTTTGACCTCGAGTAAATCATTATTTTTTGTCCTTTAGTTTCTCCATATGTAAAATGAAGATACAAATCACCTGCCATATGGCTTCATAGTTTGGTTAAAAAAAAGTTCCAAAACTCTGTCTACTCCCAGCGTCCATACCAGTGATATAAATGGACATTTGTCTGCTGTCTTCAGTTCACTGGGTGAATGGCACTCATATAGCATGTTATATCAGTCAAGGTACTTAATACATATGACCACCTATTCTTAGTCCCTACATAATGTATTTATTGTAGGTCTAATGGTTGTATCCCTTTTATAGAGGATGGTCAACTAACATTCATGGTTTTCTATATGCCAACCTTTATGTTAAGCAATCCACATGTTTCAACCAGTCAAATCTTCACATCCCCCTTAGGAGATCTCGGCCTTCCTACGATCCCATTTTACAGATGTTGGCATTGGGGCCTGGAGGGGTTATTTGCTCAGGATTCCACAGGGAGAAAGTGGTGGGGCTGGGAATACAATGGCGGTGCTTTGGCCCCGAAGTTTTCTCTTCTAAGATGTGACATTATACCCTAATGGGAACCCAGCCAGCAAAGGACTCAAGTCCTGCCTCGAATCCCAAGTTTCCCCCCCCCCCCTCCTCTTCCTCTTGTTTACCTAATATCCAGGGCATTTATAAATAGTTTTAAAAATCGTTATGGAAACCCTATGTGCATCTGGTACATAAACACACACTTATCTCCGTATATTTAGACAACGTCCCTCAAATATGTTTGCACTGAGAACCTAGCAGACGCTCCCCATTCAGATTAGAAGGAGAGAAAAGTGATAAAGGGCCTCCAACTGGAGACTTCGCCCTCTCGACACTCCCCGTTTATGCTGAAATGTGTGCTGTTTGCAGCAAGAAGTATGATCCCTGTTTTCAGAGGTCAAATAAATCACCTTTAAAGTCGTGAAAAGGTAAACAGCCTGATGCCTGGGCAGCTTCCCCGAGTTTATGAGGTCTTTCTGGCAACAGGGATGTACAAAAAGCCCCATCAATCACCCACCCCCCCAAGCATTTATTCCGGGGGGAAGGGGGGTAATCACTCTGCCATCCTGCCATTCAGGGTAATTTCCCCTGAAACTATTAGTAGGAAATATTAAATCAAATGCAAATAGAAACCCCTGGGAGTAAATACGCCTTTCCAGAAAAGTGTTACCCCTCCAGCCAAATTCTACAAATGTAGCTGGGATTCCAGGAGGCTGGGAGGGTGGCAGGGTCTTGGGGTGGGTGAGAGGCAGGGCGTGGGGGAGTGGCAGGGGAGAGGAGTGGGGAGGCATCTGGGCCAAGCCTACGTGCCAGGACGTACACAGAGTGGTTGTCCCCAGTGAGAAATGATCCCACAGTGATGGCAGCACACACTCGCCTCGTTGGTTTCCACTTTGCTGGCATCACCTTTGAGGGTCCCGGTAAGGACACCACACACCTTCCTTCAGCACGTTCTTGAGTTATACGCGTGCACGCAGGGCTCGCCGTAAATCTGTAAGTCAGCCTGGCAATGATTATAACGGATCTGAAAAGAGACGTCTTTTAAAGACCTTTTTATCCAGGCACTCACATCCTCTGCTCTTATTTCGCCACCACGTAACGGGAGCCTGCAGGGTGCAACCCAAGCCCTTTAAAGAAGTGATGACAGCCGCGCCTTTCGAGCCGCGAGTGTGGCCTGGACTGTCCCGTCCTAGTGGCTCTCAGGCCAGGCCACTCGGAGGCTTGGTCTCCCCTCCAGTCTTTCTTCCAGAAGCAGGAACAGCCCAGCCTTCCCTTCCTCCCTAAGCTCCAGGGCCCAGGGGGCCTGCCACAGTCTAGATGTGGGGTCATGTGGGAAGGAGGTGTGCTGAGTGCTTTAGAACTTTGGAAGAATCTGAATTCAAAATTTTGTGTTTTGCTTGATTGATTTTTTTAAAAAACCTTTTTAAAAATAATTTATTTTTAATATATTTTTGTTGATTTCAGGGAGAAAGATACATATATATATATATATATATATATATATATATATCTCAATGATGAGAGAGAATCAATGATCAGCTGCTTCCTGCAATGTCCCCCCATTGAGGATGGAGCCCACAACCCAGGCATCTTCCCTTGACTGGAATCGAGCCCAGGACCCTTCAGTCCACAGGCCAACACTCTTTCCACTGAGCCAAACCGGCTAGGGCTGGATTGATTTTTTTGAGCTGGGAAGCAAAGTAAGGGAAGAGAGTCAGGAAGGAAGATGAAAACTCAAAACAACAACAACAAACAACTCTTGCTTTTCTTGAAATCAAATGGTGTCCTATTCAGTCAAGCATTAAATCCATTGTGAAATCAATTCTGTCAATTATTCAATACAAGTTAAATTTGATTTTTGCCCCCCCCCCATTTTTTTTAAGGCCTGGGATTTGTCCAAGCCTGGCTGGCGAGACCACCAAGGCTTTCCTCATCAACCAGAGCCCTGATGGCGGTCATTTATTATAGTCACTTATCTGATAGGCGCTTCATTATCTGTGATGGTTTTACGGGGACAAAATCCACCAGGCACCCCGTGGAGTGTATAAACATGTTACCCTGTGACAGGGTGTCTGTTACTTACTGTCAACACTAACGGGCCCTCGCCACATATCTGCGGCTTATATGAAGTAACGACGAGTTTAATAAGCCCCCGTGAAAGCTGTAAGGTAAACAGCCGCCTCGGGAGTGTTTGCCTTGTCAGGCCTCTTAAACAAATAAAGGTGATGGAGCAGCACCCACCGCGCAGGCGTGGGGCCTAATGAGGCGGCCAGAGGGTGGCCGAGGGGAACCCGCTACAGCCCAGTTACCGTGACACGCGGTGCGTTTGGATTCATGATGTGTTAGAAGGGGTGCCACCCAGAACATCTCCCCAAGGGAGGCTCACCCCGAATTCTGACCTGGGGATGTGGGTGGATTTTTGTCCCCGTAAAACCGTCACAGATAATGAAGCGCCTATCAGATAAGTGGGTGGATTTGCCATCCATTTGGGAGTATATACACGCTGAGGATGGGTACCGATTGCTCAGGGTTATTTATTTAATCCTCACCCAGGGTGTTTTTCCATTGATTTTTAGGGAGACTAGAAGAGAGAGGGAGATACAGAGAGAAATTCGATGGGAGAGAAACACATCGATGGGTTGCCTCCTGCACACGCCCAGACCAGGGTCTGGGCCGGGGAGGAGCCTGCAACCAAGGCACGTGCCCTTGACCAGAATCAAACCCGGGGCCCTTTGGTCTGCAGGCTGGTGCTCTATCCACTGAGCCACACCGGTCAGGGCTAGGCAAAGGGTTTAAAACCTCCTTGCACCCATGGGGAGGAAGTGGGGACAGGGATCTGAAATTCATAAATTTTCATTCATAGAGCAGCCTCCCAAATTCCCTCTTCCCCGGCTGCCTCTGGGATTCCTCCTACATTCCTGCTAGGAGGGATTCATTTCATTCTTCTGGGATTAAAGGGTTTTGTTTTCTATTTGATGTTAACATGGAAAGTGAGTATGTTAACCCCTTATTGACTGAGCAGCTAGCGAACAAGAAATCATTAGGTACATTCCTTACCCAACCTGTCACCTCCTACTTGGGTGAGACTTGAGAAACTTCCTTGCCTTTAAGTCTCGGTGTTTTCACCTTTAAAAGGAGGGTGATCTAACCTTTTTTATTTTTCCCTGTATTTCGTGGAGCAGGGCCTAGGCCCACATAGTGCACTATTATCATTAGCTCCACAGTTATCTAAGGATCTGGATAGAATGAGGCACCAAGTAGGGGAATTTGAAGGGAAAGGGGGAGTTCAGAGGAGAAAACTGGTCTGCAGCCGAGTTTCTCTCTCTCTCTCTCTCTCTCTCTCTCTCTCTCTCTCTCTTAAAAAAAAAGTATATTATATTTTATTGATTTCATAGAAGAAGGGAGAGGGAGAGAGATAGAAACATCAATGATGAGAATCACTGATTGGCTGCTCCCCGCATGCTCCCTATTGGGGAGCTAGCCCATGACCTGGGCATGTGTCCTGACCAGGAATTGAACCAGTGAACTCCTGGTTCATAGGTCGACGGTCAATCACTGAGCTACACTGGCTGGGCACCCAGTTTTTCAAAGTATATTCTGAGGACTGGTAGTTCCTTCTGCCTTTGCCAGGTGATATTAAAGGGGCGCTGTGGGAAAGTGATGCGTTTGGGAAAGTGATGGTAGGTAAGTTTCTCTAATACAGGATTTCTCAGAGCCTATAATAACGCCTTATAAATATCCAAGAAAGGAGTTTAATACATAAACTTATTGAGCTGTGAGCTTTCTATCTTTTTCTTTAATAGTTTCTTGAGGATACGTATTCCTTAGAGTTGCCAACAGAAAATACTGGCCTAGAGCCTCAGGTTTTCTTTGGAATGTGGAGTGCCTGGTGGCCCTCGTATCTGGGGGTGGGGTGGGGGTCATGACCAATATCCTCAGGTGGCAATGGAGTGAGAGTAAGGTTGACATATGGTGAGTGCCCACAGCCAGGAGAAGAAAATTGAGATAAGAGGGAGCTGAAGGCAGACATTGGCATTTTTAGAATTATAATTAGAGCAGCTTAGTGAGTTGGCTCAAATCCTTGGAAACTGGTCAGCAACCCTTAGAAGCCAACTCCAGGCCTGTGCTCTGTTCAGGAAAGAAAAGCAATTGGGAAATACTGGGTTAGGTATGTTCTTTAAAAAAAAAATATATATATATATATTTCATTGATTTTTTTTTTTTACAGAGAGGAAGGGAGAGGGATAGAGAATTAGAAACATCAGTGAGAAACATCGACTAGCTGCCTCCTGCACAACCCCTGCTGGAGCAACCAAGGTACATGCACTTGACCTAAATCGAACCTGGGGCTCTTTTGAGTCTGCAGGCTGACGCTCTATCCACTGTGCCAAACCGGATAGGGCTAGGTATGTTCTTTATGGCAAGATTTCTCCCTGAATCTCCAAGACCCTTCTCATCCGCGCCGATCTTGATTACCTTGGCCTTTCCCCTACTTCCCTCATTGACGAAGACTCCGCTCCTTCGACACGTGTCCTTTGGGGCGGAAAAGGAGGGGCTTTTCACTCCATCTGTTTCCCCTCCCTCCCTAGTCCATTTCTCCACGACGTTCAATCACATCCAACCCCCATATATTAAGCACGTAGGAGAGGATGTGCCAGGGACCTGCCGATGCTTTGATGTATGGGCCATGTTTGTAGAATGGCAACGAAAAAATACGTGCTGAGGCTCTTCCCCAGCAAATGGCAAACTACCCAGACTTCCTAGCAGGAAGTCCAGGCCAACCTCGTGGTTAGAAAGTCAGGAAGGCCATCTGTGATGAGAAAGCTCAAAAAAGCAGATGGTTTTATGAGTTGCTGGGAGACTGAGCTGATTATTTATTTGGGGGAGAAAAATAGAGCATATTTTTCTATATGTAGAAATGCTCTTTAAAAAAAAAATTGGTTCATTCATCGCAGTGAGTAGACACCATGCTCAGCCACTTGAATAAATAATGGAGTTTGACATTTTCTTGGGATCCCTTTTCTCTTCTCAGGCCCTCTCTTCACCTCGTGTGTGATCAGGGAGTTGTCAGGTCAAAGATCAGAATCCCAAGAGAAGTGTCAAAATCTCCATAGGCTTTGGCTTTTTAGGGAGGTGAAAAAAAATATATATATAAAATCAAAGATGGCACCAGGTATCTCGGGTTCCTCACAAATGTCAGTTTAGGGTCCCCATGACTTATTTTTAACAACACGAACTGCTGACCCATCCCCAGAGAATCTGAGTTTTCTTTGCAATTCTCAGGAGCAGGGCTGTGGGTAGAAGGGAGGAGGAGGAAACCATAGTGTCCTTGGCAGCCAGAGCCCTCACACCGATTTAGATTTTGGAAGCCTTGGAGCAATTAGCAGGTCCCGGGCCATCTGCAGGCATTCATGCTCAGGCCTGGCCACCTGCTGCGGAGGGCTCGCTTTCTTTGACAAGGAGCGTAAGGTCAATAGCAGTGAAGACCTTTGTGAACCCCTATTTACTGGGAGTTTACAATACGCCGGCCATTGCACCCCCATTTCGCCTAAGCTTTGCAACAGGAGTTAGCACTCTCACCATTGCATTAGATGACAATGTGGGTATTATTACCTCACCCATTTTTAGGTGGGAAAACTGAGCCTCGGAAAGTGACTGGCCCAAGGCTCTGTGGTTCGTAAGTGACAGAGCTGGAATGAGTGCATCAGGCTGTACTTGACCTACCGGTCGTGAATATGTGTGCTCTCCTGGCAGATTCTCCAGTTCCCTCCACAGCTCTTCATTGGAAGCATGAGAAAGTTACTACCATGTCGAGTAGCCCACCTGCTACTGGAGATACAATGAGTGACCTGTGCTTCACGGGGCCCATGATTAATGGAGTCCTATTGTTCTTATTCTCCAAAGTTATAGACCTGGTGGAGACAAGACACACTTTTAAAAAATATATATTTTATTGATTTTTTTTTTTTTACAGAGAGGAAGGGAGAGGGATAGAGAGCCAGAAACATGGATGAGAGAGAAATATCCCATCAGCCACCTCCTGCACACTCCTCACTGGGTGTGTGCCCGCAACCAAGGTACACGCCCTTGACCGGAATCGAACCTGGGACCCTTGAATCCGCTCTATTCACTGAGCCGAACCAGTCAGGTCAAGACACATTTTTTAAGTATAAGAATATTTAGAGGTAATAGACATAATTGCCAAATTGCAGCGTGTAAGGACAAAGTGTCTGGTAGAAGGGGCACAGAGTACAGGATTAATGTAAACTGCTGCAAACCTAGGGCCATGGAATCTTTCTCCACTCTATTTAGCTGGTAGAGTGCTTACTACCGTGAAATGTTCATAGCTGTTAGATAACTTACACTCAGTGCAGCAAACACTCCTTTTAATCAGTCACAGTTTTTGGCAGTGCACCTGTGGAGTGCGTGGGGAGGTATATCAGTGTACCATGGCCGCCTGGTTGAGAAACACCCCTGAGTTAAAAGGCTCTGCCTCAGCCTCTTCTCTTCCCTAGATGGTAATTTCCCAGAGGGCTGGAAGGCAGCTTATTGGTCATTACCTCCCCAGGGCTAATGACTCATTTATGTACACCGAGTGCTTAATTCGTGTTGGGCATCACTTTCATGATTTCGGATATAATGACTCATCTGACTTTAAAGTATGCAAAGAGACGGTGACTCAGGATGTGAGCCAGGCAAGATGACTCAGCTCATTCTTGAACCCATTCTGCTCCCCTTTCTCACTAATATAAGCTTCCGAGTCAGTGGTAGCCGAATTGAACAGACCTGAAAGGGCTCCTTGACATCATGCCCTCCCTGTAATAAGCACTCAGTAAATATTTGTTGAGTGCAGTCCAGTCCCTGCTCAGTTACTCAGGCTAAAGCAAGGAGGAGTCTCTGGAGAGGCCGGGCTCCAAGGAGACAGCTGCTCAGGGGCACCCTAGGGCCACCTCCTTCAGGGTCACCTGCTCAGGTTCAGCCCAGGCCCTGACTCAGCAGACAGCAGGCCAATGGGCAGAAGTGGCGACTTGAGCCTGGTGCCTGCTGGAAAACAATCCCTTTGGCAATCTACATTTCTGCCCGCAGCCTGAGGGCAGGAAGAACCAGGTGGTTCTCCCTGTTGCTCAGAGTAGGGGCTTCCCTGCAGTCAACTGAAGTTTGCTCTCACCTTTTCTGCTCATGCCCGAAGCCCGGTGAGAGCTCTGGGTTGGGGAGAGGAGAAGGAGAAGCTCTTCCTTGGTGTCCATCACTCATCATTTCATTGGGAAGGTGATGGGTTGTGTGTTCAGGGTACAGCCACATGGTGGTGTAGCTAGGGATGGAAACTCAAGGGCTTCATTCATCTAGCTCATGGTACTACATTTTATATGACATCTATCAAAGGTCATATATGGATGCTGTGTTTTATGAGTTTATATACAATGACACAAGGAGGATTTGTATTTAAAAACACCTATGGGAAAGACCTATCTATCTATTATCTATATAAAAGGCTAAGTGACTGACCATACATCCATCTGACCATCCGACTGACCAATCGGCTGGTACATATGACTTGCACTGGCAATTTAAAAATAAACGTTGATTCGCGTATGCACGATTTTTGTCCCCATCTGACACTGGCCTGCCATTTCAATTAATTTGAAGACAGTTTCCTGTGATGCCAGCATTTGCGATGACTATTAATAAATCACAAGACAAACTCTAGATAGAGTAGGAATATTCCTACCTGAACCCGTTTTTGGACACGGCCAGTTATATGTTGCTTTCTCTTGAGTTTGAAGAGCATGTGACATTAAAATTAAAGTTATAAATACTTCATCACAAGGGAAATTAGTCAAGCACTCTGAAAATGTTTTTGCTCTTAATGTGGCATACAGGGAGATATTGGAATAAGTTTAATCAATTTATGAATCATTGTTTTCATCAATGTTGTTTTCAAGTCACGTTTTTGTTGTTTTAATATCCTGTCTTTGTTGTTATATTGTTATTGTTTATTGACCAATTTATATATTATTTTCATATACATTTTGCTAATTTTCTTTCATCTCTGACACTTCTATTATAGAGAAAGGGCAAATAGCGATATTAAACTATTTCTTCTAATTAATTTCCTTTCAATGTGCATGAATCTGTGCACCAGGCCACTAGTGTGTGTGTGTGTGTGTGTGTGTGTGTGTGTGTATATATATAAAATATGCAAATTTTGTAGAAATTTAGTTGAGGATTTATCAGAAATGGATGTGGAATCCTACATTGCTAAGTGGTTGGCTAAGTTGGAGCACAGCTGTGTTGCTGTAATAATGAGATTGGTGACTGCGTACCCCCTTGCCCGTGCCTGATGAGTAGATGTTGTCTTGTAAAAACTCATTTTGTTGGCCTTAGGAGGTGGGGGCACATCAGCTGTCATACTGGGCAAGCCAGCAGGGTGCCTCTTCCGTGGTTTGAAGCTGTGTGTGCACAGGCCCCCAAGGGGTCCTCCCCTTCCCTCCCCATTTATCATGATCTTCTTAGTCCCAAACAGCTGTGCTAGGTGTTCCATTTTATCCACTGCTGGAGTGATTTAACACCTCTGAAACAGGTGCCGGGGGATCTAGCCGCGGGCAACCACCATCCAAGCTAGTAAGTGATTGTTCCCGTATACAAAGTTTATACACAACGACACAAGGAGGATATGTATTTAAAAACATGGCTGGAGCTGGAGCTGTTCCCCCGAGACCCATGGGACATGTCTCTTTCCAACGCTCAGCCCAGTTCACCTGCCCGGGGACTGTGTGGGCACAGGTGATCCCAGGTGCTGACCAGCAGCCCTCCTGGGGGCCTTCCCTGCTGGGCTATTGTTTCCTGCCACGTGACCACAGCCTCTTGCTGTCTAGAGCTGATAACAGGACCATAAATCTCCCTTCTGGCTGCAGCTTGACACCTGAAACCTCAGCCCGGCTTGAAGTGAGAACACAGGATACCAGGAGGGGGTATTTTCAAGGTATTCAAGGAGGTACAGGGCAGGCTTCCTAGGCTACAGGCAGAGAGCATTCCAGAGGCCCTGCCTACCCCACCAAGTAGATCTCAGTGAGTGAGACGAATGGCCTTACCTGTTGATAGCATCTACCTGCTGGCTGTGTATCGCGTTTCTAAACTTGTCAGCAGTTCCGTAGATGCCTCTCTCTGAAATAATAAGCGAACAGGATTAGGCAGAATCAGAGGAGAGCATGTTTGGGAGTATGCTGGCTCTGCAGAGAGTGGCGGAATTGAGGGCTTACCGCTACCTGCAGGACTCAGTCTGAATGTCTTGATTTGACTGTCAAGGCTCCTTGCCACCTGACCCCTCCCAGTCCATTCCAGAGGAAGAGGGTTGGTCAGTGAGAGCTCTCCTTCACGCTCTGTGCTGCCTCTGTTGGCAGAGCCGTCCAGGTAGAAGTCAAGAATGTGTGCATCAAAAGTGGATGTTAAACTTGACAGCTTCCCATCATGGGAGTCTACGATTTAATCCTGCACAGGTCTTGAGGTCTTAACAAGCACTTCTCACCGGGAGTTCAGTAAAAGGATTAAGCCCTAACACGAAAGCCATCCATTGCTTGTCATGATTTAACTCCTTCCCGATGGGTCTAGGATGGTACTAATTATGTACTGTGCTGGGGAGAGAGAAAAGAGTCACTCCACACAAGTTCTGTGGTTCAGAGGGGGAACCCTGGTTGAGAATGTCATGGTCATGGTGAAGGGAGAAGGCAAAGCTTTATCTAAAAGAAGGAATTGTTACCAAGGATACAATAGCTTCTAAAGGACCGGTACACAGGGTGGGTGGAGAGAGAGGGATGGAGTGAAAGTGTTTTTCAGCTGCAGATTTTCTCATTTTTCTGAAGCACAGACTCACCTATGCATAGCTGTGCAGCACAGTAGACTTCGGCGATCTTGTTCAAGGACAAAGCATGGCCATTGGATGGCCTGCCCATGACCTTGAACTGATGACATTGGTCAGGCTCATTTAACTCCAGGTCATGCCATCCTCTCACGTCGATATTTACTATTTATTCCTTCTTCCCCACTACGGGTCTAGCCCATGTGACAAATGGTATGACGACCCTCAGACAGGGCAGCCCATGGCGTGGCTCCGAGCAGGACCGCACCTTGAAGTAATTTCGATGCCTTCGTCTCAATTAGGTCAAGCCCACAAAAGTAGTGTCAAAGGGGAATGCGCTGGGAGATCATGGTAAACACCCCTGATGCTTTGCAGCTGGGCCCATCATCTGTGCATTTCACAATAAAATTTTATGATGCCTCCAGACACCCAGCAGCCTGTGTTCACGGGGACAGCGTTTCCCCTGCTGTACCACTCAGGTCTGCCCCTTTCCGCCAGCCTCTTTAACATGATTGTGAAACTTCATCATCACGTAGCTCCTGGGACCAAATTTGAGGACCGCTATGTCCAGGAAGATGTTCTACAGCGGTGACTTGGTTTTATTGGACACAGAGAAACGATTCCATGGTACCCAATAAAGCGTAAGGCCATTCAGGATGCTGGAAAGAATTTTAAAAGGGCCACACATCCCTTAGTTAATCACCAAAAACTCCCCCAAAACAAAATAGTGAACCTGGAGATTATTATGCCAAGTGACAGAAGACAATCAGAGGAATGCCATATGATCTCACTTGTGTGTGGGATCTAATGAATAAAATAAACCGACAAACAATAGAAACAGCGGCATGGAGACATGGAACAGACTGACAGCTGTCATTAGGGGACAGGACAGGGGAGGGGCTGGATGAGGGAAGGTGAAGGGATTAGTCAAAAAACTTGTGGACATAACACACAGACACAGACAACAGCATGGTGATGGCCAGAGGGAGAGGGTGCCGGGTGCTGGGTGGAGGTGGGCAGAGGGGGAAATGGGGCCAGAAGGAGACTTTGCTTGGGGCAGTAAGCATACAACACAGTGTGCAGATGCTTTATTGAGTCGTACACTTGAAATCTGGATGGTTTTGCAAACCAATGTCACCCCCATAAATTCAATTAAAAAAAAAAAAGAAGAAAATAAAAAATTTCCAACCTACTTCAAGTGGACCGAATCCCCTAGTCCAGTGGTTGGCAAACTCATTAGTCAACAGAGCCAAATATCAACAGTACAATGATTTAAATTTCTTTGGAGAGCCAAATATTTTAAACGTAAACTTCTAACGCCACTTCTTCAAAATAAACTCGCCCAGGCCGTGGTATTTTGTGGAAGAGCCACCCTCAAGGGGCCAAAGAGCTGCATTTGGCTCGCGAGCCGCAGTTTGCCAACCACGGCCCTAGTGTCTCCTACAGCTCAGCATAGTGGTTAGGAGTGGCTTTGAAATGAGACAGACCTGGCTTCTCAGCTCAGCTCACTTCTTATTCTGAACTTGACCTCCCCATGTGTAGACTAGGAATAACTAGGCCAGAACAGGCAACCTCCTGGTCTGCCAGTACCAAGGATGACCGTGCACTGCACAGAGTGGCCAGAGGACAGCACCAGCCCAGGAAAGACTCGTGTCCAAAGGGATGACACTGACCATTATGCCCACTTTGGCAGCCATAAGCCTCGGGTCGGACGTAGAATAGATTAGCTGTGCTCTGAGCCCAGTTCTGTTCCCCAAAGCTCTAATATGTCTGGGTTGGTTTTTGCAGGTCTTTGTTGAAATGGGGAAATCTCAGAATTGTGAGTCACTCAAATTGGGGATAATTAGAAAAAGTTATGAGACTTGGTTTTGGGACTAGAAAAGAGGCCTCATGCCAGAAGTTAGTGCAGAGAAAGTGTTTATAAACCTGTGTGTGTGTGTGTGTGTGTGTGTGTGTGTAGGAGGGGGCTGTTAAAGATAGTTGGGCAGTTGATTAGGTAAAGGCCAGTGAAAGCTTTTTCTGTTTCAAGCTTCAACTTTTCTCCATCCCTTCCCCACATACAGAGCAGGCGGAACAATGTGGAACCGTAAAATCATGGAAGCTTTGGGTGGGGCATTGGGTGAAGGACTCTATGGGGAAGAAGGTGCCTGTTGGTATGCCACTTCCGCAGGGCAGTGCAAAATGAATCTACAAGCATGCTATGGAAATGCTGAGGAAGAAATGTCAGGAAAAGGACTTGGTGCTGGGTGCCCAGTCAGGGGCAATTTCTCCCCTGGGGACGTTTAGGAATGCCTGAGGTCACTTGGGGATGTTGAGGCATTTTTGGTGGACATGACTGTGGCAAATACTACTGACATCTAGTGGGTGGAGGCCAAAGGTGCTGCTAAACATCCTCATTGCAGAGGTAACACCACCACCACCCCCCCCCCCCCCCCCCCCCCCGTCCCCAATAAAGGTTATCTGGCCTTAAATGCTAATAGTGTTGAGATTGAGAAACCATTGTCCAATGAGAAAGGGATAGTAAATGACATTTAAAGCAAAGCATAGAAAATTATAAACAAGTTAAAAATAAAAACATTTAGTTTTGTGGTTCTAATGATTATTAGTCTGAAATGTTTAACATTTAAATAGTTAAAAAAAAAACAACCAAAAACATTTAAATAGTTTTCTTTTGCTGTTTTCGTGTTTTATTCAATGTGAACATATTTAGGGAAAAACATTTTTTTTTTTTAGGTTGTTTTGGAACCTCTATGTCCCAACACTAATTTTCAGATAAGATTTTATATTTTTTACACCATTGAGGTTTCAAGAATTGAATTTTTTTAAAAGATATATTTTATTGAGACAAACCAGCCAGGGCAAGAATTGAATTCTTGAAGCTGGTGAAGGATCTTTGTATAACAATTACTAAAGAAAAAAAAAGAAGATCTGTTTGAATCAGTGTGGTCAGAATTTGTAAGACAGTGTCTGCAATTGGGCCGGTGAACAGGTTTTCTGAAAATCCAGGTTGCCATTATTGTGGCATTTTTGCAAAAATAATCAGGGTTGTCTTTGCCGAGGCTATGCCAGTCTGAGCCAAGTATATACAGGTAGTAAAGGCTTTGGAGAAACATTTTTTTTTATAGGCCATTTCCCACCTCCTCCCCATATTTTATTACATAACATTGTAAACCTAGGTTGAAAGAATTTAACAGGAATGACCACCAAGATTACATAATTAATCTATGTTGTTTTTGTTGATCACATATCAGTCTGTGTATCTCTCCATCTATCCATCGATCCAACTTAGATTTGGACACATTTAAAGTAACACATTTTATCAGTTCTCTTGAGTCCTAAATACCTCACTATGCTTTCATAAGCCATTTAATTATTAAATCCCATTCAATCCAGAAAGTTATTCCTCTCTTTTCAGGGAGTTCTCTCAGAGCTTACACATGAAGAGGTAGCCCCTGTTATCAGAATGGTAGATCCTTACATAAGTTCATCAATGGGGTTATATCTACTATAGAAATAATATAGCAGTAGAAATCATAACTGATGCAATATCTTGTCTATTACTCTGCAGTCAAGTAGTTGCCTGGGGTACAACTCACCAGCCACATGGTCCATCCTGAGTTCCCCCCTTCTTCTGGTTGGAGGCGGTTTGGATAAGGCCTGCAAGGAAAACTAGGAAACAGACAGACGTTCCTACTGTGTTGCTATTTTCATAGGAAATTCAATTCTGGTTCCTGGCTCCCAGCGCCTTTCTCTCCCTGTATTGTCTGATTCCTTGAGCCATACAATGTGCTAACAAATATGCAACAAGGAAATCGGATTCGGTGACAGAATGGCCCGGCCCCAGTCAATGACCTTGAACAGGGTGTAGATGGTCAGGTTCTGCCACGTGCTGCGGAGGCTGGCAGGGCTGCCTCCCGAGCTGCTGTCTGTCCTCTAGTCTGACCTTGGACCCTGAGCTCCAGGACTGTCCTCTCATACCTTTTCTGCCTGACCTGTGCTCTTACAGCTCTCAGGGCAACCTCACCGTCTCTCCTCTGATAGTCTCTCTTAAGATAAAAACAGATGCTCAGAAACACAGATTTTTTTTTTTCTCTCTCCTTCTCGATTTTGTGTCATTATATTTAAAGACAAACTGCTCTGGGCATTAAGATACCGCTATCTCCATCTGTTTGTATCATTTAATTTCCTGCCAGAATTTTGTACGCTGACATGATTTTAATGGGCAAAAACCAAAGTTAGTGTCTTCCGTCACACAAGGCCGGTCCATGATATTCATTTTCCACTGCCCCTTCTCCAAGCCTCTGTCACATGAGCCCTATCTGAGAGTTTCTAGTATACTCAGGAGGGAAAGCTTTATTTAAAACACTTAAATTTTTTTTTTTTTTTTAATTTTTTATGGAAGGCTGGGACTTAAGGGAAACCAACTCTCCTAATAGCTCCAGCTTGATTTTCTCCTTGAGCTTGCTTTTTTTTTTTTTTTAAAAAGATTCCCCAGAAACAACTTCAGAAATAGGAGTGCCTAGAATTATGTTCGAACCTCTTTTATAACTTCCTGAAATTACTGAGATGATTAGGGTAAAACAAACATCCCTACTGGGTGATGTACTGTCCTCATCTTATTCTTGCCAGTAATCGAACCAGCAACCTTTCGGTGCCTCATGCAGGAGGCAACCAATGGATGTGCTTCTCTCACATGGATATTTCTGTCTTCCCCTCTCTCTAAAAATCAATGGAAAAAATATCCTTGGATGAGGATTATAGAAAACAACAATCAACAAAACGATTCCATCTTTGTAATCTAGTCAGGGTACGTACCCAGGTTTGCAGACTTAATCCCTGGTAGGGGCCATGTGTACAGGAGCCAGCTGATGGATGCCTGACCTGGAATTGAACCACGACCTCCTGATTCATAGGCCCGATGCTCAACCACTGAGCCACACCAGCCAGGCCTCTTGGCTGATTGGGCTGGCAGGTGAGTGATTCCTTCTTTTCTCTTGAGTTGCTGTTAAACAGTGCTTGTCAGCACTTAGAATAAAGCATCGTTGCCCTAACCGGTTTGGCTCAGTGGATAGAGCGTTGACCTGTGGACTGAAGGGTCCCAGGTTCGATTCAGGTCAAGAGCATGTACCTTGGTTGCGGACACATCCCCAGTGGGGTGTGTGCAGGAGGCAACTGATCCATGTTTCTCTCTCATCGATGTTTCTAACACTATCCCTCTCCCTTCCTCTCTGTGAAAAATCAATAAAATGTATTTTTAAAAAAATAGAATAAATCCTCATGTATAAGAAACCAGTGGGAACCTGGTGGGAAGGCGACCAACTACTTGGCCAAGTTATTTCAAATCACACCCCTGGAAATTCAGTTTTTTTCAACAAATCCTGAGCTGGGCAGAGGGAGAGTCGCCGGGTCCAGCCCCCAAAATAAGCACAAGAGAGCCGGACACGGCAGGCCCGGGGGACCCGGTGACCACTGAGTTATTACAGGACGGACACTCATCGGATGACATCCAATCCCGCCGTATTGCCCTCCATTATTTCACCCCAGCGGGGTTACTTTCCCATCGGGGCTGGCCTGCAGAGCTGTCAGCTTGCGTTTTTGAAGGGTGATTTGTTACCCTAATGATGATCCTGAAATCTGTTTATGGTTGTTTATGTCGGGGTCATCTTTCTTCCGAGGCAGTTTTCTCCTCCTGGGATTTGATTCGGGCAGCTCTCTTCAATTCCCCAAATAGAAGCACTGTCAGGATTTTGTAAAGGATAAATATTCTTTTTTTTCATGACTGATGACTGTATTATGGTCAGTCAGCCAACTATGTTAATAATGATTCCTTCCTTAGACTCTGGAGATGCTTTCAAGCATACCCAGTACATGGATATGTATTATTTCCTAGGCTACTTATAGACAACACAGTAATTAAACCTATCAATTGTCCCAATGGCAAAAAGGAATATAGAGGAGGGGCAGTGGTAAAAAGTTTACAATGTTTAACTGCCCAGGGTACTGTTTCAAGCAATAGCCCCAGAAGGTGGGTACTACCACCATCTCCATTTTCCAGGTGAGGAAGTTGAGGCACAGAAAGGTTAAGCAACTTGCCCAAGGTCACACAGCGATAGAGCATGAGAGCAGCATGGCGTGAGCAATGCTTGACGGAGCTTTAAGCTGAAGTCTCCATTAGGGTAAAAGGGAATTAATTTGCAGGGGAGGGGGAATTTAGCACTGAAATTTAGTGTTCCTGAGAAGGCTCAATGTTTTCCTATAATTTTGTGCAAAATTTGCACTTGACAAGATACCTGAATTTGTTTTATTCCAGATCTACACCAAGAAAGGGAAGAAAGCTGAGGTTTCAAGATGGGCCTTGTGTATTTTTTACAGAGGAAGGGAGAGGGATAGAGAGTTAGAAATATCGATGAGAGAGAAACATCCATCAGCTCATCAGCTGCCTCCTGCACCCCCCCCCCCCACTGGGTATGTGCCTGCAACCAAGGTACATACTCTTGACCAGAATCGAACCCGGGACCCTTGAGTCCGCAGGCCAACACTCTATCCACTGAGCCAAACCAACACCCCTGGGAAGATGGATGGCCCAAGTTGAGAGTCCAGGTATCGTGAAAAGATCATGAAATATATAAAAAGAAAAAGTTGGCCAAATTAAAAGGAAAAGTAAATAGACCCACAAATCTGGAATACTCAACATTCTCAGGAGAGACTGAAGGATCCAGTCTGCTTTCCTCAGACATAATACTAAAAGGCTTTTCATGTGGACAAAGTGTTCTTATTCTTTTGAATAATTTCTTCAGAATAAGGAAGAAAAAGTAAGAAGCAATATATGCACTTTGATATGAATATGCACATTATTTCTCCAGAGAGAACATAGATACGTAGTGAATAAGTTTATTTCTTTTTCTTTGTTTTGTCCCTACTGGACCTTAGGTTCTTTGAATCGATTTAATTATATCCTTTAATTCCGTGCATATTATCATCATCTGTACAAGGGCTCTCTGTCTTGTTTAAATTCATTTTATTTTCATTCTCCCTTTTCAACTTCTACTCCCTTTTCAACTTCTACTCTCAATCTCAAAAATCCCACCTTTTTCGTCTGCCCTCCCCAAGTACCCTGGGCACGGTGGTGTTTTGCATTTCTCGACAGTAAGGTTCCACTTTATGTTTTACCAAGGAGAGCCCCAGTCAAAGGTCTGGGAGGCAGAGCAGACACACATGTCATTCATTTCCTTTCATGTGTGCCATGTGGAGATCAGGGCTCAGACAGATGAGATCTCGCCGCGTTGGATTGCATCAGCTTGAACGTACTAGTAAACAGTGGTTTGCTACGGTTTTGACCTGGTTGACAGAAGCCTTTCTAGTTCTCTGAGAGGGAGAAGCCTCCTTCTTGACCTCTATTCCTTTGTCACGTTCATCACGTTTTAAAAAATATATTTTATTGATTTTTTACAGAGAGGAAGGGAGAGGGATAGAGAGCTAGAAACATCGATGAGAGAGAAACATCAGCCAGCTGCCTCCTGCACACCCTCCTCTGGGGATAAAGCCTGTAACCCAGGCATGTGCCCTTGACAGGAGTCAACCTGGGACCATTCAATCCTCAGGCTGATGCTCTATCCATTGAGCCAAACCAGCTAGGGCGAATGTCACTTAACTTAAAAAAAAAAAAAAAAAAAAAAAAAAAAATATATATATATATATATATATATATATATATATATATATATATATATTGATTTCAGAGAGGGAGGGAGAGAGAGAAACATCCATGATGAGAGAGAATCATGGATTGGCTGCTTCCTGCACACCCCTTACTGGGGATTGAGCCCACAATGCTAGCATGTGCCCTGACTGGGAATCAAACTGTGACCTCCTGGTTCATAGGTCATCAGTCAACCACTGAGCCACACCAGCCAGGCTAATGGCTCTTTATTTGTACAGGAGATAATTGCACCTGGCTAGGCAGAAAGCATGCTGCTGATAACGCCCTTGACTAGAATCGAACCTGAGACCTTTCAGTCCGCAGGCCGGGGCTCTATCCACTGAGCCAAACCGGTTTCGGCCAGTTTCTATTTTCTTGAACGAGTTCTCACGGATATATACCATTGGTAGAAAACCACCCGAGTGTGGCCTCACGTTTATGTTCTTGTGACATATAGATTGTGGTTTTCTGTATGCATTGGCTGTTTTACTTTTTTATACCAATGGAATTGCACTTTGTAGTTTAGAGAAAATAACCTGTGTCTCTGGTATTAATGAGAGCATTCTTTTGCACTTAATAGCCGAGAGTTGAAAATAATGTAACTTACTAGTGAGTGATTGTGTGTGTGTGTGTGTGTGTGTGTGTGTGTGTTTGTGTATCTGCAGAAACATGTGCTGAGAAGTGAGAACAGTCACAGTCACCAACGATTTTAGCCGGAGGGTCTTCTCGTCAAGCCATTTTCAGATGAAGGCTCAGGAAAATTCAATTCCTGGCCACAGTTCTCACAGCGCATCCTTGGCAGAATCCAACCTGCACCCCAGGGTCCTGACTCCCAGCCAAGGCCCTCCTTGGCACACCTCTGGCCTGTCCTTCAGGGGGTAGGAGACTCTGGGAGGTGGGAGGAGGCTGAGGGAGCGTGGGGTGAGGAAGGAGAGTGGTCCATGGAGGCTGAGGGCAGGCTGGGGGTTCTAACTAGAAACACTGCCTCCTTCCCAGGCCCAGCTGTGGGACCTCATTCTTGGCTTCGCGTTGTTTCTGATCGCGTCTGTTCCATGGCAGCTGCCCCCCCCCCTCCCCCGCTTCAGCAGCTGAGAGCTGTGCAGTAAGTAATAGCAGACCAGGGGGTGCCCTCTAGGGGGGCGCTCACAAGTACCCAGGCCCTTCTGAGCCCCACCTGCGGAGGCACCGCTGGAGACTCGAGCGGGCACCGTCCAGGTCCTTGGGAAGAAGGCTTTTCCTTCCATTCTACAGAAAGTTCCAGAAAACGGGGCGATCTTGAAGGAAAGGCAGTTTCATGGAAGTGGTTGTTCTGTGAGAGGCAGGGGCTGGGGGTGAACAAAGGGTGGGGAGTGGAGGCTTGTAGATGAGCACCTGGGGGCGTGGCAGGGACAGGGGAGGGGCCTGACCCCAGAGATGCTCCATAAATATTAAGTTTATTGGAAAAAAAAAATAATAGCCCTAGCTGGTTTGGCTCAATGGTTAGAGCATAGCTTGTGGACTGAAGGATCCCAGGTACGATTCTGGTCAAAGGCACATGCCCAAGTTGCAGGTTTGATCCTCAATAGGGGACGTGCAGGAGGCAGCCAATCAATGAGTCTCATCATCGATGTTTCTCCCTCTCTCTCCCTCCCTCCCTCCCTCCCTCCTTCCCTCCCTCCCTCCCTCCCTCCCTCCCTCCCTCCCTCCCTCCCTCCCTCCCTCCCTCTCTCTCTCTTTCTCCCTTCCTCCCTCCCTCCCTCCCTCCCTCCCTCCCTCCCTCCCTCCCTCCCTCTCTGAAATCAATACAACTGTTTAAAAAAATAGTAATAGACAGACAAGGTCAGGGAGAGAGGAGAGCAGGAGACCTAAACCCAATTCGGTCACCTACGCCTTGTTTTGAAAAACTCAGGCCTCCATTTCTTACGTAAAAATCAGGCATCATCATAAGACCTACCACACATGGTTGCTATGGAAACGAATGAGGCGATTGTTGTGACTATCCTTTTAAAACTAAAGAGTGATACACAGGTTTTGTTATGACGACCTATGGCGATTGCTTCAGCTGGAATGATGTACATCTGAAACCCAATTTCCTCCGCAGTCTGGTTTCGCTCCTGTCTCCCCTCCCTACCTTCCGGAGTCTTCTGGGTACCCCTTTTATCTATCGTATTCCCTACTTTATTGCGCCACGAATCATGAGCATGGAACTCAGGGGGCATGTTCTTGCATCTCTGCTATCTAACAGGGCATCTAGCACTTGGCAGGTGTTCAGGAGATAATTAGTCAGTCAACAAGTGGAATGAACAAATATTTGTACCTAAGGAAACATTTTAAAAAAATGTATTTGTATTGACTTCAGAGAGGAAGGGAAAGAGAGAGAGGGATAGAGACATCGATGATGAAAGAGTTTCATTGATGGGCTGCCTCCTGCCCGCCCCCTATTGGGGATCTTGACTGGAATGGAAACCGGGACCCTTCATGGAAGCAGGTTGACACTCTATCCACTGAGCCACCCTAGCTAGGACGCTAAGAAAACATTTTAGATTCTCTAAATGGTACCATGAAGGTGACATGGAAAGAAAGTATACACAAAAGGGCTTTTTCTAGCTCGGATGCTCATTCACCAGCTTGAGACCAACAACCGGAGTAATTCAGTTCTCAAGTTCTATTCGTGCTCTAGGATTTTATGATTTAATGAAGTGCGTTGAGTAGCAAAAAAAAAAAAAAAAAAAGGAAAATGTAAAAGGTTCATCCCCAACTATAAAATACCCCCTTTGTGATTTTCACCAAAAGCTGGAACTATTTCTCCCTCATTGTTCATGTTTTACGTATTTTTTAAAAGATAAAACAGGACAAAAACAAGTAGCAGCATCTGTTGGCCACATTTCCCTCCCACTGACGTCCTCGGGATATTTCCTTGTCTGCTATTTTCTTTTTTCAGATCGCATGCATCTGAGAATTAAAGGCTAAACGCTTCATTTACTGCTAAACAGCTTTTGGGGCTGCCTGTGACAAGAGAGAGACTGAGAAGAGAGAGAGAGAGAGAGAGAGAGAGAGAGAGAGAGAGAGAGAGAGAGAGAGAGAGAGAGAAGGGCCCTAAGCTTCCAGCTTCCAGCTCCAGGTGGTGGATGGCAAGCCCACATCCCTGGCATGTGCCCGGACCAGGAATCGAACCATGACCTCCTGGTTCATAGGTCCATGCTCAACCCCAGAGCCACGGGTGCCGGGTATCACTTTTTTTTTTTTTTTTTTAAATAAATATATTTTATTGATTTTTTACAGAGAGGAAGGGAGAGAGATAGAGAGTTAGAAACTTTGATGAGAGAGAAACATCGATCAGCTGCCAATTGCACGCCCAACTGGGGATGTGCCCACAACAAAGGTACATGCCCTTGACCAGAATCAAACCGTCAGTCTGCAGGCCGACGCTCTATCCACTGAGCCAAACTTTCGGCAGGGCATCTCTTCTTTGTTGAAGGGATTAGGGATGGGGCGGGCCCTGGCTGCACCTTTCTCCATCTTGCCTGTGTTACCGACATGGCAGCAGATAGTGGGGGGTGTATGTGTGTGTGTGTGTGTGTGTGTGGAGGGTGTGGGGCCCCCAGAGAGGCAGCAGAGCTTGCGGGACGTAGCCATGAACTGGCCTGTCTGTGTCAGGCTGTCGACCGCTTCTCCTTTTGTCCAAAGTCGGGGGAACGTTGACTCAATCAGCCGTGGTCCAGGGGCCTGAGCGACGCTCTCAGATGATGTCTGACTCGGCTAAAATTAGTGCAGTGTAATCATGACTTCACGTTACCCAGAATAACCCGCCCTGTGCACAGAGGGGCTGATGTTTTTCAGCCGGTTTTTAGCAGTATCATCAAAAAGAGCGTGTAATCAGGTCTCTCTCCATCAGCCCTCCCGAGGGAGGGAGGGAGCGGCGTGTGGGTGATTCAGATGACGCTTTGGCCTGGATGAATGCATGCGTTCCTGCAGAATGCAGGTGTTGCTCATGTTCTGGGAATCCACACCATTTCTAACGCAGCACTGGAGGTACACACAGGACTGGGAATGGTCTCTGCAGCTGGAGAGATTGAACAGCTCCCTCCGGAGGGAGAGGGAGGGAAGCCTTCCCACCAGGGCGGGCAGAACTCTGCTGGTCGTGGCCACGAGACCACCTCCCCCCGGAAAAGAGTGGCCCGCACCTCTTCCGTGGAAATGGATGGCCAACTGTATTCTTTCCATGAGCCTATGCTGGATTATAGGGGAATAAAATATACCTGGAACTGACAGCTGGATCTCAGAGGGAAGGGAGATGTGGGGAGGAAAGAAGTTAACCAAAGAATTGATATGCATATATGCTTTGCCCATGGACACAGACAGGGTGGTGAAGGCTTGTGGCAGGATGGGAAGCAGGTGCAGGAGGAAGATGGGGAGAGAAAGGGGAGCACCTGTAATACTCTCAACAATACAGATTAAAAAAAAAAACCCCACCCACCCCCTGCAAGTTTAGTTTTGACCCCTATTAGATTCCAAGTCCCATTCAAGGCCTGAGATGATTTTGTTCTTGTTTATCTTGCACCTTTCAAAGGGCTCCATAAAGAATACGTTGAATTCCAGCAAAGTAAGGGCTCTTCTGAAATTATATCTCCATATATCTCCATATATCCATATTATATCTCCACATATCTCCATTTTTTTCTTGGAATAGTAGACCTGGATGTCTTTAGAAATCTGCTCATTGAATTGTGTTAAAGTCAGTTCATGCTAATCCCCCCTTCCCTCTCTCAAATAAAGATGTAGGGCAAGCATGTCAAACTCACGGCCAGTGGCCAAATGCCTTGTTTAAGTGCCGCCTGCCACACTAACCGGTGTGGCTCAGTGGATAGAGCATTGGCCTGTGGACTGAAGGGCCAGGTTCGATTCTGATCAAGGGCATGCACCTTGGTTTCAGTCACATTCCCAGTAGGGGGTGTGCAGGAGGCAGCTGATTGATGTTTCTCTCTCATCGATGTTTCTAGCTCTCTATCCCTCTCCCTTCCTCTTTGTGAAAAAAATCAATAAAATATATTTTTAAAAAAGTAATAAATGCTGCCTGCCAGTCATGAGTTTGATGCTTGATGTAGGGGCTTGTCTTCACAGTGATGTTTAAAGAACCCAAAACAACTTCTCAGCTGCCACATTGGCTCTTGGGTAAAGGGTCTAATGCTCTGGTTATTGTGCACAATAAAGGGGCTTTGTGGTGGGAACTCTGTCAGTGGTGCTGTGCTATCAAGAGGTGCTTGACTCGGAGTGATGCTGACAGTGGGAGGCTGTGCGTGTGTGTGTGTGTGCGTGCGTGTGCACGCACACGTGCCTATGCGTGAGCAAGGGCTCCGTGGGAGAGCTCTGTATCTTCCTTTCAATTTTGCTTTGAACCTAAAACTTTTTTTTTTTTTAAATGAAGTCTGTAAAAAAAAAAAAAAAATAGTACTTGATCCTAGCTTTGATTTATTTTGTTAACAGGAAGTTGGAAGTAAGATTCCCGCCCTGGCTAGCATGGCTCAGTAGTTAGATGTCAGCCTGCACACCAGAGGGTATTGGGTTCTATTTCCAGTCAAGAGCACATAGCTGGGTTGCAGGTCCAATCCCACCCCTGGCTGGGGTGCGTGCAGGAGCAAGGGGCAACCAATCCATTTGTCTCTCTCACATCGATGTTTCTCTCTCTCTCTCTCTCTCTCTCTCTCTCTCTCTCTCTCTCTCTCTCCCCCCCCCCCCTTTCTCTCTCTTCCCCCTTAAACCCCCATTCTCCATTCCACTCTCTAAAAATCAATGGATAAAACAGCCTCACTCCTTGGGTGAGGTTTAAAAAATGTGCAAATTCCTGGTTCTCCCTTCTCCCTTTCCCCAGGATCCTTGTGCTGATGCTTCCTGTTATTACCGTAAACACTGATGCCTACATTTATCAGTTCTGATTCTCAGATGCAAAGTGTCAGATGCCAACAGGAGTGACTCAGTTATAATTTCACCGATGTACCTATTGTGTGGCTATCTCTGAGCCAGGAGGAAATCTGCCTGTGCATGGGAGAGATTTTGCTCAGGAATTCCAAGAGAGAGTTGTCTACCAGCTGGATAATAGCTCTAGATTTTCAACAAAGTTGTCCCTACCAGCCCAATTGCCATCTCCAGGAGCCATCCTGTGGCACCTGGGGGCAGGGAGCTCTGATACCCCAAGCCATGTGGTGTGTGGGGTCAAGTTTTGGTGTCGTCCATTGCTTATTTCTCTCCCCAGTCACCTCCAGGGGGGTCAGAGGGCTTATCTCTCTTTGGAGTGGCGGCCCCAGCCGCAGGTTGAGGGTCACCCCAGCTTATCACCATTTTACATGGCTTCTCCAAGCAAACGGTGAGTCCTACTTGACTCGGGGTGAGAGTCTGTTGATGAGTAACCTCAGACAAGCATCTGGTTTTCATTATCCGGGTAGCAGACCAGAGCTGGGCTGCTCGGACCAATGTGCCCACTTTGCAACCATCAGGACCAGCTATCTAGAAGATGGAACAGATCCTGTCATGCCCGCCTGCGCAGTGCAGAGAGGCTTCGGAATCTGCTGCTCTGACTTCAGGCTGGAGTAAATGTTTACTGGATCTGTTGCATGCATTTATTTACCCAGAGATCCCACGCCTGCAGGTCCCAGTGCCTGCTGTTTAGGCCAGGGAACTCCAGCGTGGCTCCAGGCGATGGCCCCTTAATGCTTTTATAGCTTTACAAGCTTTGGGGTTTGGGCTGATGGCACTGGATGGTGGATCTCCTCTGCAGTAAACAATCCTCACCCTCCACAGTGTGGGTGCCCTCCTCCGTGCTCCTCTCAACCCTCTGCCTTGTCTCCAATCGAGTTTCTTCCCCAACCGCCCCCTCTTCTTTCTGGTTGTGGGGGGTAAGTCAGTGAATTAACACCTACTGCTCATCAGACACGTGCCGCGCATTTGATCCCACTTCCTCTTGGGCTCCTCACAGTTCCCAGAGCGTGAGACCTTACCATCCCATCTGAAAAGCGAGGCTAAGAGCTGTTCCTGTGAGGGCCAACAGCACCTTCTTGGCACAGTGGGAGCACGGGGCCTCCCACTGCCCCTCCAGAGGGAAGGGAGGGGATGCAACCTACCTGTAGGTCTTTCCTTGTAGGATCTTGACAGTGACCTCTGAACCATAGGTTGGAGAACTGGATTGACAACTGCCAGGAGTGTCCTGGGATAGGAACTTTAAGAAGCAAGTCAACTGGATACCCCTGCTTCCACGCAACTCTATAACTGAGATGTCTGTGGAGCAATAGGAGGGAACGCCATGCTCTGAGATGGCAGAATCAGTAGCAGGAATCAGGCAGAGCTTAGTGTGGGTTGAGCGTTAAAGGAGGCAGTGTGGGAAGGAGGAGGGGGTGCACAGGGCTGGCCTTGAAGAAAACTCTGAGGCGGAGAACGGGGGCGTCTTTTAGCTTCCATTTTCCCTTCTTTTAACTCCTAAGTCCCTGAGCTCTCTTTCTTCCCCTGACCATGGCTGCCTCTAGGAAAAGATTGGATGAGTTCATTCAAAGAAACGTTGAAGTGGCTCATGTCAAGGGATGTATTTCCAAGGAGCACATCTCATGCATTAGCCATTTGATGGAAGTAGGGAGTTGATTGTCCTAACGCAGGGACAGGCTAACCGCCAGGAGGAAGTCAGGTCTGGCAGCTGACCAGTGAGTGGGTGAGTGGGCAGACCTGGGGAGCCGCCCCGTGGCTTCTTAGGAATGAAGCTCTCAATCGGGAAGGAAACTTCCACGCAAAAACACCTGCTTCTAACACCAGCCCTGGTTTTCCGTGGACCGGGATAGGAGGCAGGTTACCAGCTGGGGACTTGGGAATCAGCACCACGTGGAACAAAGGGCCTGGGCATGGTTCCTTTTCACACATCTGGGGGCAGGAGCGGGTGGGACAAGTTACAAGAAGACAGGTTTGATGCCGAGCTGGAGTTTCTTTTCTTTTTTAAAAAAATATATTTTATTTGTTTTTTAAGAGTGGAAGAGAGAGGGATAGATAGTTAGAAACATTAATGAGAGAGAATCATCAATCAGTTGCCTCTTACACACCTCCTACTGGGGATGTGCCCGCAACCAAGGTACATGCCCTTGACCAGAATTGAACCTGGGACCTTCCAGTCCGCAGGCCGACACTCTATCCACTGAGCCAAACTGGTTTTGGCAGAGCTGGCGTTTCTTAAATCCCTCTTGGCCAGAGACCAGCCTCGGGGAGGAGGCCAATCCCCACAGGTGACAGGGGAAGAGGGCTGAGTGGGTTCGGAGTTGGGTAGGTCCACCCCACCTGGCGCATCCGAAGAGACTCCCAGCAGGCCTTCACCTACGCTACCTCTGTCCATGGCAAGGGGGTGAAGCTGGGAAGTTGGAGGGTTGGCATGAGTGTATTGTGGACACATGACGGGTGTATGGACATGGAGGACAGGTGGCAGAGTGGCTTTCTTTCGGGGGGTAGACTTTCCCTAAATTTGTCTCTTTTTACAGTAGTTATCAGGAATTCCAGAATTCCTGAAAATTTTACACAAATGAAGAGAGAAAATTAAATTTTCCACTCTAAGTGCTAACAAATTAATAATGTTCTTTTGTGCTTTAAAAAGCTTCCCATTTAGGGTGCTGATGCAACCACAAATAAAGGGAAATTTTTAGCCAATCAGTATCTAGGAGGTACTGGTAAAACATGATGCTTTCCCCCCAAAATTCTGCTGAAGATAATAGGAAAAGAGTTTTAAAAAGGGCATTAATGTACAAGAGGAACAAAATGGTAAGAACAAAATTTGGAAGCTAGGAAGGGAATAAACCAATAAACGAGCCTGCAGCTTAGAGAACGTAGAAAATGAAATGTCCGCCCACAGGCAGGTAGAATCATTAAAGAGCGAGCGGCAGAACCTTGAGGGAAAGCATGCTTTGTCACTAGTTAGAGAGGAGAGATCTTTTGTCCACACTTGGTGGATTAAACCCAACCAACGTTTTAAGAATAAGTGACTTCTGGTGAGGAGCAGAGATATGTGGAAGCCACTTTCCTCTGGTTCGGTGCAGAGAGGGGAGTGGGGCAGGTTTAAAACCACTTCCTCTCACCATTCCTGAGAATTGCCACCCAACCCTGATCATCCTTCTCCCCCTCTGCATCGTGTCCGTCTTTGGTTTTTGAAGAGAAGATAAGGGAAGATGAACAAGATGAGAGAGAGAAGATGAGGTATTGGAAGATGTTTCTACCTCATCGAGGGGGTGGTGGTGGTGGTGGTGGTGGTGGTGGTGGTGGTGGTGAGATGAGCTCTGCCATTTCCAAAGGGAAATGACAAGAGTGTCCTCCTGTTTCTGGTCCTTGAGTCTCCATGTGTGTAACTTAGATCAGGAAGGTCCTTTTCTGGACACAGTAGGCAGTGCAGGGGAATATTTGCTAAGGCAGCTGAGCAAGGAAGGGGCTGAATCCTGCGACTGGGATTAGCCACCTCCAAATCGGTGTGATAAGGGAATCCTGGTTTTTTGTTGGTCCTTGGCGTTTTTAGTCATTGTTTATGTTTCCTTCAGCCCATATCTACCTCCCTAGGACTTGATCCGTGATTTGCAGGGCTTGGTAGAAAACGCAAATGTGGGCTCTTTATTATAAATTTACAAAGGATATTAAGGCAGTGACTAGGGCCCTAGCTGGTTTGGCTCAGTGGATAGAGCGTTGGCCTGCAGACTCAAGGGTTCCAGGCTCGATTCTGGTCAAGGGCATGTACCTTGGTTGTGGGCACATCTCCAGTAGGAGGTGTGCAGGAGGCAGCTGATGTTTCTCTCTCATTAATGTTTCTAACACTCTTTCTCCCTTCCTCTTTGTAAAAATAAATAAATAAATAAAATATATACATTAAAAAAAAAAAAAGAAAAGAAAAAGACAGTGACCAGGGAACATTAAACTGAACCTGGGACTCTCTGCGGGCGGGGCCTGTGCCTGCAGGTTGCACACCTTCTTGCTTCTGGGCGAATACTTCATGTCTTGGGCTTTGGGGATGACTATGTTTCACTGGGTTTGTTGACTTTGCAAGTTCTTATGAAATCTCCTGGCTGGTTAAAGAGAAAAATGCAAGAATTGATGTACTCACATCACTGGCTTAAGAAATAAATGGTGACCAATGCATTTGAAATGCTTTCTCCCATAAGTAACCAATATTCTGACCAACCACAAGCCTCTCTCATTCTGGCATATGTCTATCATTTTACTATTCATTTCTAAGAAAGATAATTTTTTTTTAATTCTTACCCAATGATAGTTTTCCGTTGATTTTTTTTTAGAGAGTGGAAGAGAGAAGGAAAGGCAAATATTAATGTGAGAAAAACACATTGATTGGTTGCCTCCTGCATGAATCCCGACCAGGGTCTGAGCCAGGGAGGAGCCTGTAACCGTGGTATGTGCTCTTGACTGGAATTGAGCCTGGGACCCTCTGTTCCCCAGGCCAATGCTCTATCCATTGAGCCAAACTGGCTAGGACAAGAATGATGAATTTTAAAGTGATGTAGGGGAATATTTGCTAAAGCAGCTGAGCAAGGGGCTGAATCCTGGGAGACAGGGATTAGCCACCTCCAAATCGGTGTGATAAGGGAGTCCTGGTGTCATTGGTCCTTGGCATTTATAGTCATTGTTTATGTTTCCTTCAGCCCACATCTACCTCCCGTCCTGCCTTCTGTAGAATCTGTAAACAACACGTGCTCTCCTGCAGAATACTCCTCTTTGATTATGTTTGACTTTGGGCTTACTCTTGTTAACATGCCACATGAAAGTCCTGGCTGTGGGTCCCTCTGACTTCTTTTTTCTCCCTGGCAGCTTTTCTGGGTCTTGATGCTGGGGATCCAACTGGTCAGTTGAGTTGTCACTTAAAAAAATGATTTTAGAGGAGAGAGAGAGAGAGAGAGACAGAGAGAGAGAGAGAGAGAGAGAGAAACATCAACGAGAGAAGAGAACCATCAATCAGCTAACTACCTACTGGGGATCAAGTCTGCAACCCAGACATGTGCCCTAACTGGGAACCGAACCTGCAACCTCTCGGAACACAGAATGACGCTCAACCAACTGAGCCACACAGGCCAGGACGAGTTGTCACTTTTCAATGTTTTAGGTTCAATGGGATCTGGGGCCTTAGGAAAGTAGGCCTGCAGGGATATAAAATCTATTGGAATCAAAACAGAGGATGGATTTAGAAAAGTAGAACGAAGTGGACTCAGAGATGAATATGCAGCGAAATCCACCTTGGAGGATTACAAAGAGGAACTGAGGGGGAGAGAAAGTTGTGCTGGGCTGTGCGGCTCCGTGCACAGGCTCATGGGGGCGGAAATGGGGTGAATATTTTCCAAAAATGGGGGCGTGGCCTACGAGAGTGGGGATTCGGACTCTGCAGTTGTCCCACACGCTTGTCATAATTAGAAAATTAATACTTTGCATCTCTCCCCTGCCTTCAAAAGATGGAAAACCCCCAGGCCTTGTGCATCGGATGCTAGGAACCCCGTAGAACTCAGCAACAGTTAAGAAAGGCCAATGTGAATGGCTGTTTTTGTTTTCTTTTTCTTCTCGTCTTTAAGGATTTATCAACAGACATAGCAGCTGCTGCAGTTGGGTTAGGAAGAGGAGTTTAGGGATGGATTCCGGCAGGCCTTTGATCTGAACTGGGTGAAACAAAAGCAACCAACTCACCCCTAATCGCCTGACCAGATACCCTACACAGCCACGGTCCGAGCTCCTGTGAATAATAACGGGGTCGCAAGACGCCAATAACACCCCTGGGGTTTCCCCGCCCAGACCCCTTGCACATCCCATTCACGCTGCCCCCCGAACTCTCTGTGGCCTAATTACTGTTGAAAAACAGCTGAAGATCAAAGTGAACACGACCCCTGTGAGTCATCCTGTGGGGACTCACGTTACAGACGCAGCCATCCCAGGCGCAGAATTGAGCAGACCCAGGACGACAGCAGAGAACGAGCTACTTAGGGAAGCCCGGGTCTGGTTCCCAGAAACTCAGCCCAAGACAACTATTGCATGGTAATAGAAGGCTCCTCATCCGTCTTTTCCCTAATAAACACGTGCAGGGGCCATATGGAAACGGGATCTGCAGCTCCGAGTCTTCCTAAAATAGAGCATTCCTAATTGCAAGAATTCAGCTTCCTTCAGAAACACTCTCTCTATTCTTCCTTTGGTCAATGACGTGGTTAGCCTGGCCCGGGGAGGAGAAAGGAGTGGAATCAGCAACAATAACTTCTACCACCCGGGTCCCATCGTCCCCTCTGGGGAAGTAGTGGTGGCCTCCTTATAGAGAAAGAGAACCGAGAGTCCGAGGCATCTTAACCCGTCCCATGTTCCTTTGTCCCTAGCGCTCCGTGATCAGCTATGATCTTCAACATGGCAACAGCATGTGGGCATGCATGCAGAGGGGACTTGCTTGGGTTTGAACCTCGACTCGGCCGCTGGTAGCTATGTGGCTCTGGGCAGGATGTTTAGCGCTCTGAGCCTGTTTTCTCACGGATAACTTGGGGGTGATGACATTCAGCCTAAAGCAGTGATCCCAGTCACCAGGGAGCGAGGCCCCAGGAAATAATTGGATTGTATAGGAAAGGGCCTGCGGACAGGGTCTGGGGACAGATGGCCTGCAGTTTCAATCCAGGGGCACCAGGGACCTCGGTCCTCCGCTGCCTGGCGCCAGTTGTGTCTGCTTGTTGATATGCTCCATACAGATGTTCTCTGGAAAAATTATGTGCGATGCTGCTTACGCTGAAATCATTGATGTTTTCACACTGGGAGTTTTACCTCTTTTAAACATGGATTTGAACTCCCTTGCTTTTCCCTCTTTCTCCCGGAATCCCAGCATAAGTGCTCTCTGAAGCAAAGAGGTTTACTAGCAAAAGTATCTCAACTGCCACACTGAAATGATCTCAATTGCTAAAGAAAATCAAGGTATATTGTAAGAAATATAACATGACATTAAAAAAATGTAAAAATGGGTGAATCATGGTTTATTTGTAAAAGCAACAAATTTGGATGTAATCTAAATGTCATACAATAGAGGCTCAGTTAAACAATGGAATGCCATGAAGCCATTAAAAAGTAGTTATAGAGGACTATGAAATGGCATGGCAAATTTAACAATATGTGGCTAAGGAAAAACTATATTTAACTGAAACATCAAAATATTAACAGATTTATTACACATGTATGATAAATTATGGATGCTTTGTTTCTGTGTAATTATTTTAAAAACACAAAACATAGCCATAGCTAGTTTTGCTCAGTAGGTAGAGCATTGGCCTGTGGACTGAAGGTTCCTGGGTTCAATTCCGGTCAAGGGCACATGCCCTGGTTGCAGGCTCGATTCCCTATTGAGGGTGAGCAGGAGGCAGCCGATCAATGATTCTCTCTCATCATGGATGTTTCTCTCTCTCTCTCTCCCCCTCTCCTTTTCTCTCTGAAATCAATAAAAAATAAAAAATAAGAAACAGGAAACCTAGAATTTACCTTCTTAACTGTTTTTAAATGTACAGTTCAGTACTAAGTACACAGCATGTACTTAGACTAATGCCATTTTGTTCAATGTCATTTCATTGAGATGCGGTAGCAATTTATTATAGCTCTTGTTTCTACCAGTTGGCTTGTGGTATCACTGGTTTTGTTACACATCGTTGATTAGAGTCAGAAAACCCGTCGAGGACATGGAGGACTTACTGTATTCACGTTGTCATGAAGCTGATCTCTTGTAAGACTCAAGCTCTGTGCCCACTCACAACCATTGTCTCGTGTTCTCTTTCCTTCAGCTCCAGCAACTGCCATTCTACTTCCTGTCTCTACGAATTTGACTTGGTCTAGGTGCCTCATACAAGTGGGATCATACTATACCTTTCCCTTTGGGACTGCATATTTCACAGACTAATGTCCTTGAGCTTCGTCTTTATTGTAGCCTGAGACGTAACTTCCTTCTTTTTTTTAAGGCCGAATAATATTCCGTTGTAGGTATATATCGCATTTTGTCATCCATTCACCCACTGATTGACACTTGAGTTGTTCCACCTCTTGGCCTTGGTGAATAATACAGCCATGGCCATGGATTTGGGTGTGTCAATCTCTCTTGGGGATCCTATTTTAAATTGTTTTGGACAAATACCCAGAAGTGATATTGCTGGATCCTAAGGTAGCTCTATTTTTAATTTTTTGAGGAACCATCATACTAGTTTCCAAGGCAGCTGCACCTCAATATTTCAACCAACAGTGTGCAAATGTTCCCTTTTCTCTACATCCTCACCAAGACTTTGTTTTTTTTTAAAGTAGTGTTCTTTTTTGTACTTTGATATATTTCCCCATTTATTTTTAGCCTGACTAACCTAACCACTACTTTTATAATCAAGAAACCCGCAATGAATGTAATATAAAAAAAAATAGGAGGGAGCCCTAGCTGGTTTGGCTCAGTGGATAGAGCATCAACCTGCAGACCAAAGGGTCCTGGATTTGATTCTGGTAAACATACGCTGAGTAGCCAGATTATTATGATCTCTGAACGTATAATAATCTGGCCACTCAGTGTATATCCTATATAATAAAAGGCTAATGTGCAAATTGTCCCCTTGACCAGGAGTTTGACTAGCAGGCAGGCCTGCCAACCACCCATGTCTCCTCTCCCTGGCCAGGCTGGCCAGACCCCATCCATGCACGAATTCATGCACTGGGCCTCTTTCTCTCTCTCTCTCTATACACACACACACACACACACACACACACACACACACGTTCTCTTCAGCCAGAGATAATCTGAGTGGCCAGATTATTATGGGTTCAGAGATCATCATAATCTGGCCACTCAGTGTATATGCTGGTGAGGATTAGGAGAGGAAGCAAAAGAACACAATAAATTGAAGCGAAGGACATAGACCAGAAAATTACTTCGTTAGTATTGAAAACAAACAAGGGGAAATACAGTAGCCTAACAGAGCAGCATCTATTTGGGGCGCCTCGCTCGTGCTGCCATCCAGGAACCTCTACGATCGCTCCTTCATCTCATTTCATCCTCACACTCCCTCTCCCTCTGTGCTGGCACTATTATTTTATTTACTTCTCCCTCTTCCTCCCCAGGCAATGCAGGCCGAGAGCGGGGACTTGTTCAGGGTCACTCAGCTGAGGAGGGCCCGCTCCGGGAACCCAGGCCTGCATAACCCAGGGCCTGTGCTTACAACCAGGACACTCTTCTGTCTCAGACGTGAGTCCCCGGTGAGTCCCGCTCACGCAGCTCCAAATTTAAGGATTCGGATGCTTCCAGGCTCTGCCTCAATATTTATCCAGGAGTTTGTGTGGCCAGAAACCCCGTGGTCCTGCCCGCCCTCCCCCCCCTCCCCCCATGGCAAGCTGTGTTCTCTCTGTCCCAAGAGAGAAGAGGAATTGGGGGGGGGTGGCAGGCTCAGAGAATGGGGATGGCATGAGCTGTCAGGTGAGGCAGCCAGCGCAGGCCAGGGCAGAGGAAGCAGCGTGGATGGCAGAGGCTAGTGAAAGCAGCAATAGTTTACGGCTGACTAATGAATTCCATTTTACAGCCCAACTCCCTTAAGTTGTCTCTTCCTGTGATGGATTCCCTCTCTCCTGGTCCCCTTTAAGCGGACGGTTGTTGATAGGGAGTGTTCCGTGTTGAATGAGTAAAACGTACTAATGCATGTTCTCTTCGGCCAGAGATAACCTCGCTCTAAACGTGATGGATGCGACCTTGTCGAGGGGAGATGGGACGGGAAAAGGGGGCTTCGGCGTGAGCATCACATACCTGGGGAGAAGCCCGCTGCCTGGCAGTGTTTTAATCTCTCCCTCCCCCCTACCCTCCTTTCTCCCGGCCATTTTTAATAACTTGATTTGCCGGTCAGTGTCCCTACACTGATGCGATCCACTGATGTATAATAAATTACCCAGCAGACTGCTTTGTGTTTGGACCTGAGCCGCCTTCATCCCAGACTTCGTCAATGTTGGCCCAGGCCACAGAACACAGGGGAAAACCACCAGTCACTGCGAATGCTATTTATAGTGTCTAGAAAGTTCTAGAAAAAGGGAAGAAGGGAAGTGAGCTGGCAGACTGGTAAAAAGGTGCCCACACAATGCACGTGCCCACTTGAGAAGAGAAAGGAAGAGGAGAGAAAAGCAGAGCTATCTCTGTTGAGCAATGATTGGCACACCTCCCGAGGGGCCCCTCGCACGCAGGCAGGCAGAACATGCTAGAGAGGGGGTTACATTCTCTCTCCCAGAGCTGATAACCAAATAAAATACCGTTATATTTTCTGTCTTAATAAGCACAAGAAGTTCCATAACTCCCTTGATTAAGCATATTATCCTGCTTTAGAAAGTCAGCGTGATTTATGCGCAGAGTGATTTGGACATACTTTCTCCGGCCACGGAGATTTCATAATTCCTGGGGCACGTCTGGAAAATCTCCCCTCGTCATGAGTCCAAACCAAATTAATGTCTTCCAGGGTGACCCGAGGAATTAATGAGGTTTGCGCTGTCAGTCCGGCCCATCCAGGGTCAAGTAAATCATGTGCTGGCTCGCGGGCCCCTGGCTCTCTGCTGCCTCTCTGACTCCACGGCCCGTGATAACAGCGCTGCCCAGGCCTTTGAATTACGGCGTCCCCGACACTCTCCGTCCATCTGCCGGGACATATTTTAGGCTCTGCTTCTCTTTCTGCTGTAAACCCGGCCTTTAATGGAGTCGGTAATTGCTGATAAATGGGGTATCAATGAAGTCAGTGTCCTGGAGGTTTCCCCGTGCTTTTCTGCTGATGTGTGCTGTTTAACCCCCCTCTCCCCCCCGACGTGACTTAGAATTATTGTGTGCCCAGCTCTTTAACTCCCTGACTGGTGTTCTTGGCTGAAGACTTATTATTTTTTTCTCTCTTTCTTTCTTCTCTTCGGACAGACTAAAGCTGGAGGGTAAAGGCTTTCCTGGGGAACCATGTTCTTAAGAGGGGTGACTCCCCAGCCTGCTGGGAGACTGTGTCCACAGAGCTGGGTCAGGTGATCAGACGTCCCGCTTTTGGCGGGACAGCCCCGCCAAAAGCGGGACGCCTGGTCACCTTACTTTAGGGTATTTCTGTGTCTCCTTCACCACCCCGGGGCCAGGACCAGCTCCTTGGAGGACCTAAATTATGAAATAATGGGGTGGTTTTCAAGGCTTTGAAGGCGACTTATCTGTGTACTGGAAGTCTGGAGGTTCAGTGTTTGTCACTAAACGTCATCCCCATTTTCTCTTTTTAAAAACATGTTTATTGGTTTCAGAGAGGAAGGGAGAGGGAGAAGGAGAGGGAGAGAAACATTAATGATGAGAGGGAATCATTGATCGCCTGCCTCCTGCAAGCCCCACGCTGGGGATCAAGCCCGCAGCCCGGCCGTGTGCCCTGACTGGGAATGGAGCTGGCAGCCTTTGGTCCAGGGGATGATGCTCAGTGAACTGAGTTAGCTCTTACTGTTTCATACGTTATTTTATTTGTTTCTTCTTCACAACCCTGTTAGGTATTTGTTTATTATGATGTTCCAGTCACTGGAGTTTAGAAAGAGGTCAGGAGGCTTTTTTCAAAGTCACCCAAGCCAGGAAGGGCAGTGTTGTGACTTGAAGGAGACGTAGCAATGGTAACCAGGCCTCAAGAGAAAAAAAAGCCATGTTGATACGATAACTAGATGCCCAGTTATCTTTGACATGTTATGTATGACCTATTGGCTCATGCATGGAAAACAGTGTCATCACACTCATATGTTAGATTAGACTATAAAACAAACCAACAATAAACTGAAATACTGCAGGGAAGCGAAGGAAGACAGAGGAGGAGAAGAGGGAGGAGGAGGAGGAAGAGGAGGAAAAGCAGGAGGAGCAGGAGAAGGAGGAGGGGCTGGGGAGAAGGTGTGGGAGGAACTGGTGAGGGTTATTGAGAAATCAAGATCTAGGCATTCCGCCTTGATTGCTATTACTTGTATCACCTGTGTGGCAGACATGCTGGGAGGTGTATGTATACAGTTCACCCATGTGTGCACACACATCTGTTTTTATTTCTGCATCTGTCTATGTTAATGGATTATATTAAACATGAATCCATCCTGATATTTTTTATTTGAATTCAGGTAATACCTAAGGATTTACCCTAGATTTCTGTTGGTTATTTCTTTATAACATTGTTCTCTGTCAGTGATAAACTTAGATCTTAATATCTATGCTATATTTTCTTAGTTGTTCAACCCTAATGTACATGCAAAGTAGTTTCAAAATGGTTTTGAAATTGTAGAGGTGAGAGACACCTAGAATAGAGTGGTCTCGTACAGTTTTTTTTCTTGCCTTTAGTCTTAGCATGCAGTCAAAACCCTGTTTTTCAGGGTTTCTAGCTAAGTTCCCCTTTTTCCCCCAGTGTTTTCAGCAAAGCTTTGTCAAATATTTGTAATATAGTTAAATTTATTTCTCATGATCTTTATTATTCCTGGGTTCTCCTGAACATCCTGGCTGATTTTTTTTTTTTTGTAAAAGTTTCACATAGCTCACTCTTGGTGTTGTGCAGTTTTATGGGGTCTGACAAATTCACAGAGCCATTTATCCACCTCCAAAGCACCGTAAAGAATAGTTCAGATTTCCTAAAATCCCCTGTGTGACTCTTCTGTCCTCATTATCCTTCGCAACCCCCACTAGCCACTGATCTCTTTTCCATTCTCACGCAGCATTGTGGGATTGGCTTGCTTCAGGGAGAAATGTGTTTAGGGTTCATCCATGGCATTTTGTGAATTAATACTTGCTTAGTAGTGTCCAATCGTATGGATGTACCCCATTTTATTTTATCTATTCAGCTGCTGAAGGACGTCTGGGGCGTTTCCAGATTTTGGAAATTATGGCTAAAGTTGTCATAAATGTTCACATTCAGGTTCTTTTTTTTTTTATGTGAAGATAAGTTTTTAAATCACGTGAGGAAATACCTAGATTGGGATTGCTGGGTTATAAGCTAAGTATATGTTTGACTTTGTAAGAAACTGTCACATTTTTCCAAGGTGGCTGTACCATTTGGCATGACCATAAGCAATGAATGAGAACTGCTGATGTTTGTCATCCTTTCTAGCATTCAGAGGTGTGTGTGTGTGTGTGTGTGTGTGTGTGTATGTGTTTGTGTGTGTTTGTAGTGGTATCTCCTTGTGGTTTTATTTTTTTTTTAAATATATTTTATTGATTTTTTACAGAAAGGAAGGGAGAGGGATAGAGAGCTAGAAACATCGATGAGAGAGAAACATCGACCAGCTGCCTCCTGCACACCCCCTACCGGGGATGTGCCCGCAACCAATGTACATGCCCTTGACTGGAATCGAACCTGGGACCTTTCAGTCTGCAGACCGACGTTCTACCACTGAGCCAAACCAGCTTTGGCTCTCCTTGTGGTTTTACTTTGCATTTCCCTGATGACAATGGCATTGTTTATTTTCTTGTTGTTAAGTTCTAAAAAAAACGTATTCAGGATACAACTCTTGTATCTGATATGTGATACAAGTGTTTTCCAAGCTTTGTGGTTTGTCTTTTTATTCTCTCACAGTATTTTTTGCAAGCAAACCTTTCAAATTTTGATCAGGTTCCATTTATGGATCTTGTTGTTGTTCAGGAATTGTGCTTTTGTGTTACATTAAACGTCTAATGTGCTCACAAAATACTTATCTAATTTATTGAATTACATGCTATATCATGATGAGCTATGTTTTAATATGTATAAAACAAATTCATGATATCTAACATAAACTAGATGTTACTATTCATTAGTGTCTCTTTAGAAAGTTTTTCTATTAATTCAGCTGCTGCTTCGAAGGGATGCAAGTTTGAATGGACATAGGGAGAGAAGGAGAATTAGGCCACGTGGGCATCCACTCTGCCTTAGTCCCCTCTGGGGACTGGAGCGAGTATATTCACTTCACCTCTCTAAGCCTTAGTTTCCTCATCTGTTCTATCCTCACCTCCCATGGTTGTCTTACAGATAAAACTAAGTAGAAGCTCACACGCAGGCAGTTTTTTATGTGTCTGTGTTTTTATTTATATCTGTCCCCAGTCTCTCCCATGTTACAGGAGAAATCAGAAACAACGGAGGAAGTAGAGAATGATGGGAAATTCTGTGGTACATGGGAATGTCCCCACCACAGAAGCACAACCTGCTGTTGGAGGCATCCTGCACCCTGTGGCCTCTTATGGGGTGGGGTGCTTTGGAAGGGGCCCACCCCTCTCCTCATGGGCGGGCTCTGGTCCTCCCTGATTGGCAGGTCATGTAAGATTGACTGGGATAGACAGCTTACCTGGGGCCTGCCTACCGCCACCAATTCCACTTTTGGCTATTCAGCAGTGAAGAATAGAGACCATTAAGTACAAAGCTTTCCTGGGTGGTCCCCTTTTCCCCCCTGTCACTTAGACTCATACAAATCCTGGAGTGTTATTTCTGGAAAAGACTTTGGAGATGCATGACTAGATTTGGGGATAGGGGCTCCCTGAGGGGTAGTGGTATGTTTCCTGCAGCATAACAAGAGGCTTCTCCCCCATCCCATCACCCCGTGCTTCTTACCCCCAGCTTTGATCCTGGCAGGGCCCTCCCACTCAATGCCTTCTTTTGAAAAATATTTTTATTACTTTCAGAGAGGAAGGGAGAAGGAGAGAGATAGAAATATCAGTGATAATAGAGGATCATTGATCAGTTGCCTCCTGCACCTCTCACAATGGGGATTGAGACCACAACCCAGGCATGTGCCCTGACCGGGAATCGAACTGTGACCTCCTGGTTCCTAGGTCGATGCTCAACCACTGAGCCACACTGGTCAGGCCAGATGCCTTTTTAAAAATTTTTTCTCCTCTTGCTTAACTTCTCCTTCAAAATTCTGCTCAATATGACATATTCTCTCTCTGACACCCCCCCCCCCCCCCCGCATCCCTCACCACCAAAAAGCACAGCTCTCTCATCTGACACTGCACTTTGATGTAGCTGTTTGGCTTGTGGTGAAGGTATTGCTTCTATGCATGTCTCCCTTGCTAAGGCATTAGCACCCGGGACCCAAGAAGGATGCTTCCTCCCATCCCAGGTGCGCAGCTGGCTTTCATGAATACTCATCCCTTTGAACTTGACTCCACCCCTTTCTTGTGGAGGTGAGGGAGCCTGGGACTTGCAACATCCTCTTTTCAAACATCCCCTTTTCCTGAAGATGCATCCATCTGTATTCGGTAGCCTCAGGAGTGGACGGTCATTGCTAAATTATTTCGTTGACTTCTTCTTGGCATAAAGAACCCGCAGTTCTTCATTGCGTGAGCTGGTGCTCGGGTCTTAAGTAAGCAGACCGGGGGGATGCAAGCACGACTGTGCTTCTAGACGCCCAGCTGACCAAACTCCAGGAGGCCCCCAAATAGACTGTCTGGGATTTTCCTGTGTGCGGCGGACACAATTAGATCTGCAGAACATCGCGTCTGGAACAGAGGCCGACAGTGCGATGAATAGGCTGTTGCTACAGTCTCATCAGCGTGCCTACAAAGAGACCCACATTCTCTCATTCACTGTGTCCAGAAACCCGAAATTTATAGATCTCTTCCTTTGCAAAAACTCTTAAACCAGGTTTATTTCCATGGACTTGACCCTTGGCGGTTAAGACTCTCCCTCCATTGGCAAACCAGGGTCCTGCTTTCCCCACAGAGGGCCATATTGGCCGACTCCTTCGCAGCCTGAGGAAAGAACTGGGAGCCTCCATATGGAGACCTCATCCCAGCTGCCTAATGGATTCAAAAGACATCCTGAATATTCATCATTTCTCCTTTTATGAGCACCTTGGCAATTCCCCGAAAAGGTGAAGGCTGCAGTAAATCCAGAGTGCCATTGAGCGAATACCAATTTATTTCCAATTCAAGTCTCATTTTTTTCCCCGTGCTCCTCTGCTCAGCATCGGGGCTCCTCAGATGGCAGTGAATGTGCGGCATTGTCTGGGCCCGGAGGAGGCAGGATCGTGTGTGCAACTCCAGGCCCTGAAGGCGGTGTCTGCTCCCAGCCTGCTTGCCCAAGTGCCTTGCACTCACTCTGCATGTCGGCATCCTTCTCCCCAGACCCCTCCCCCCAAAGAAGCTGAAGGCTTAGGGGGGATGTTAAAACCACACTGGAGCGCTCGGCTTGGTGGCAGGCCTCTCATTAATAGTGTAAATCCACAAATATTAATTTTCAGCTGTGTACAAGGTTTGCCCTGTGGGTGTACTAGGAATCCATCACCCTGTTCTCCATAGCTACCGTTCCTAGGCCACTGCTGTGGCCAGTTGTTCAGTGGAGATGGATTCAGAAAGAGACAGCACCTCCATTATTTTTGTTCATTTGTTTTTATTTTACTTTTTAAAAAGTATTTTTTATCGATTTCAGAGAGGAAGAGGGAGGGAGAGGTAGATAGAAACATTGATCGGCTGCCTCCTGCAAGTCCTACACTGGGGATCGAACCCAAAACCCAGGCACGTGCCCTGACTGGGAATCAAACCGTGACTTTCTAGTTCACGGGTTGGTGCTCAATCACTGAGCCACACTGGCTGGGCCAATTTTGTTCATTTAAGGAGCTTAGGCTGGTTGACCCAGAGCAGTGACTAGAGAAGGTGGCTGTGATAGTGTCTACCTTGGGGTCCACTCTGTCTCCCCCCTCGGGCCTACGCTGGCAGCTGTACCTGTTCTCACACCCACTTCACTATCACCCACGTGACTGCACGTGGCTTATCACTTTCCCATAGTTCTCCTCTCCTTCCTGGAAAAAACGGAGGCCTGAAATCTCAATCCCCCTTTGCTTTTGTACCTTCTTCCTCTAGAGTGGAAACACATGTACTTCGTATTTATCTGTTCGTACCAATAGGCTCTTCAAAGCGACTTCCAAGTCTATCTCCTAACTTATTCTAAGGAGATTATTTCTCAGACAAAGCGAAGCGATTGTTAACCCCAAAGGCGAGGGCCAGCCAAGTGCTGGCCGCCTGCCCGGCGCTTCCCCGGTGACCTACCTTCCCTCCACGCAGGTTGTTAAACTTCCAGCTCAGCTGGGAGACCCGGATGGTTTTGCTCTTTCCTCCTTTGTGCACCCCAACTGTCTTTGGGAACCCAAATAGCTCTTCCACCTATCACAGAAGTCCAGGCCGAGGCTCCCAAGCCACCTCTGGCCCCTGTACATGCTTTCCTTGGCCTTCACACTGTTTTGAAAGATTCTCAGTGACTTGCCAACATCCCCAATTGGGACATTTTGCATGAACATGTCCAGACTTTTTTGGGAGCCTCATGGAAAATCTAAAGATCTGGACACACTGGTCCTTGCATTTCTATTTGACAGTTGGCTGGAACGGAGCAGATGTGGGAGCCCTTACGGGTTTGCCGCAATCCCCACCCCTGTAAGTGTCATACCTGCCCGGTTCACAGAGCCCACTGACCTGTCTGGCCTCTGTTGACATCGGAGTTTTGCGAGACTTGGGCTCATGCAAGAGAGAAAGTCTGCTTGAGAAGGTTATACTTCCTGACTTGTGGCCTCTCGCCCCTAGTTGTTCTTCTCAGGAAGGGACTCAGTTAAGAATGGCGATTTTCGCTAATTTTGGGGGACTATTGGCTGTGCAGAGGGCTAGGGTAAGGTGACCAGACGTCCCGCTTTTGGTGGGACTGTCCCGCCAAAAGCGGGACGTCTGGTCACCTTAGGCTAGGGCAAAGGATGAAAGTCTCCCTGCAGAAATACTTGCCATGCTCAGAGGCAGCAAATGGAGTTAGCTTTAGGTCTTAGGATCCTGCAATTTTCTAGCAGGACTGTAAGCAGGTTGATGAAGTGGGAACAGACTCTAAGTGGACTATTGGGGGAACAGGGCTGAGAAGCAACCTAACAGAGCAGGGAATGATACGGGCTTCAACTCCAGCTGTACAGGAGGGAACTCATTCTGATTAAAATAGGCCGGTGTGGCTCAGTGGTTGAGCATTGGCCTATGAAGCAGAAGGTCATTGTTCCATTCCCAGTCAGGGCACATGCTGGGGTTGTGGGCTCCTGCACACCAATAGAGGGTGTGCAGGAGGCAGCCAATCAGTGATTCTTTCTCATCATTCATTGATGTTTCTATTTCTCCCTCTTTCTCTCTGAAATAATATTAATAATAATAATAATAATAATAATAAAAAGAGAAAAGCAAAACACAACAGAATGCCAATTGCAAGGTGAGAGAAAATAGATAAAAGTGACCAATTACCCCAACAGAAAGGTTAAGGATGTTAAAATGCTTTCTAAATCAGGCTGCTTTGTACAATGAGAGTCATTCATTTTGTTCTTTGGGTTGATTAAGAGAGTAATGGCCCTAGCTGGTTTGGCTGAGTGGCTAGAGCATTGGTCTGCGGACTGAAGGGTCCCACATGTACCTGAGTGGCAGGCTTGTTCCCCGGCCCTGGTTTGAGCCCATGCGGGAGGCAACCAATCATTGTCTCTCTCTCTCTCTTTGTGCCCTTTCCTTCCAATCTCTCTAAGAATCAATGGCGAAGTATCCTTAGGTGAGAATTAACAGAGAGAGAGAGAGAGAGAGAGAGAGAGAGAGAGAGAGAGAGAGAGAGAGAGAGAGATGGATGATTGGCTCTTTTGATTGAATAGCGGATGGCAGAGAAATTGCACATCCTCAACATCCTGCAGGTGACAAGCTGGCGCAGGGACACGCATGTCTTTGAGAATGGCGGGCAGTAGGGTGATGGTGCTTATAAGCAATTGTCTTCAAAATTTCGACTTTTTCTTAGTCTGTTCTTCTGTCGAAGCAAAACAGGCATTGGGACCCTCGAATGTATCTCAGTAGGGAGAGCTGAAGAGGTGGCTTTGGGCTCCTTCCAGGTCTGAGAGTCCAGTGTCCTGGGAAGTGGGAAACATCCCATCTCTTCCCATTGAGCAGCGGTCGCCAACTGGTGGTCTGGGACCAGTGGTGGTCCGTGAGGACCGAGGGGTTGGCGACGGCCGGTCTAGGGGATCTATCAGTGAACTGGAGGAGCTGGGAGGAAGAAATACTTTGTACCTCTCTTGGTGGCTAATCAGATGACCACTGGAGCAGTCCAAGCTTCTCTGTCTTATTTTTAAATTCCCCGTCATGCTTATTCAAAATCCATCTGCCACGAAGTCATGTTTTAAACATAGGCCGGCTTCCTGCCTTTCGTATTTGGGAGCGTTCTGATGATCAGTCAGACCCCACACTCTCTCCAGGCGGCTTAGACCTTTGACTCTGTAACTCCCCATTTTTTGTATTTTTATTTTTTTGGAATGGGTTCATGGCTTCTGCTTCCACTTCTCATTCAAAGTCACGGCCTGGTCCCTCTTGGCTTTTGATTTTAAGTGCCCTCCTTGTAATCCGCGCGGGCCCAGGGAGAACTGGGAAGTCGGAAGTGTTTTATGTTCCAGGCTGCAGGCCTTACGAGGTGCTGACAGTGTTCTGCAGGGATATCTGCTCTGCTTTTTCTATTGGAGTCGGTGGAGGGACCGGAACGGCGCGCTTAACAGGGGCAGAGAGCACGTGAAACCGCCTTTGAGATAAAGCTGAGAATGTGACGATGGCATGGATCAGCAGGGGCCGGGGGAGGAGGGGGTGCGAGAGAGCAGGTTGGGGAGATAGGAGGGAGGGAAGATTTCTTCACGTATCCATGCGGCCGAAACAGCCAAGGCAGCTGGGACATTTAAGACATCCTAATGAATTAGAATAATCTTTATGATAAACATCCGCAGAGGCACTTTTCTGAATATGAGCAAGTAACAGCCACTGAGGAGTGGGTCCATTGCAGAGGGGCTGTGGCGGGGGGACAGAGGGTGAATTCCTTACTCAGGCTCTTCCCGATGTGCCTGCAGACAAGTCAGGAACCTCTCTGGGCTTTCTATTTGTAAACCAATCCAAAATCTGTCTGTTTCTTCCTTTGTAAGACAGTAACAGCCTGGCCGGTGTGGCTCAGTGGTTGAGCGTTGACCTGTGAAGTTGGGGATCACAGCTTGCTTCCTGGTTCAAGGCACATGCCCAGGGATGCAGGCTCAATCCGAAGTAAGGGGGTGTGCAGGAGGCCACTGATCAATCATTCTCTCTCACCACTGATGTTTCTCTCCCTTTCTCTCTGAAATCAATAAAAATATATTTAAGAAAAGAAAAAAAAAAAAGAGAAGAGAAATGACAGTAACAAAAAGTACTATGGAATACCTTTTTAACTAGTCCTTTTATAAAAGAAAATATTTTTTTTTGAAAAGCAACTTTACATTTTCTATAGAAAAGGATTTCTTAATGAATCTCTTGAACATCTTGGTTCCATGATTTCTCCCCTTTTGTAAGTATTTTGTCTCTGTAGCCAGAGTTATGTTGATGACGTCAGTGTTCTGAATCCCCCATAGTGCTGTTGGCGAGAAAGTCCATCCTGCTCCTTCATCACGTTCTCTTTTATCTGGGGTTCTGGAGGGGCCTGTACCTCAGACATGTACCTGGACACAGTCAGCAAGCGCTTGATTTTCTGGCAGAAATCAGCACGTCTTCATGACCATTCGGCCTTGGTCATTGGTTTCAACAACAAATACAACTATTGTAAAGTTGCTTGGAGGACTGTATTATACTTAGTACATCTCAATACAATTTGTCTGTTGGAACGTTCATTCATAAATGAATATGTCTACTTTATGTCTGGGCCTGTGAGAGGCCCTGTGGACATATTAGGGAATTCCTTGTCTTTCTTGGGCTTATAATGATAATTTTCAGATTATAAATTAGTATTTTTATCTGGGATGGGAGATAGAGTCTTACCTGTCAGGATTCAGCACTGCACGGGTGTGTAGGAGATGTGTCTTTTCTTTTTTAAAAAAATATATTTTATTGATTTTTTACAGAGAGGAAAGGAGAGGGATAGAGTTAGAAACATCGATGAGAGAGAAACATCAATCAGCTGTCTCCTGCACACCCCCTACTGGGGATGTGCCCACAACCAAGGTACATGCCCTTGACCGGAATTGAACCTGGGACCTTTCAGTCTATAGGCCGACGCTCTATCCACTGAGCCAAACCGGTTTTGGCAAGAGAAGTGTCTTAAAAGGTGTGGATTGATTGGTGAACCCACCTGAACTTGGCGGGGTCTGCAAGAGCTGGGTTTCTCTTTGTTCGATTCTATTCAGTCTCTGGATCCTTAGCAAAGAGTTGACACCGAGCAGCTACGTACGTGGCACTTGCTCATGGGAGTTCTGGATTCAGATCACTTTGTGCTAACCTCCCAGTCCTGAGGTTACTATAGCAACTGCACTTTTGGGCTTCAAGCCTTTAGATGCTTCTCCACCCAAAGGCTCCTTGAAACTTAAATTTGGAACTATCGCTAGCCCAGTGTGTTTTGCAAAGGGTGCAATTTATGCTGAGAGATGTTTCATGAACAAAAGCATGAAACACGAAACGTGTAATTTATGCCGAGAGATGTTTCATGGACAAAAGCATTGTGGGCTCATGTAGGTTTGGGAAACACTGGGTATAATCGTCTCCCCAGATGTCATTCGTGTGAGATGTCTCAGAATTACTGGGCTCAGGCATATTAGTGTACATCTTTGATTGGGTGAGAACGTACAGAATTTTCCAAGGATTTTTGGCCACGCACTGTTTATCTAAATAGTTTCTTGAAGCATTTTCTGTGGGTCTGGGGTTTTGTGAGATCCATGCTGGAAAGCAGTGCACGGGCCCACACTTCATTATACTGACAAGAAGCTCAGACCAACGATTCGGGCGCTTGCCGAAGGGTCCAGAGACAGCTCGTAGCTGCTGGGACTAGAAGCTACATTTTCAGAAAGCCAACCTAACGTTCTTTCCACCATGCCATTCTGTTTTTTAAATCCTCACCCAAGGATATGTTTTTATTGAAGTTTAGAGAGGGATGGAGGGAGGGAAGGAAGAGAGAGAGAGAGAGAGAAAACATTGATGGGAGATAGAGGCACATCAACTGGTTGCCTCCTGCATGTGGCTAACTGGGAATCAAACCTGCAACCTTTTTGGTGTCCAAGGCGATGCTCCAATCAACTGAGCAACCTGGCCTGGGTGCTACTGTTTTTATTTTATTTTATTTATGTTATATATATATTTTTTATTATTTTATTTATTTTATTTTATTTTATTTTATTTTATTTATTTTATTTTATTTATTTTATTTTATTTTATTTTATTTTTTTATGATTTTCCACACAAAGGAAGGAAGAAGAGTAGAGAGTTAGAAACATCGATCAGCTGCCTCCTGCACACCCCCTACTGGGGATGTGCCCGCAACCAAGGCACATGCCCTTGACTGGAATCGAACCTGGGACCCTTCGGTCCGCAGGCTGACGCTCTATCCACTGAGCCAAAGCGGTTTCGGCGTGGCACTGCTCTTTATTTATTCCTCCCTACCTCTATGGCGTCAGCCTACCAGTACCCCCTTGTCTTTTCAGGGATATTTGGTTCCCTTTGGAAGAGTAAGAGTTGGCTCTTTCAGTTCCTTGGGTTCTGAACGGTGCTCTTTCTCCAACACTCCCAAGTTCAGCGTTGCAGCCAGCTCGAGGCAGCACCTCCACTCCCACACCCTTACCCTGTCCTGGGACAAAAAGCCAAAAAGCCTTGAACCTAACAGGTCACTCATTATCCCTTCAGCTCCTTGTTCTGTCTTCTTATTTAGTTCCATCAAGCAAAGCACGCCCTTGGAAAGGATTGTGATATAATTTGAGGTTAACAAAAGTTATGTTAACCCAGAGTTCTATTTGCCTTAGCAGATTTGGTCTGGCTACAAGCAGGGGCCTCCTCTTATCTTACCCCTCCCCCCCACCTTCTGCCCCAATTCCATCGAGATCTATCTTAGGTGGCATCTAGTTGACGATGATCGTACCTGCCTGTGACCATAAATAAATATAAGAAGATTGGTGTTCAATATTTTGTTAATGTCAAAGGAAGCTTTGGATCACTTATCTCACCCAGTGATTGTCTGCGTACAGCTGACTGGACAATATCTTTTAGTAATTTCACTTTACTTTGGTTATTTACTTAGCTTATGAATCATTTTTGAGACATAAGAGAACAAATATATTTAATGAATTTGTTCGTTGGACTTTTCCCCCCTCAGTAGTTATTGAGATTCTATCACCCAGGATTCCTGGTTTTCATATATTTAGGGTAAAAATAAACTATTATAAATAGAACTGTATATTATTTTAATTAAGCCATATGCTTAACGCATGCAACTAAATTTACCTTCAGGGTGACATAAACTGTCTTCTTTAGTGCTTCTGCTAGAGATATTATCTGATAAAGAAAAAAAAAAAGATCTTGTCTTTATCAGAAGGTGTGTTGCCCTCACCCCCCAGACACGAGTATAAATGAGGCCTTAGTCCCCACAAATGGATTCAGAAATAAAGAAATTATTCCCATATAGCATGGCTTTTAAAGTAATCCTCACTTCCCTTTGGAGGAAGGCGCTATGCATTGGCTGGTGCAACCAAGAGACACATTTACTTGCTAATTCTTTGTTTTTGCTTTTTTTTCTCTCTCAGTATGATATTTATGATTGCCAAAGCTTGTTTAAGGCATTATGGCTAAAAAAAAAATATGTAGTCAAATGTACTGGAGCTCTTAAGACACTTTAATAGGCTATCAGAAAGCAGCGAAGATTTATCCAATGTCTCCCTTCCAGGAAGATAGATTGTTGGTTCAGCTGCGGCGTCTTAGCTTCGTCGTATTTTATGCGCTTTGGCCATCATGGGTTGCGAGTGCGTGGTGTGATTTAAAACGTGTTCTGATTAAGTACACAGAAGTGATCCTGGTCCCCAATGGAGGAAGGAGGAACATCGTAAATATACACTGTTTAAGTGTAAATTCGACTTTGCACTCGTAGCTTACCCTGCACTTGTATGTTTTATGCTCTGTTGGTGCTTGAAAAGAACACACTTCATTTGGGGGCATTTCCAGGCATCAAATCAAGAGCCAGGCAGCAGGAATTCCCGCCTTAGAATTTGTAACGGGGCCGCATAAAGCAAGTAGGGAAGTAAGTCTATAGAACACAATAGACTTACTACGTAGAATGGGTACAATCTCAGTCTACCAGTTCAAAGAGGCAAAAGGTCTCTGTCTTCACAGTGTCTCTCTCACGGGGTGGGAGATAGCGGGGAGTCTGTGAATAGTGACAGACAACATAGAAAGTACTAAATTAGGCAATACCCACTCACAGGCCATTATGCTAAGTGACATAAGTCAATCACAAGAGGACAGATACTAATTCCTCTCAGATGGCGTGTCACAGAAACAGAAAATGGAATGGTGGCTGCCCAGAGCTTGGGGAGGAGAGGGAGGACAGTAGTGTTCAGTGAGTAGGGAGTTGCTGTTTCGCAAGATGAAAATTTCCAGAGATCCATTGCACAACGATATGGTATTTATTAACTCTCCGGCACTGTACACTACACTTAAAAGCGGTTCAGATGGTAAATGGAACGGTATGTGTTTTTTACTTTAATAATAATAATAAAAAAAACCTTGTTGGGTAGCAAGGTTCTGATGGGTGCAGAGGTTTCCTTGGGACCAGGAAAGAGGGAGTGCTGGAAAAGGGTTGGCAGTCTAGGCCGGGGCAAGCTTAAGGGCACAGACATGTGGATGGCACACAGAACAGAAAAAGAAGGCCAGAGACATAACCAGTTCAGGGCAATTTTTATTTTTATTTTTTTAAGTATATTTTATTTACAGAGAGGAAGGGAGAGGGATAGAGAGTTAGAAACATAGATGAGAAAGAAACATCCATCAGCTGCCTCCTGAACACCACCTACTGGGGATGTGCCCACAACCAAGGTACATGCCCTTGTCCAGAATCGGACCTGGGACCCTTCAGTCCATAGGCCAATGTTCTATCCACTGAGCCAAACCAGCTAAGGTCTGGGCAATTTTTAAACTCTGCAACACTCACTCCACCCCACTCTCCCTTCTTTGCTGTTTCTCTTGTCCTTTGAGTTGTTGCCATGTTACTTCCAGCTCTTAGAGCTGATGAGTTATGAATGGTGGTTGTCTCCCAAGTGCTATGCATTCTTCCTTGATTAGATTGGTTCCTAAGATTACAGCGCAGACCTGCTGGTAGGGCATTTGGCACCGGGCAGGTACAAATCCCTCAGCAGTCTCCCCACACACCATTCCTGGGATGTAACACATACTTGCCACTGCCTGAGGGCATCGGCTGGCTGTACATCCCGCCTCCTCCCCTCTGCGCACAAGCCATGCGGACTCAGGCCTCGGTGGTGAGTTACTTGGCCAGTCTCGGGGACAGTGGACAGTTTCACGTTCCAGAAGAAAGTGAAAAGTCATCTTGCCTTTGTGGTACCCTAGGGAGCCTGGAGAAGGAATATCATGTTCTTTGGATGTGTTCCAACATGTATCCAGGGGTTTCTAAGATGACTAACGACCGAGGGGACACTTTTGGTTGGCCCTTCCATGGGGAACCTGACAGAGAAAACCAGCATGGAGCTCGGTGGCTATGATAGGGGCAGGGCTGCTTGTAGATATGCAGGAATCTCCTGGGTGCAGATGGCCCTGGGAGAACCATACGTCGATGGGAATGACTTCTTCCAGCCTTCATGGCCCGCCTTTCCCTGTGGAAGGCCTGCCCCTAGGTATGCAGGGTGGTTGTGCATTGGGTGGATTTCCAAGCCCTTTATCTTTATATGTACCCTAACTCCATGGTCGGCAAATGGCGGCTCGCGAGCCACATGCGACTCTTTGGCCCCTTGAGTGTGACTCTTCCACAAAATACCATGGCCTGGCCGAGTCTATGTTGAAGAAGTGGCTTTAGAAGAAATTTAAGTTTACAAAATTTGGCTCTCAAAAGAAATTTCAATCATTGTACTGTAGATATTTGGCTCTGTTGACTAATGAGTTTGCCGACCACTGGTCTTCCCCCTTTGCTACCTCTGTAGTTTCCTCTCCTTCTGTTCCACCCCCTTTTCCCCCCAACTTTCACTCTTCTCCAATCTCATTGGCCTGCTTTCTGGATCTCAGTATCCCAGACATGCTCCCCACTTTGGGCCTGTGCCCTGGCCCTCTTCCCTGTGCTTGGGAACCTCCTTGAACTACCCACCTGACTTAACTCCCTCAGCTTTCCCAGGCCTTTGCTCAAATTTCAGCTGTTGATAAGGCGTGCCTTGACCAGCCTATTTCACATTGTCTCCTACCTCAGGGCACTTTTAGTCTCTCCCATTTCAATATCTTATTTTCCTATAGCTCTTATTATCTTGTAACCTATAATTTACTTATTTATTATGTTTATTGTATGTCTATTTCTAAGCCCCCTCTAGAATACAGCTCTATAAGGGCAGTTTTTGAAAACATACTTTGTTTATTGGTATCAACCAAGCACTTATGTTAGTACTTGCTACTGAATAGTTTCTTAATAAATATCAGTTAAGTGAATGAATGAAAAAAACCATATTAGCATAATATTTTACAAAGTATAATCACATCATCTCGTTTAATCCTCATAATAGTACTGTTGTGATTATTTTATTATTATTAATCATTATTTATTGAGAGGCTAAATAAGTTGTCAAAGGTCAAGCAGTTAGCAGGTGACTGATGTACTGGTGTGCAGAGCTGGCCTCGTAGAGACAAAGCTACTCCAACTGGTTGGCACGTGTGTTGTGGTCTGCTACCTAAAAATAGACATACCTGCCTGCTCGTGGCCTTATGAACATCTGCGGGTACCCCGAATTGTGCCCTCGAAAGTTTCATCTTTGGTGACAGGCTCTGAGGCCAGGAGTCTCATTAAAGGTTGGCCCGGATGGTCAAACATGCCATTTGTAAATGCTTCCATTTATTTCTAACGGAAAGTATTTCTTGAAATCATTAGCAAACTTCCCTGCGGTGAAATTCCCAAGACTGTTCTTACAGACTTTTCATTTCCTTGAGCGCTGCACATGCTTCCCTGAGACTAAGCACGTTTCCCCGGAGGGTCTCGCAAGATGACATTCTCTCCATATTGGTTCTCCGTCTCCGGAGCATGCCTAAGGCTTCCTTTTGAAGCAGGAAATGCTCATTTCTTGAGGTAGTAAATCTGCATATAATATTAAAATGAGATCCTTTGGGATGACTGGGAGGTGCTGACTCAAGGCACCAGTTAGCTGAGTGCTTGGTGGTTGCGACAGCGTCAAAGGACTGCTGATGGAGAAACAGAGTCCTGGGGGAAGTCATTGAGGAGTGAGTCACCGTTTGGCATGAGGCCAGGAAACAGCTGTCTCCCTCTGTCTCCTGATCCTTGGTGTCAGTGGCCTGCTGGACCAAGTACTGGGATTTGTCCCCAGAACCTACCTGATGATGTGTTGAGTGGAGAATTCAGGGACCAGGTACTTCCTTTGACTTCTTGGATAAAAAGAAAATTGACTTTGTTCTAAACAGTGACTGATTGGGGATAGTTTGGGAGGGCAGTGAGGGGGGAAAAATCATGGTGTTAATCTCACATGAGGTACACAGCTTTAGTGAGCTAAGCTTTAGAGACTTACTGGAATGGACTCTCCAGACTGGCTTCTGATGCAGTGAGTTCATGGAGAATGGACGCACTGAGGCCAACTGTGTCTTGACTGGCTACTCTCAGTGAAGGCTTATGGGAAGTAGAACCCTCATTTGTGGGAGTGGTTGGCCTTTGGGGCCAAGGAAGAGCTTAAAGGAACACCTGTATTTTCAGGGCGAGCTTTCTCATACTCTGTCTCTGCTGCAGATTTAAGAGCTTTCTCGTTTCAGTAGATCTCAAATACTTTTATAAATGGAAATGCCTTGGAGATCATCTAGTCTGATCCTTTTACTTTCCTTTTTTAGTTTAAATATATTTTTATTGATTTCAGAGAGGAAGGGAGAGGGAGAGGGAGAGGGAGAGAGAAACATCAATGATGACTGAGAATCATTGATCACCTGGCTGCTTCTTGCACACCCTCTACTTAGGATCATCCTTGCAACCCGGGCATGTACCCTGATGAGGAATTGAACCGTGACCTCCTGGTTCACAGGTGGATGCTCCACCACTGAGCCACACAGGCTGGGCTCTTTATTCTATTGTTTGTTTTGTTTTGTTGAGCTTTGAATGAAGGGGAAGGCCTCCACACTTTGGCCTATTCTTTATGCTTTCATGGAGACTTCAGAAACAACTGGCGTTTCCTTGACAACGTCCCAGGACAGAGCTGGTTGTCTTTTGAGCAACCCATCCCATCATGAACAGGATCCGAAAAGCTATCTTGAGGAGATTATCTCATTTTTGCTGAAGTTAGCTAAGACAAGGGAAATGATAGATTTGAGGAACACAAAGGAAGCAGTGCCCAGTGAGAGCATCTACCCGGGCCCTGCCGGTAGAAGAGAGAAGACCAGGCCTTGGGCTTGGATGTCCACCATGGACCATCAATGAAAGATGCAACCCACCACATCCCTAGGACAGAGGCAGAGCATGTATTTGAAGGACCACAGCTGGGTTTGTTTTGCACACCGTGTATGTGTTCACTGGCCTGAGACAAACTCTACCACTTAACCTGTCCTTGCCCCTCAGCCCTGGTGGTTTGTGCCTGGACGCACGCACCCTCTGCTCCCTTGTAGAATCTGTGTCGGTGGGCTTGCGGTGAAGTGCGAGGGAAATGCGTACACAGAGGGCCCCTCTGAAAATGACTTTAGCACAGAGTTTATTTAATACATCCTCCAAATTGTATTTTGAAGCCTCTGTTAACAAGAAAGCACTCTCTCTTTCTCTCTCTCTCTCTCTTTTTTTTTTTTTTTTTTGGAGCAGCGGGAGTGTTTTATAAATGGAATCTGCAGACCGGCAACGCTCCCATTAATTCTCCCTGTCTACAATTACTATCATTACATTCTTAAAGCACTTTTAAAATAAACTCCAGCATGATGTAATGTGCACGCTCGGAGCTCCAGCGATGGGACAGCGAGGCTGCAGCATCTGGCGTTGGAGGGCTATCTGCGAGGGAACATCTTGATGGCTGTAATTACTGTCATGTTATGGGAACTTGAAAAAAAAAAAAAGGCGCCAGAGTTCCAAATAAAACATAAAACGGCTTTGATATAATAAATGTTACTATCATTGTTTAAACATGTTGTGACCCGGCTGCGAGAGTTTCTGAGAAAGATTTTTTCCAGCGCTTGGTAGTCATCCTTCCCCCACACTCCCCCCCAATTCGTGCTCTATTACTGCAGATAAGGATAAAGAAAATCCTTAGGACAGACTGGTTTTAAATCAGCGTAACACAATGCCAGCATTGTCTTCTCTTCAAGATGAACTTTGAAAATTAAATTTGGCATGAGCTTTGCCAGAACTCCAAACATCTTTGCTCCAGAGACACTTTATCCATCCTATTAGGGAGCATTAATAATTCAGATGTTATGGTTGCGGTTAATTGAGCTCATTAGGATGAAGCAGGGGCTGGAGCATTTTCCTAAAGGACACACTCGTATGCATTACACCCCTCGCCGAGGCATCCGGAATAGCTTGGGCTCAATCCAGAGGAATCGGGATGACACAAAACACACATGTGGTGTACATGTTATCGTCCCATGGGAACCAGCTTTGGATGAGCCCGTGATGATCTTGGACCCAGGTGTTGGACCAATTTCTGTGGAACGTTATGAAGAATCACTTATGTATGGAAGAAGTCATTATTACGGGTACTGATCTATGGACGTAGTCATTCGGTTTCACAAGAAAGTTTTATGATGTGCGATTCATCCAGCCTTGTGAAATCAAAGTTGTTGTTTCATAATGAGTATTAGCAACTCGAAGGAAGCTAGTGCATCTTTCTTAGGCACGTGATTAGCTCTGACAGAACCCACATGGCGTAATCTGTTCTTCTGATCATTTTTTTCTCTACTGGTTTGCTGACCATATCTTTCATTTTGAAGATAGACCATCTGATGGAAGAGTTGGGACTTAACTAGGAAAAATTTATTTGACCTGATCTGGATTTTATCATAGTCAATGAGTTGCTAATTTTTTTTTTTTTTACACGGGTCACATGGATCGACTAGCTGTCTCTACATGTTCTCCTGGGTGATGACTTCTTTTTATTTCTTTATGTATCATGTTTCCCTTTTTCTCCAAGTTTTGTCTGTATGTCTTCCCTGTGGCTGGTTAGCAATTAGACCCCAGGATTGAGGAAGAGGATGGTTCAGTCTCCAGGTGAAAGTGTTTTTAGCCTCAACCTATTTACCTAGGTAAGTTCAGCAGTGAACACTGGCCATCTGGCTAGAGAGAGAGCTTAGGAGACCATCCCAGGCCAAACCAGAGTGGGGGACTGTGGTTGACCCTGATAGCCCATCCCACTTCTGGCAAAACCAATCCAAGCTGAGGCTCTAAACCTTTCCTTAGGTAGAGTCCTGGGAGCATTGTTGATGTCTGTGTTTCTAAGCCTGCTGTCCAGAAGACCCGAGTCACTAGACTAGAGATTTTCAACCTTTTTCAGCTCATGGCACACATAATCTAAAAATATTTTTTTGCCGATCTGAAAGAAAATAGAATTAAAATAGCTATAATTTGGATCCATTCACACTGGATGACTATTGTTATGTTGGCTGTTGTCATTTTTTTTAAATTTGACAATGTGAGGGAAAAGAGGTTAGTGCCCCTGACTAAATGGTCAGGTATTGCATGTTTTAAAAATCTTTGTCAAACACACACAATGAAAATCTCTGCACCAGACACTTCCCGAGGCCTGTTTTTTCTCAGAAGTTGGACTTTTGTTGCCACGATCCACTATCGCGTTAGGATGGAGAAAAATTGTTTGCAGGGGGAAGTGCAGTCAATTGATAGAGGGCTATTTGCATGCTACCCTAAGGTCCAAGTCAGGTCTTCGCTGCTTTTGTGATTCCACTTTGAAAATGCTCAGTTCTTGACTTTGTCTCATAAACATGCTTCTGTTCTTAGAAAAACAGCTCGATCTTTATACTGCTCCGTCTACTCCTTGGTTGTTTGCAGTGTGGCTGGATACTCAATGAGAGTCCAAAGGATATTTGTGTAAACGATCTTTCTAGAAAACAAATGGCATCTTCTCGTTGAAACAAGATTGTGTGCTGTTTCAGCAGTTGGTAGGACTTCCTAAACAGACTTGACCAGCACGAACTGAACATTCAAACTACTTTCTGTTTGTTGAGGCGTTTATGGCTCTTACTCAAGACAAGAGGAATAACAAGGAAACGACTCTGAATACAGAACATTTTATTACACAAATAAAAAAAATAAGAGCATATCTGTTAGCTCTTGCCAGCTTTTGAAATATGGGTTCCATTTGTCTTTATTACGGCCTATTCCCACAGTGCCTTTTCCCTATTTATTAATTTTTGTATGTTACTATTAAACAGAAATATGTGCCTACTGAAAGTAGTCAGAGCAACTGCAAGAAACATGACAAATGAGAATATATCAACTTATCTTTTTACTATTCTGTCAGTAAATTAAGAGGCATGCAACTGTTGTAGCTTATCATTCTTTTTTAAAAAAGTCATGTGCATTATCATGGTAAAATCTATAATAATCACGATGACTCATAGATATGTGATTCCCCTTATTAAGAAAAGAAGAAAAAAAAAAGACAGGAAATCCAATATAAATGAGCTGTTTTCCTCAGTAGTGTAATAAAACTTGGATGCCGGTATATGAGTTTTTGATTATATCATCCACTGATAATCTGTGGGTTCATTTCCTCCCAGGGAAGAATCAGTCTCCTTCCTTCCTCAGCAGCCCTCACTTGGCCACTAACATTTCAGCTGGGGAGGACGCCTCCCAGTCACAGCCACCACAGTCTAGTATATTTTAAGGGCTGTAAATTCTCACCGTCAGATTTGAGCCAGGGGTGTTAAGCTCCAGAAGATACACATCTGCTTCCTATTCAAATGATCTTTTGTTGTGTTTCTTGGTAGAGAGCGAGCTGTAATGCCCCAAAGATAAATCCTTTTCGGAGAGGGGTAAATTAGGGTGTTTCTCAGTGGTTGAATTCTGTAGTTGAGCTTTGACCTATGAACCAGGAGGTCCCAGTTGATTCCTGGTTAGGACACATGCTCAAGTTGGGGGCTTGATCTCCAGTAGGGGGCGTGCGGGAAGACAGCCAGTGGATGATTCTAATAATTGATGCTCCTATCTCTCCCTTTCCCTTCCTCTCTCTGAAATCAATAAGAACATTTTTAATAAAATGACTATAAATGTAGGTGGCCTTAATTCTGTTCTTAAATTATGTCTTTGCAGAGTTATGTGATAATTTTTTCACGGCTCCTTAATGAACAGGGTGAGTCACCACGAAATCCCTAAAGGGAATAATTATTTTGTAACCTGAGTCACAACTCCTGCATGCATCTGGCTTCTAAGTTTGGATTTCCAAATGTCAGGTTTTCCTAAATAGGATCGTGTGAATACAGAGCCAGAAAACAAAAGATATGCCTAAGCAACTATTCGGGAGGGGTGCCTGTAGTCCCGGCCACGGCATCGGCCCATGAGCGTTTATTAAATACCCATAACGGTAACCAAAGAATACTTAGCGTTAGAAGTATATTTATGTTCTCTCTATGCAAATACTTCACCAACAAGTAGGGAAAGACGATAGAGCAATTTTACAACTAGCAGCAATGCGAAGACATAAATATAGTCAGCCTTCACTTCACTGATGGGTTTTGTTCCAGCTCTTTTGGAATTGCCATGCATTTTCACATAGACACACATTTATAAAAGGTAGTTTGGTTTCCCAGCCAGCCCACACAATCCCCTTAACCTATATGCAGCTGAACACTACTATGAAATGAGTTGCTCACCAAGGTTCTGTATTCAAAATGTACTGAGTACTTACTTGGTGGGAATACACAGGTGACACAGGTCCTTGATGGTAAGGCCATCACGGTTGAATCAGGCAGTAACTTTCCATTTCTTAGTCTGAGTGCCGAGGTGGAAGGTAGAATAGTGTGTGTGTGTGTGTGTGTGTGTGCACACGCGTGCGCGCGCGCACGTCCATGAGACAGCCAGCTGAAGGGGGTCAGGACAGATCTCTCAGAAAATGTCTGAGCTCATTTCGTTTTGCTGGAAGACAAGGTTGGAGTCCGGAAGGGACGGAACGTGTTGGGTTTCCTTGGGTGTGCAAAGGGGCCTCAGATCTTAGCCTATTGAGGATGGGCGGGGAGGTTGATTGTCACGTACGCACGAGGGAGATCCATGGGAGTTGACGCATGTGAGTTTGCCTGCCTCATTTGAAGATGAGACGTCAAGTAAGGGTCTGACATGATCATGTTTTTACTTTAAAATTTCATTTGGTCACGTGTTAATACCAGATAGAAGGAGGTGTAAATACAGGGCACCTGTTAAAGGACTGGTAATGTAAGTTGGGGTTGTAATTTTATTTTTAAAATTATTTTTAATTTTTATTGATTTCAGAGCAGAAGAGAGAGGGAGAGGGGGAGAGAGAGAGAGAGAAAGAGAGAGAAAGAGAGACAGACATCATTGATCAGCTGCCTCCCACACGTCCCCTACTGGGGATCGAGTCTGCAACCTGGCATGTGCCCTGACCGGGAATCAAACCCTGACCTCCTAGTCCATAGGTGGACACTCAACCACTGAGCCACACCGGCCAGGCTCTGTGTCTTATCTTTCTAGTTGATTTCCAGCCCCCATGAACATGCATGTCCAAGTGGAAAGCAGGCAGACCGACATGTCTTCTCTTCCCCCAGGGATTGCCTCCCATTTTGAAAAGACAGAAGCTCCAGAGCGACAAACGGGTCAGTTTGCTGCATGAGCATCTCTTTGTTGTGGCTTCCAGATCTCGGCCTGGTTTCTGGGAAACGAGACGATGTGGAAGTGAAAGAGACTCGGGGCCCCCTTGCCCAGCGGCCGCCGAGCTGCAAGCACAGCCAGGGCGCGCTGCCTATTTAAAGGAGAAAGGAGAAGTGCCAGGCTGCAGGCAGGTCGGCCGTTATCTCCGGGTTCCTGCCGTTCCTTCTGCTCCGGAGCCGCTCACTCCCCAGTGGCTGGTTGAGAGCTGGTTCGCTGACCCAGACAGACAGACAAACTAGTGATTTGTGGGAAGCTCCCTTGTCCCAGAGCTGCCCTTTCCTTGTTCTGGGCATGCTCACATAGATCCCTTTGGCAGGAGTTACTCACAAGGCCCTGTCTACACAGCACATTCCTGCAGAGAGAGGTGGTGTGGAAGTGTGTTACTGTCATTCCTCTGCTCTTCTGATGGACCGATGGATGCTTTGACTTGTCCAGGTTCTCATGTGCTTTCTCAATCACTGTAATTAGGTGAGCAGAATGACAAGCAAGTGGCCTATGGGGCAATGCTTGCATGTCTCTATACTATTGGATGATAAAACATGTTTCCATGGTCAGAAATCCTGATTTAGGGTGAAGGAGGATTGGAGTCACCTTGACGATCAATCCTTGGGAAGCGCCTCATTTACTTCATCTCGTTCGATAGGCCCTAGCACAGGTTACTCCACTCCGAAAGACACTTTCATGGAGCAGCTACTGAAAGCGGGTCTCTGAGTAGGTTCTCAGGTGTGTGGGGTAAGCATCCCTACGGAATCATTGTGGGAGGAAGTCAGAGGGATACGGAAACTGCAAGAAAAGCAGAGAAATCACATCAGAAAACAGATGACCTGGTTCCTGTCCTTTTAGGGAAAGTTACAAAATTAACTAAAGATATTCTTCAGTAAACCTCAGGGGGAATGCATATACTTCAAACTGTGCACATTTGCATTTGAAAGAACGCTTTGCTTGATGCTGTGGGATAACCTTTCTGAGTTGGAAAAGGTCTGGGAAGATTGGATAGAGAGGTGAAGAAGTGGAGGGAGGTATTTCTGTGTGAGGGTGGCTTGTGTAGGCAGGCCAGAGTGTGCATAAAGTGGTAATTGGTTATTCGTGAGAAGACAGGGCTGGGGAAGGCAGGAAAATTCTCTAGTGAGAATACACTCTGCTTACTACTGTTCAAAGGTAGGTATAAGGCAAGGCCATTGGTCTGCTTCTTCTCCTCTGTCCAGTTAGCCTGAGGAGTCTCAAAGGAGTAATGTTAACCAACAGTTATTGGGCACTTACGGTACCCACATGCTGTGTGTGCCATCTCATGTGATCTTCAGGCCAACACTGGGTGTTACTATAGGTCATCATCATCGCCATTTTATACACAAGGCATGCATCCCTCAGGATGAGTTAGGTTATGATATGTAACGAGCAATCCTCAAATCTCAATGGCTTAAAATGTACCCACTATCATGGATGGGTTGCATTCTACATGGGGTAGCAGTGGGGGCTTGGCTCATTGAAGTCATATAAAGATTCAGGCGGGCAGTGGCTCCATCTTGAAATACATTTCTATTCTCTCTGGAGGAGGAGGAAAGGAGAAGGGGTAGGGGGAGGGAGAGGAGGCGAAGAGAATATGAACCTGGTGACTTGGCTCTGAGTTTTTGTTTGAAAGTGATGGATGGCATTTCAGCTAACATTTATTGGACAGAGCAAGTCATATGCTTATGTGTAACTTCAAAGGGAAAGGGTATTCTAACATGTAACTGGGAGGAGAGAAGAGTCATATCCCTGAGCAGCTGTAGTAACTTACTGCGAGGAGCCTTAGACATAAAGAAGGGATGTGACTTATCCCAGCTAGAGTGGTTCCGTAGCCCTCTCCTCTGCAGAACCTACATTTTGCCTTGTATACAAACTGGGGGGAGTTAGAGGGGATAGTTGATGGAAAGACTGTAATTAGAAATGAGATTCACTTCTTAACACCTTGCTCTCTGCTTCTAGACTGTAGTGATCTAGAATCTTTGCAAACATTTCATAGTGTATCTTTGGCCAAGTGGGAAAAAAGAAAAGAAGAGATTGAAGGTGTAGAATGCTGAAACTGTATTCAGAGGCTCCACTTATTTGTCAGAAATGCTGTGGACTTGTCCTTGTTGGAAGATGTTGGGAAAACAGTCATTTAAAAATAACAGCTTGGCCACAGCTGACCTCCTTTGATCCTTAAGATGTTTAAAAAATGAAGAAGACTGCTGCTTGCTTATTTTGGTTATCTTGATGCCTGAATTAGAGTTACCTAATTCAGACATCAATTGCCGGGTCTCGGTTAGAGGAAACCATGGATGAGAATAAAAAGAGAGAGAGAGAGAGAGAGAGAGAGAGAGAGAGAGAGAGAGAGAGAGTGTGTGTGTGTGAGAGAAAGGCCTTAAAGGGCCAGAAAGGCTCCCAAAGAGAAGTACATGCTTGGAGGAAAAGATTGGAGAGTGTGAACCAAGGGGGTGGGGTGAGAGAGTCTGACATGAGTGGGCCCACCCACATTTTTATTTTCTCTTCCAAGAAAATCAAATTTCTGGGATAGAAGATCAAAAATAAAAAACATCCTCTCAAAAGAAGCTGTTAAATCATTGGGCCCAGCCAAGAATCTGAGCACTTCTGTGATCTCGGCCCTCTGTGTTGGGGTTGGCCGACCCCTTTTCTGGAGCACTTCTGCGGAGTGACTAAAGCCTCCGAGGCCAGGGAGAAGTCAGTGTAAGAATCTTATCCTGGCTCCTACTTTCCGAGTGAGGCGCTCAAAGGCTCACATGGCGTCCTGTGGTCCCTGGGTCCCCTGGTGTCCAACATAACGCCCAAAATAGCATTCTGTTTTTAATGGCCACGGGTGAAGAGCTACTTTCTGTTCCAAGAATTGAGACTATGTTATAATTGGGAATTTGCAGTAGGGTTCCTTCCAAAGATGATATTGAAACCTAGATTTTTAAGGCCAAATATATATTATATGGTGGTACTGCTAAATTTTGTGAGCAAAGTGAAAAATAAATTAAAATAAAAAAGGAACTTGCTCTGTGGTGTAGTGTAGTCAGATACTATTTTTTTATAACACACACACATATAAAATTTATTATTATTTTTTTTACTAATTTTAGAGAGGAAAGGAAAGGGAGAGAGAGATAGAAACATCAATGATGAGAGAGAATCAATGATTGGCTGCCTCTTGCACGCTACCTACTGGGGATGGAGCCCGTAACCCAGGCATGTGCCCTTGGCTGGAATAGAACCTGGGAACTTTTAGTCCACAGGCTGATGCTCTGTCTACTGAGCCAAACCAGCTAGGGCGTCAGATACTATTAATGAAGTAACATTTGGGTGAATAAGATAGCTTTATTTTGTGAAAGAATTTTAAAGATTTTAAGGAATCGTGCTTTATTGCACTTTCTTTGCTGGCCTTTCTTCCTCTTTTCTTTTCTATGGTAATATTGAAGGAACTTAATTTAGGTCAAGCATTGAGGTAATGAAAAAAATTAGTCAACAATATAGGATCACTTTTATTTTCTTTTCTCCTCTTTTCTTCCCTCTCTTCTTTCCCTTTCTTTTCAGGACCATTTGAGAGTAAATTGCAGTTATAGCACTCTTACCTCTAAATACTTCCGTATATCTCTTCAAAGAACCAGATTATTCTTGGTTGAGGAAAAATACCATTGGTGCAATGCTATTTCAGAAAATAAAATAATGCTCATTTAAAAAATGGAATAGGGTGATAAGAAGGGAGGCCTTCTAGGACTTTCCACGCCCTCCTTCCTTTACCTTTTTCTTTTAGATAACCCATTCCTTCTCAGGGACTGGCACCCACATTGTTCTCCACCTCTACTGGTCAATGCGTTTAACCACCAGTACTCCAGAAACTTTCCCAGTTGCCTTCACGGTTCTCTAGGGTCTGGTGGTGAGTCTTCCTGGCCTTATGGACACTGCTGCTGACTTCCTATCACCTGATTTCCCAGGGGCCATTAGCAGTTTTTTCAACCACCTTCAGAAATATAAAGTGGATAGCAGGCACTTTATTGTATAAAGATCTCCAGGAGCCAGAAAAATAATTTAAAGAAAGAGGACAAACGGTGCCTTGTTACCTTATTGTAGTAGGTTTCTGCCTGTCTGTAAGCAAATATGAACAATTTAAAGATGTTTAAAATTCAATTGGGTCTTACTAGTTTGGGGAAGCCAATATATATATTTTAAACATTTTTATTGATTTCAGAGAGGAAGGGTGAGAGAGGGAGAGATAGAAACATCAATGATGAGAGAGAATCATTGATTGGTTGCCTCCTGCACACCCCCTACTGTGGATCAAGCCCACAATCCAGGCATGTACCTTTGACTGGAATTGAACCTGAGACCCTTCAGTCCGCAGGCCAACGCACTAGCCACTGAGACAAACCAGCTAGGGCAGGAAGCCAATATTTTCAATGAGTTTTTAAAACTCGTTTATGGAAAAAAAAAAAAAAAAGCTAAGAAAAGCAAGTTACAGAGCAATGTTTATGGAATGAGCTCATTACTATAAATAAAGACAATTTCTCTCTATAGAAACATATGCTTATATGAACAGAGAAAACAATAGAAGGATATACATGAAATTAACATCAGTTACCTTAGAGAAGTGGACTTGGCTTTTAAAAACATATACTGCTATATTTACACAGAGCCCACATTCTTTTTGAAATAAAAAAATGAAAGAATCAGCTGCTGAACAAAATAGATCCAGAAACTTAGAAACATGGAACAGACTGTTGAATTACAGAGGGAAGGCAGGCGAGGGTGGGTGGGAGGAAAGAGATCAACCATGGACACATACAAGAGGGTGATGAAGGCCTGGGGGAGGGGGCAGGTGTGGGCTAGAAGAAGCCAATTGAGGGAAAAGAGGGGACATATGGAATACTTTCAATAATAAAGATTAAAAAAAAAGATTTTGAAAAGCAAAGTATTCAGAGCGAGCACACAGACCTGATTTATTACAAAATTCCCAAGTGCCAGAAGAGGAGGCTATTGGTGGGGCCTCAGGCAAGCACATTGTTGACACATAGTGGCTGATTGCTGAATGAATGAATGATGAAGGGATGTGGGAGTGTACCTACTCTATTCGAAAAAACTACATTTTGTATAAATCCATTTCTCTGGAGAAATCGTCTTGGTATTCTTCAATGCGAAGGCACGTTTTGCTGATCTGAGAAGAGAAGCATGTTTGGAAGGAAGTAAGATTTCATTTTGGAGAAATAAAACTTGAAAGCCCACTTTCAAGAAGTGAAATGAGGCTTTCTAGTTGAATGCTAGGAACGGCATGAGCATGTGCCCTCTGGGTTTTCGATATCGTTGCCCCCAAGTGCCCTCTGGATCTTACTACTTCTGGATCCCAAACACTTACCTCTAGCAACATCCTTTTTTTTTTCTCAAGATGCTCTAAATGCCAGACTGTGCCCAGGGCACCATCCCAGGCTGTTACAACACAAATGGTTCTAACAGCCCTGCTCTGTGCTTGTCTCTTCTCAGCACAGACTTCATTAAGTCTGCTCCATCATCCAATGGATTGTTTGACCCTTCTGGTCTCACACAGGGAAGCACAGCCTTACCCTCAAAGAAACCCTTCATCTTAGGGTTCAGTCAGACTTGGCAGCTCTGACCACCCTGAGCCTCCACGAAGGCTGGCTCAGCCGCATCCCCTGTTAGCCTAATGTTCCATTAGTACACTCAGTGCTGGAGCCTCGTAGTTGGCTTGTGAGCATTGCTACGGGCGAGGCACAATGCCAGCGATCAGGTGGCATTCACAAGGCCTGGCCCCAGCAGGTTCAGTGTGTGGGGCTTAAGAAGCCTCAACCCTAGTTTTTCCCACCACCCCTTTGATACAAGACCTCAGAGAAATCCTGTGCCCTTTGCTCACCTCCATGGTATTTCACTCTTTCATGGTATCTGCCCCTGTCCACAGTCAAGGGCAGGTACCATGAAAGAGTGAAATACTCTCAGTTACAGGGATGGGAAAAATGATACTCTCATGATCAGATATTCAAGTGAAATGTAATGAAAATCACTTGAGTTCGTGTATTTTTAATACATTTCATATACCACACAGCGATTTACTGGGACGTGGACTTAACACACCACACTAACTGCAAGATAAGAATCGCCGAGTTGAATGTGGGTTCACTTAGTATGTTGGAACCCTTTTATGGTGTTGACTCTGAGGAACCGGGCTAACACCCTCTTTATGGGCACGCTGAGAGGGATTGGGCTTTTACTGTATGTAGTTGTTATGTTTCAAGGGACATGATTTCACTGGTAGCTTTGCCAAATTTTTGCAATAACAAGATTCTACCGTATTTCTATTTTAGCACCACAATATTAAGTACCGAAGTTTATTTGCAACAAACTCATAAAAAAGGAATGAATTTCCACGAAACCCAGGTTACTCAGGGTTTAAGTTATAATCCAGCATGAAGATTATGTCAACTCTTTGCTTCTCTTCTTCATCTTCACTGTTGTTTTAGGTACATCTCACTGCTTAGCAGTTCTTTCCCCAAGAGGAGTCAGTGTAATCGAATGAATTAATTTCTTGTGAGAAACACTTCCTAGATGCTTTTATACTGTGTGTGTGTGTGTGTGTGTGTGTGTGTGAGAGAGAGAGAGAGAGAGAGAGAGAGAGAGAGAGAGAGAGAGAGAAAGAGAGAGAGAGAGAGAGAAGACATTGGCAATACATCTGGTACCTATAAAGTTAAATTCAAATTACCTGGACTTCAACCACTTCTTCCTTTTATCCATTTAAAAAATGGATAAAATTCAATCAAGAGATTGTTGTATTTTATTATCATATACAGGCTATTAAGGACAGGAATAATCCATCTATAGGTTATGAGTAAGCACACCATCTGTGGAGAATATGTACAAACCTTGAGCTAACAGGGGTTAAGCCGTCTACAGAGATATCTCAGCTTTGGGAAGACATGTAAACCTTCTGGAAAAATGATTAAAAGGAGAAGAATCCGATTGTCAAAAAGGAAATCTTAACTTGGGAGAGTGAAATTGGTGTGGTGCTATCCATTTTATCTTTGATGACATTGTGATTTCCTAGGAAGAAAAGAAAAGGAGTTGCTCAGTCCTTCCAATGAATTGTCTACATTATGTTAAGCATCCATATGTTTGATTGAATTTTTTGTCTTTGGAACACTTACCTGGAGAGAAGTCCCTGTTTCACTGGAAGAGACGGATACTCTTGGGCTTATACCAAAAGCTTAACATTCATCCAGTTGTACATCGGTGTTCATCTCACCAGCAATCCTGCTTTTATTTATTTTTTTACCAAGTTGCCACTGGGTGTTGGGCCATGTGGACTCTCTCCTTTTCTTTAAAAATATATTTTGTTGATTTTTTACAGAGAGGAAGGGAGAAGGATAGAGAGTTAGAAACATTGATGAGAGAGAAACTTTGATCAGCTGCCTCTTGCAACCCCCCCGCCCCCCTCGCACTGGGGATGTGCCCGCAACTAAGGTACATGCCCTTGATCGGAATCGAACCTGGGACCCTTGAGTCCGCAGGCCGACGCTCTATCCACTGAGCCAAACTGGTTAGGGACGACTCTCTTCTTTGATGATACAAAGAGATATATAAGCACCGAGAACACTGCCACTCTGGGCCCACTGCCTATGAAAAGTGCTGACCTAGCCAGTCCTCCACCGTGGGGGAAACCAGCCTGCACACTCATTCAGCACAGAGCAGATCAGACTCACTCAATGGCATGATCTGTTCTCACTTGGCCGCTGGCTGCTTCGGTGCTATTGCCAATATGCCATGGCCATCTTAATGTTGGGTGGTTAACAGACTGGCTAACAGTCACTCTCCCCGCCCCCCCCCCCTCCTTCCACCTCCTTAATGAAACTTTGACTTGGTCTCCTAGGAACAGCTCCTTTTAGCCCAATGGACAGGGAAGTGGATTAATAGCTGTTAAAAAAAAAAAAAAGTACACTTTAATGGAAAAATGAGGTATTTTCCATTGTGGTAAAGTGTCTTTTTTCAATCATAAAATTGCTCAAAAGAGGAAGCAAAAAGAGGAACATGTGTTCATTTGTTTTAACTTGAGTTCGTAAAATGAGTTCTTGAGAAAGCTGGTAGCCATCTATTTCGAAGAATGATGACTTCTTTTTGACATCTAAATGCTGTGTCGTTTCTAGAATATAATTGTCTCCCATAATGATCGGAATTTGTAAACATGACTATAGATCAACAACTAATAGTCCTGTGGGTAGTTTCACATGCCAACAACATATGAAGAAAGGAGGAGGGAGGGAGGGAAGGAGGAAGAATATTTGCAGATTTTGAATATTCAAACGATAAGATCAGAAACTTAAGAGTAAGATGAGACCCCTCCTATTGCGACCAGTTGACTGATGCTAGGAGAGTATTGTGCTAGCAGGTGGGGAGATATTTTCAAACATGGTGTTTCTCAGCCCTTGTCATCCAGAAGTGTGTATGGATGTTCACATGGGAGCACATCCATGGAGCAAAGACAGAATCAGACTTGTTATTCAGAGACACCACCCTCCTTCCCTCAATGTTCCCAGTGCTTCCTAATTGGAGAACTACTTTGATTACAGATTATTACTCTCAACTGTCCTACGGAGAGCTAAGCTTTGGGCTACAGACTGTGGAAAGCCACTGCATAAAAGCCATCCACAACATCCAGTTGCCAGCGTGCCACTAGCAATAGGAGGGAAGGAGAACAGGAGGCAGAGATGCCTGCTAACCAGCTGGAAATTATGGTCCTAACAAGACTGTGAGTGAGGTAAATGGTAGGGGTGTGGGGTGCTGTGGTCTCCCCAGAGTTGTTTTGAGCCCTCCCAGCTTTGGGCTGGAGACTTCTTACTGTGCCAACTCTCCAGTGTCACAGTGACTATGGCAGGGCCAACAATAGCCCCACAGCAGCCATTTGGAAAGTGAGCCTGTACCTGCCCCTGTCTGCCAGGCGGGGGTCACCCTCTTTTCCTTTCCCTTAAGCAGAGTCTTCTCCGAGTGTGAGGCTAAGGAGAGGACAACCTGACTTTCTAGGTTGCGTGTAATGGGGTATGTCTTTAAAAAGATGGGGGTGACTTTAAGTGACCTCAGGAACCTGCTCAGGAGTTGGTTGCCCCTGCTGGCAGTTCTTCAAGTTCATGTGTAAGGAACTCAGAAGAGGGGCTGGGAAGGGGGGTAGCTCGTCAGCTCACGGGATATCAGATGACTCTAAACATGAACTTGTCACAGGGGGTATGTAGCATAGATTGAGCTCTTTCTATGTGCTATATTTTAGGTCACCATCTTATTCAACCCCAATCCATCAGCAACCTTTCAGTGAAGATGCTGTTACCCATAAGAATGAGGGCGGGATTTGGGCTTACTTGTATACACTGGACACCTGGTATGTTTGCATTTTGAATGATTTAATAATGAAGAAACAGAGGTTTGGTGAGATTTAATGCTCTGAGAAGCTCACCCAGCTGGATAATGGCAGAACAGGAAACCATGCCTAGTACCTGATAGAGGTTTTATGCTGTACAAGGAGTTATGTGCCCCACATTCCCCATTTCTGTGGCCCCAGGTTGGGGTTGGGCACAAGAGAAATTTGCATGAGACTCGGAAGGTGGGGTGAAGCAGCAGCCATTGTGCTCAGAGGTGGGGCTTCCCCAGTTTCCAGCTGACCTCTAGAAGGTTCTGTTAGTCCTGGGCGCAAGCACCTCATTCAGCTTTGTGGCAAAGGGGGCCAGTTCTTCTGCAGGTTAGCTGTATTGTCAAGGTCAGAGAGGAGAGCCAGACACAAGTTCCAGGTTGTCCTTCGTCTCCTGCTTTATGTCCAGCTTATCTCCCCAATCGGGGGCTCTGCTGACCTATAGCAACCCCAAGGTCACTAACAGAGGCAGCGGGTCAGACTCCTATAGACTTCTTCGCCGGCTCCTGCAAAGGTGCTGGTCTGATCCCTGCAGTAAAGATGGTGGCTCTGCTTTCCCCACCAAACATTCTAGAACACGGTGCTAACTAGGAGAGCGGGGGTGGGGGTGGGTGGGGACAGGACGAGCTGGCTCCAGAGGGATTTGAGCCATCTGGCTCTGAGAAACTGAGGACTTCCCCAATCAGATGCCCCAAGGTCACAGGTGGGCGTGCAGTCAATGCAAAAGAGAAAATTAAGAAGTCATTTTAATGTTTCTGTTTTGCCCAACAGAGTGAGGAGCACGTTGTTTCACGGCAAATCGCGCTTTTCAGATAGGCTACAAATAAATGGGTGAAAAATATTCAGTGGCCACGTGTGGGCAAAATAAAATGTCCTTCCCCTACTCCGATTTCCCAATCCATGCCTTTCAATATCTCAATCACGGCTTCTTTTACATCCCAGTCATCTGTGTGGAGAGCTAAGGTGTGCTCTCTTCCCAGCTCCACAGAACACCCGGGGGATGCTCGCTCCCCACTTTTCATTCTCCTGGCGTCATGGAGATCCAGGCATCAACACGTGTCTCTTTCCCCTTCCGCTCTTTGAAAGGGTTGTTTTATTATTTTTCTGGTGCGCTTTTTCTGGAAAACAAATTTTGCAAGGTGCAGGCGACTCAGATGAGGTGCTGAAATCTTGGCCGGAGGAAAAGCTAAGCAGAACCAACCAACACGTACTCCAACCCCAACGGCAGCAGTTCTGAGGTTTACCCTTTGCCATTCTGCACGTTCTGCTGCAGCCTACGGACCCTGGGACTTTCCTGGGTTTTGCTACCTTCTGCTTTTGGGGTAATATTGGTTTGACCACCAGAAGAACAGCCTTAGGAAGATCCAGTTTTCTTACATGGTAGCAGAAGGGCTTAATACAACCCATTGTGTTGCTTAATCTGTACGAGCCTTCTATTTGTCCTTAAAGCATCTCTCCTCAGCCCCAAATTCCCTATCTCTACCCACAATCCCTTCAGTATGTACATTGTCTATCTTTTAAAAAATATATTATTGATTTCAGAGAGGAAGGGAGAGAGAGAGAGAGATAGAAACATCCATGTTAAGAGAGAATCATGGATCGGCTGCCTCTTGTAAGTCCCCCACTGGGGATTGAGCCCACAACCCTGGCAAGTGCCCTTAACCGGAATCGAACCTGGGACCTTTCAGTTCACATGCTGACACTCTATCCACTGAGCCACACCAGCTAGGGCTACATTGTCTATCTTGTGAAATTTGAATTTTATCCAAACTGCCAATTGTTGGTATAAGTATATCCCAAACTTTGCATGGGACGTACTTATATTAAGAAAAATGTTTGTATAGCTGAAACGTAAAAACAATTAAAAAAAATTTTTTTTGATTTTTCAGAGACAGGAAGAGAGACGGAGAGGGAGAGAAACATCGATTGGCTGCCTCCTGCACACCCCCTTACCTACTGAGGTCTGAGCCCACAACCAAGGCATGTGCTCTGAGTGGGAGTCAAACCAGTAACCTTTCGGTGCATGAACGACACTCAACAAACCGAGCCACACTGGCCAAGGTCATCGTTGAAATTTAAGTTTAGGTATCCTGCATTGATTTGACTTGCTAAGTCTGGCAACCTTGGTGGCGATGCTTCCTGCGTCCCACGCCCCCCGTAAGGTCCCCCAGTTTCTAAGTCCTACACATGGACAGGAGTGCCAGCAGTAGGCCAAGCTCTGGACAGCTGATGGGGTTCTCCATGAGGATGTGTATCTGCCTTCTTTGGATGTGTTTCTTAGTTCTGCCACCAAAACAAAACACGAATAGGGCGTTTGCTAGGAACCTTGGTTCTCTAACTGCTTTGGCTGTGGAGCCAGAATTGGAAACACCCTACCAGCAGCAGCCAGCTTTCCCACTTGCAGTGCTTGCTCGCACACTTAACAAGCAGCTTGAAGGCTCTCTGGGTTACACAGCTTTTCTTCTATTTCCTTCCTCTTCTTTTCAGCGTTGCTAGTCCCTTTTTTTCTTACCAAACTAGTGGTCTTCTTCGTCCAACATCAGAAGGGGGCCGTGCATTTGTGTGTCCAGATTTGGTGACTTAGCAATGGCTGGCACTCTTGACCGGGAGTGTAGATTCTTTTATTTTTAAAAAAAGTATATTTTACTGATTTTTAGAGAGAGGAAGGGAGAGGGATAGAGAGTTAGAAACATCAATGAGAGAGAATCATTGATCAGATGCCTCCTGCACACCCCCTAATGGGGATGTGCCTGAAACCAAGGTACATGCCTTGACAGGAATCGAACCTGGGACCCTTCAGTCCGCAGGCCAACGCTCTATTTACTGAGCCAAACCGGTTAGGGTGGGAGTGTAGATTCTTATTGCTCAGGTCATGCAGTATAGACAGAGAGAGAGGCTCATGGGTCACTGGGGAAAATCATGGTACAGAGGAGCATAAAGGCTTTCTGAAGTCAATTATGGGTGCCATTTATTAACACTTAACAGGCTTTTCAAGATTCTGAAACTAACATATGCTGATTTAAAAAAATGTGAACATACAAAAAACAAAGAACAAAAATTTTAAAAAATCATCCAATATATCTGACATTCACAGATAACCATGCTGCTAGTATTTTTGGTGTGAGTTTTTAGTATTTCTTTATAAATAAATCATTCTTGGAATAAAAGTAGCATGCCACACAAAAATATTCCGTGACTTATTTTTCCATGACATTATTATTTAATGATGAATTGTGAACATTTTTTTCAGCAACAAATTGGCCTGTTTATCACTAGTACTCAGTGGTGCTGGGTTGCAAGTCTCAGATAAGAAAGTAAAGCAGATTTTGAGCAGGTACCTAGACACTTTTGGATAAAATTTCAGACTCACACGATGAATGTGTAGTTCCTACAGGCCAAATAGGACTTGTTTTAAAATATCACAATGGATTTTAATTACGACCAGTACATGGGACATTTTGAGGCTCCCAGTAAGAATTATTCTTGAGCCCATCTGGTGTGGCTCAGTGGTTGAGCAGCGATCTATGAACCAGGAGGTCACAGTTGGATTCCTGGTCAGGGCACATGCCTAGTTTTGGGCTTGATCCCCAGTAGAGGACATGCCGGAGGCAGCTGATCAATGATTCTCTCTCATCATTGTTGTTTCTAGCTCTCTCTCTCACTCTCTCTTCCTCTCTGAAATCTATATATATATATATATATATATATATATATATATATATATATATATTTTTTTTTTTTTTTTTAAAGAATTATTTTTATAAGCTAATGGGCAATTAGACATTTGCCATGTTGAGACCTTAAGTGCTGAGCTTTTTGCCTTTGTTTTCTTGGAATCTAGGTTTAGGTTAGAGTAAAGAGGAACCATTAGCGAATTTGCAGACTGTCCTCTGTTTACATGTACGCTCTGAAGTTGTTGAGCTGATGGGTCTTCTCTTGGTCACGAGCCAGCAGCAGTCATGAGCGAGAACCCTTGTTTGGATTTCGCAAGAACTTGGTCACAAGTCTCGTGTTTCCTGCAGGGAAGCTGAGCGAGCCAGCGCCCTCAGTCTAAGGCTGCAGCTCATTCTAGGCGCACCCGCTCCTGCTGGAGAGAAACACGCATGCTCGGGGGAAACACAAAGTCAATGAGTTCATCCCTGAGTGCTAAAGACGTCCCAGCTAGTTCTCTTCTCTGTATAACTTTTAGCCTGTTTCTTATTTTTTAAAAAAATATATTTTATTGATTTTTATATAGAGGAAGGGAGAGGGATAGAGTTAGAAACATCGATGAGAGAGGAAATATCCATCAGCTGCCTCCTGCACACTCCCTATTGGGGATGTGCCTGCAACCAAGGTACATGCCCTTGACTGGAATCGAATCTGGGACCCTTGAGTCAGCACACCAACGCTCTATCCACTGAGCTAAACCGGTTAGGGCTTTGTTTCTATAGTCAGAAGGAAATGAGGCAATTTGGGAAAACACAAGAAGGTGTAAGTTCTCCAAGTGAAGATTATTTGGTCCTACTGCCCCCCCCCCCCCCCCGGGACAGGCCTGGGGGGTTCTGTAGCCCACGCAATGCAGCAGCACGGCTGCTAGAATATTATTATTACTGTTATGAACTACAGTGATGATAGGTGCTATGTATTAGACACTGGCCATTGGGTTGGGTGCTTTACCTAAAATACTGTAGATTCTTACCACTCAAGAGAAGGGATAATTTTTCTCTTACATGGAAGAGGCAGTGAGTTGAGTGGTTTAGAGCCCAGACCTTGGCTCTCCACAGTCTGGATTCCCACGTGTTGGCCTTGTGACCTTCAGCAAGTTACTTAACCCCCTTGGGACTCATTCCTCTCATCTGTAAAATGGAGAGGGAAATAAGGATTTGAAACCAAGCCAGCCGGACTCTCCTTACTACAAATACTTAAAGGGTTCAAAAGTCAGAGCTATCTTCTGCTTGTTCTTAAGAACGTGAAAGCATTTTGTGCAAATGGAAAAGCTGCCAAGGATGATGGAAATAGCCTGAAACAGGCAGTGAGAGATTTGAGTCCAGGCTCAGTTACTCATGAGCTATGTGGCCTTTGACCAATGGGAGTGATGTTTACTTTGCCCACTTTGCAGGGCTGTCGGAGATATTCAGTGAGATCGTGTAGGTGAACTTGCTTATACAGACAGCCATTACTATGCTTTTTATTGCTGCCGTATCTGACTACCCTGTTGGCTCTTGGCAGAGAGGGAACATTGATTAAATTCTACTCTGCACTGAGGTTGGCATAAATATCATTGATTCTGCAACAACCCCTGGACTAGGGAGGGTCAGTACTTTGCCAAAGGCACCGTGGTGTACACTCCATTGTGTACCTACAAAACAGCTCTATTGCATCAGCACTAAACACATTTTCTTATTTTTAAATCTCTAAAAACTAGGGTTTCTCTAAGACTCAATGTGAGTAGTTTTAAGTCTACTTTAGCATTTTATTTTGCATATATTTTTCTTTTCATGTGTGCACACAAGTTTATATGATACAAAAATCCAGGTCATAATATCTTTTAAAAAGCATTTTCGATGTGAGAAGAAAGCTAAGTGATATAGTGTCGCCAGCAGCCTTTTGTTCTTTCTTTTGGGTCGATAAAATACAGGTGCATGTTAGGATGGACAGTGTGCTTGTTTAAATGACATAGAATGATTACTTATTTAATAAATGCCTAAGAAGGGTGAGATGCTTTCCACACATGATTTCTAGTCTATTGAGATGAAGTAGATAGCATCATTACTGTTCATTTGTTACAGATGAGGAAACCGGGATGGAGAAATGATAAAACTTGCCCAAGACCACACACCAAGTACTTAGAACTAGAAATAAAACTAGATCCATCTGGTTACGGAGCCTGAGCACTTTTCACTATACCGTACTGCTCTTTGCTCCCAAAGGGAATATAAATTTGGTCAAGTAGTCAGAAGTACTGACTTATTTAGTATCTGGCCTCATATAATCCCATGACCACATCTGAAACCAAAAATTGTTATCCGAGACCTGATAGCTGCGATATGTTTGGACAACTGGACAGACTATTTTGGATGGGAACCCAAAATCTCATATTGTGGGTTGTATATTTCCTTGCATATCCTCACCCCTCAACCGTAAAGCCACAGGACTTTCTCGAAGGCGCCGGGGAGGCTGAGCTGCTGGGATGGGATGGAAGCTTCAGGCTGGAACAGAAGTGGCCTCTGGGTTCTCCAGCCTTTTGCTGCCCAGTTGAAACCACTAAGAGCTCATAGACTTCCAACGGGAAGCAGCCTGCACAGCATGAGGGCCCCATATCCATCTGGAGCACACCACAGAGCTGTTGCTACAAACAGGACCTTTCTGAAGGGTGTGGTGACTCTCACGACCATGGGGACAGTGGTGAAGTTGTTGGTGCAGATTCAAGAACTCTGGGAAGGTGGTTGCAGGTGACATTCATTCATTCATTCATTCAAACGGTATTGAAAGTCAACTATGCATTGGGCACTGGGTAGCTCAAAGGCAAGTTATCCTTGAAGAGCCCACATCTAGGGGGACAAAGGGAGATAGAGCTGAGATCCAGGGTTTCTAGATAAGACAGCACAGGAAGAGCTGGGTGAAGGAGAGACTAATTCTTTTTTTTTTAATACATATTTTATTGATATTTTTTACAGAGAGGAAGGGAGAGGGATAGAGAGTTAGAAACATCGATGAGAGAGAAATATCCATCAGCTGCCTCCCAAACACCCCTTACTGGGGATGGGCCCGCAACCAGGGTACATGCCTTTGACTGGAATTGAACCTGGGATCCTTCCATCTGCAGGCCAACCCTCTATCCATTGAGCCAAATCAGTTAGGGCGAGACTAATTCTTGTTTGGGCTTCTCAAAGTTGATGAGCAAGGCTAGATTTCAGATAAGAACACAAGAACTGAATTTTGATAAGACCTATTTCTGTGGCCTTTAAAATCATATTGCAAGTAACAGTACTCATTCATCACCACACATTGATTGAAGAGAACTATGACTAAGAAATAGGATAGTCTTGGCCTCAAGTAATTACAATCTGGTAGGTTCCCTGTAACAAATCCTAAAATAATGCCTTGGGAATTAAGTAGAGGGCCTAGGAAAGCAGATTTCCAGAGCTATTCCTTCACGACGTTGTAAAGGTGTCTTTGACTCATCCCTTCACTCTTTCTTCTCTGTGTGGCATCCCCTTTGCCTACCCTCACTAGCCACATGGCCCTCTTCCCTCACCTTTTCTTCACATGTGCTCTTCCCGGTTCCCGGGCTGCACAGAGAAGCCTGCTCTCAACAGTGTGAGCACTACTGTGAGTGAGGTATGTAATGTGATGGGAACATGACAACCAGGGGATTCTTAGGACCCCAAGGCCTGGGGGAGTCAGGGGATCATTTTCTAATACAGTGATGTCTGAAGTGGTGACAGGAAGCTGAAGGAAGATCTGGAGGCAAGTTCTTGTTTAGTGCTCCCCCCAAACACCAAACACTGGAAGGGACCATCCTACATTTTCCCAAGTTAGTTGGGCTTTGATTTGAGTCTGGAAGAAAATCCTGCTTTACAACTTCTCTTTGGGATCTTACCTTCCCCCAAACAAGGGTCCTTTTTTTTTTTTTTTTTTTAAAGGTGAGAAATGGAAGAAAGAAAATCTTGAGGTTAGAGGATAAGCAAGCCTGCATTCTTGTGGGTGAAAAGCATATAAAACACTCACTTTCCCAGAAGGAGAGGTCTTTGAATTGCGTTCTGAATGTAGCATTTTAGGATGAAATTCCCACAAATTCTGCAGGCATTGCTTTTCGTCTTGTCTTCTGGAATTCAGAGTTGCTGCTAAGAAGGGAGATACCTATCCAGTTCCCATTAAAATCGTCCCCAAGAACTGTTTTCCACTCTCTTAGAAGCTTCTTGCCTGGTGTTCTACAATTTCAAAATATTCTTAGGTAGGCATATTTCTTACTGGACTCTTAGTGGGCATTCCAATCTGGATACTCAGTACTAGGACATTTCCCCATATTATCTTTTTGCTGATTTATATTCTATTTTTTCTGTTCTCATTGAAACTGCTATTAGTTGGATGATGAGCTTCCTGAATGAATTTTCTCATTATCTTATGTTTTATGCCTTTTTTCTGTTTGTTTGGATTTTCGCCTGGAAGAATTTATTTTATTGTCCTACTCTTCTATTGAATATTCTTCTGTGTGTGTGTGTGTGTGTGTGTGTGTGTGTGTGTATGTATATATATATGTATATATGTATATATATATGTATATATGTATATATGTATATATATATATATATATAGAATTTAAAGGAATTTTTCTTGATCTTTGAATTTTTCTTTTTTATATAGTATCTTGTTTTTTGTTTCATGAGCATAATATTTTTTTTCTCTCTTAGGTGTTAATAATAGTTTTTTTGAGGTTTTTGTTTTATTTTGTCGCTCCCTGCATTCCTGTATTTCTGGAATTCAGGCTTCAGATTGAATTCAGGTCTTCTCCATGTACCTTTGTTTTGGGTCTGGGATAAAGGTTCAATGATTATTCAAAACATGTTCTCATGTAATATCAAGGGAACACAAAAGACTAGGCCCGATAAGCACTTTTAAGGCATCTGCTCACGTCACATCTTTTCATATTCCATTGGCCAAAGCAAATGACATGGCCAAGCCCAAAGTCAGGTAGGCAGGAAAATAGTATCTAACAAATATTATGTAGATTATGACTGTGAAATTTTAGGACATCAGGCCAAAAGATAAGATAGAATCTTAATGATAACGTACACAGACTCACACACACACACACACACACACACACACTAACATGTAAGCACAAGTCATAAAGCATGCATATTTATATGCCTTAAGCTTTAAGGATTAAATGTGTTTGGTTTGGCAGATATGGGCCATAAGAATTACTTATATAATTTATAAAAGGACAGGAAAGAGGAATAACTTCTGCATTTTAATTTTCATGGTGGTCATGGTAAAGGTTATTATCTTATCAAAGTTCAGAAAATGGGGCCCCTTCTCTTTGTTTATCAAGGATTCCAGGACGCCATTTGTTTCCCAAAAACAATCTCTCTTCACTTGGGTTCTGATATACTATTATATCCTCATATTCATTGAATTGACCAAAGAGTCGTTTCCATTACTTGAGCAGTAATATTTTCCTTCAACCAATGCAAATTGGAGCCAACGAACACACTTCTTTATGGGAAGAAACCTACGAGGGCTGATGTAGGTGGCATGGTGGGTGAATACCCAGCCAGCTGCTTGCCCTTGGAGGTCTTGTTGGAAAGCTTGGCTCCGCTTCCTAGTGGAAACACATCTAGTGGTCTCATCCTCTTCTCAACATCTGTTGGCGTCACTAAAACCACTGCTGGTCTTGGCACTGTGTCCCGGCTTGTTGGGAGAGGCCCCCCGGCGTGGTAGGCGATGTATTCTGTGCGTTAGGAGTGAGGCATGTGGGGAAGAGTGGGTAGTGTCTGTCCACACTGGTTTCTCACAAGAGCATGTCTGTCTACATTGGTTTCTCACAAGAACATGTGAAGGCCCACCTCTTTTGTGTTATGAGCTCTTGAGGGGAGACATGGTATCCTGGCTCAGAGTATAGATTTCAGAACGAGATGGCTTGCCACTTTGGACTCTGTCTAAGTCATGTGCAACTTAGGCAACAGGGATGGTGTTGTGCTGCATGTTTGTTTGTTTGTTTGTTTGTGTGGTGGTTAGGCTTCGATCTCTTGGGGTGAAGCTCCAGGCACATAGAAGATATACGTACACACGCACTCGGTGGGATGAAGGAACATACCAGAGTGTATGAGCATTGGGATTTAATTCCGGGAAACCTTGTTCTTTGGCATCTGCCAATAGGCCCTCTGGAATGTATGGTGCGCCCACAATGTGTCTCTGACCAGCCACGCGTCCCTCTTTCCACAGTCACTAGCGTGATTTCAGCCCTTGTCACCTCACACCTGTGCTAGAAAGACAGCTTAGTCCCCTGTCTCTCTGGTTCCTACCTTCTCCAGTTTGTATGTTTGATTGATGGAAGAAGACTCCAAGACATGGAGTTCTTATCACATCCCTCTCTTCTCCACCTCTGCTGAAGAAATCCGCCATTTCTTCACTCACAAGAAGGTGTTGTACCTGCATCATTTCACCAGGCCCTTGGGGGAGAAGGTAACCCCAGAATGTCTTCTTGCTAGAATCACCTAGGAGATTTTAAAACAGGCAGTTGTCTGTCTCCCTTCTATTGATGGGGCCACATTTTTAAAATCTTATCTTGTCCAGCTGGCGTGGCTCAGTGGTTGAGCCTCGACCTTTGAACCAAGAGGTCATAGTTTGATTCCCTATCAGGGCACATGTGGGTTGTGCAGAATTGATTTTCTATCTCATTCTCCCTCTCCCTTCTTCTCAGAAATCAATCAAAATATCTTTAAAATATTTTCTTGAAGTCTTATGTAGAAATGTGACAATGAGGATATTTTCATCTTGCATCCAGCACCCCGATCAAGGAATAGAAAGCTAACAGCAAAAAAGGTAGCCACTATATGACTTCTAAAGTAAATCTCTGTATTTTTAAAAAAATCTTTCCAGGTTATGAGCTTGGTTTTTAGGGCAACTAATTGTTTTATGAGAGTTAACAAGGGATAGTTGGTGGTGTTGAGGTTACATCCAGATTCTTTTTTCATGTGCATATAGTTTTTGCCCAACCAAGTAGTAGGCTTTAAAGATCAAGAATTTCTTTAATTAATTTCACATTCATCCCATTACTCTTCCCTGCAATATACCATTAAAATTGTTCTTGTCTTTGTTGACTTTTTTGAGACAGACTTACTGTGATTATTATAAATTGATTCTAAATACAGTATGTATACATCTATTCTTAGGCATATTGGAAACTTGACACATCTTTAACAAATTGACTTATTTTATCTTTTTCCCCCCTCCATATCTCAGTAAATGGGTAAAGAAGGGACTCACTCATGGCTCTGGGGTAGAGGCAGTCAAGTCTCAGTTCAGGGCCCCTAAATCCAAGGCTGAGCCCCCTCACACTGGTATCTGCACCCCGCATTTTAAAGCTGCTCTAGTATTTCTTAGAAATACCTTTAAAAAGTGGAAATGACAATCTAATACAGTGGTAGGCTGTATTAGATGGTATACAACCAATCACATTTACTGAACGGAGTCGGTTTGAGAGAACTCATTGAAATCATGCCAACACATCATCTCTGATTGTGAAAAACTCACACACAGTTCCTTGCATGATGTTTTAATGACTGAAAGGTATGAGCTGATCATATTACTGCTTCCAGTGATAACTGCTCTTTGCCATCTAACTGATCTCCAACTCGACTGGTTACTGTTGTGAATTCGAGTGATGAAAACAACTTGTTCGCCGAAACCAGTTTGGCTCACTGGATAGAGCATAGGCCTGCGGACTGAAAGGTCTCAGGTTCGATTCCGGTCAAGGGCATGTACCTTGGTTGCGGGCACATCCCCAGTAGGTGGTGTGCAAGAGGCAGCTGATCGATGATTCTCTCTCATCGATGTTTCTAACTCTCTATCCCTCTCTCTTCCCCTCTGTAAAAAACCAATAAAATATATTTTAAAAAACAAAAACAAAAAACAGGTTGTTCTTTCTGGGGTCTTAGGAAGGTGCTCATTTCTCTTCTGAGGCATCCTAACTCTGCAGCCAGGAACTGGGCATATAACGGATAAACGCTGGCTCAAAACTAGAGGTCATAGTGTTAGCGATCTCCATCCTGTTGGCACAAATAAGAAATAACCCTCCAAGATCCTGATGGCAGGAGCCTTTTTTATATCATACAGAGAGATCGGATGTTTACAAGAGCCACGCACAGGATCTGGTCCCCGCTACAAAGGAACCTAAGAAGCCACAGCGAGGCGATAGCAGATGAGTGATGAGTGACACCAGAAACTGGGAACATCATCTCTGGCTGGAGAGGGCCATCAGCTTCCCGGGGAAGATGATCCTTGAAATGGATCTTGAAGGATGGTGATGCATCTGACAGGTGGCAATTGGGGGGGAAAAACAATGACGGGGGGGTGGGGGCGAGAGAACGCAGGGTAGTTTTGACGGCAAGTGTGGCTGGAGCAGAAAATTCCGATGGGGCCCTCAAGGTAGATAAATCTGACCAGGTAGCTGGGTTGCAGACTGCGTGGAATTCTGGGCCAAAAAGTCAGGAAGTTTTTGTGAAATCATAAAGGCCTGCAGTAGCGAAGATCGAAGAAAGTTTACTGATCTTAGACGAACTGATTTGGAAAAATTCCATCCACTTGGTGATTGCAATGCAGGCGGGGAGGGTTTTGAGGTAGCACAGGGGCCTGGGTTTGGAGCCGCGGTGCCACGCACAGAAATCCTCCGTGTCTTTCTGTCACGGCTGCGCTGCTGGACACACTCGTCTGTGTTCACCGTCTTCCCTTTCATCTCAAATCACTGCTCCATCTGCTGGCATCTGCCCTCTCTGTCTCATCTAACGCTTATCCCCGCCACCCAGGCATCCAGCCTGCCAGATCTAACAGAGCGCCTTGAAGCATTGATCTCTTTACTGTATTTGCACTCTTATTTTTAAAAAAATAATTATTTATTGTTCGGATTATTACAGATATTCCTCCCCCCCCCCCATAGCTCCCCTTCACCCCGTCCCCCTCCTATACCTGGACCCCCTCCCCCGCAACTGTTCTCGTCCACTCATTCCCACTCTTTTTGTGAAATTCTCTGTCCCACTGGTGTTTAGGATTCCTTTTCAGCATGAAAAACATCGCAAAGCCCCCCCCACTCCCCCCAATCTGCAAAGGAATCAGAGGTCTTTAGCAGAACAGGGCCAAGCACAATGCGTAAAAGGCAGGATGTAAACTGTCTTCCATCCAATGCATTAGTGCAAGGTCTTTGCTCTTTGGTTTTCTTTTAAGAAAACAGGAGGACGGCGAGCGTAACCCCAAGTTTGCAGGTATGACAATGCCTAATGAACGAATTGCCCTAAAGAGACACCAGGATGTATGAGGTGCTAAAACATATTGTGCAAGCAGAGATTGCATGGGACCGAGTGATTTATTAGACGAGCCCAACAAGTGATATCATTGGCTCAGGGGAGTGGCCCTGGACTGGTTTATAAGATCCCCGAACTTGGAGCGATCGCGTGGTAGATATTTATTGTTGTTTTAACGTCAGGAGCCCAGTGTAGCTTCTAGGTTTCCAAACTCTGGAATGTGACGTTTACAAGGCCTGCAGCCCCATGGAAAGCGATGGAAGATAGCAGACGATCATGGCCGAAGGAGAGAGAGTAAATAGATGTTCCCGCCCTTGGTTTTATTGAGCTGCCCTTTTGTATACACGTTCGAGCCCATGTTTATTATTTCCCTTAATGACTGCTGTATCGCGTTCTCATTTTGTAAGTTAAAACACGTCCCCCCCCACCCCCACAACCACTGCGGCCACATGAAGCTCACGTGGGATTTCCAGCCCAGCTGCAGTCTTTCTGTCTGTTCCTGTGGCTTCCAAAAGCAGTAAAGATTTCGCAGTGAAGTTCAGGTTGGAGATCTTAATGTTGCCTGAAGTGGCAGAAAATCAATCTCTTTCTCTCTTTCTCTGTCTCTCTCTCTCTCTTCAGATAAACAGAGACATGCTGATCAGAGGAGATAAACTTGTATCTGGTTGCTCTAATAAAGAAGCGACTCCAGGAGCCACTGGGCAGAGGGCAAGCCCGCCAAGAAGACCATCTCAGGAGCTGCCTGAGAAACACGTTTCCTCTCCCAGATGGGTGGACTTCGGCCTCCAGCCCGGATTTTGGAGCCTGGATCTCGGTGTATGAGGTTTTCTTTTCATTTACCTCAAGGGGGATGTCATGACCTCCTCAGGTTCAAGTGTATTTACACATCACCTCATTTTTTTCAGAGGAATATAGGCCTCGTGGAAGGTTTACTGTTTTTCTTTCTGGTACATGTGAAAAACAGCCCGAGAAAATGCACCACAATTCGGCCCCTGGGCAGAGAGTATGGGATGGATAAAACCTCTTTGTTTATAGTGAGCAGGGAATTGAAACGGGGTATACTCTGTCTCCATCCTATATGTGAGATGTCCAGAATTCACTCATTCTGCATCACGGGGTCAAAATGAATAAAGTTTGATCAACAGGAATAAAAATGAACATTTCTCCATTTCCCCATCACCCAGTCTTTGGTAACCACCATCGTGGTACCAAGTAGATTATGCAATATGTGCCTTATCTGTGTCTGGTTTATTTCACATAGAATATGTCCTCCAGGTTCATCCATGTTATCACAAATGGCAGACTATACTTTTTAAAGGCTGAATCATATTCCAGTATATTTATAGGTATAGTTATATATGTGTACTTATATGTATACATATATCACATTTTCTTCATTTATCCATCACTTGGCACTTTGTGATTAATGCTATTCTGATGAATGCTGCAGTGAACATGGGGCTGCAGATATCTGATCGAGATCCCCATTTCCTTTCCTATGGCTTTATACACAGCAGTGAGATTGCTAGAACATGTGGCAGTCCTATTGTTTATATTTTGAGAAACCTCCATACTGCTTTTCATGATGGCTACACCAATGTACATTCCCACCAATACTGCACAAGAATTCCCTTTTCTTCACATCCTTGCCAATACTTAACCTTTTACCTTTTAGATGGTAGACGTCCTAGCAGGTGTGAGGTGATGCCTCATTGAGCGTTCATTTGCATTCTCTTGATTAGTGACATTAGGCATCTTTTCATGTACTTGGCCATTTGTATGTCTCCTTTTGAAAAATGTTTTTACTCAGATCCTTTGCCCATTTTTTAATAGGGTTGTTTGTTTTCTTGCTGTTGAGCTGTTTGGGTTCCTTATGTACCTCTTTTGGGTTTTAATCTCTTAGCAGAGATGTGTTTGCAAAGATGTCCGTCCATTCTGTAGGTTGTCTCTTCACTCTGTTGATGAGTTCCATGCAGTTCCATGCAGTCCCCTTTGTCTATCTTTGCTTTTGTTTCCTGTGCTGTCGGGGGTCAGAGCCAACAAATCCTCACCCAGACCAATGTCAAGAAGCTTTTCCTAGTAGTTTTACAGTTCCAGGTTTTTCACTCAAGTCTTCAATCCATTTTGATCTGATTTTTATTTAGAGTATGAGATAAGGGTCCGGTTTCATTCTTCTGCACATGAAGATCTGCCTTTACTAACACCGTTTGTTTGTTTATATATTTTTTATCCTCACTGAAGAATTTTTTTCCCATTGATTTTTAGAAAGAGTGGATTGAGAGACGAGGATGGGAAAGAGGAAGGAAGAAAGGGAGGGATGGAGAGAGGGAGAGAAACATCAATGTGAGAAACGCATCAATTGGCTGCCTCCTACCTGCATCCCTACCATGGGGATTGAACCATGCCCTTGACCCAGAAATTGGACCCGAGACCCTTCAGTCCTCAGGCTGATGCTCCAACCCACTGAGTGAAACTGGCCAGGGCTACTCGATTTATTAAAGAGAGTCTCTTTTCCCCACTGTGTGTTCTTGGCAAGCAGGCACACAGTTTATGAAAGTTCTTGTCCCGCTGGTTTCACGATTTCTCAAAGTAAAATCTCAAACATTATAGACTTTTAAGAGAGGAAGTAGTTTCAATACTAAGACTTCACTATTAAAAAAAATTAGAGCTTACTAGTGTGCTGGGGAACATGAGACATTTAAATAGAGCTCAATTCTCTAATGGAAACTCAGAACAACTTAGACATTTCTTGGGATTCAGTGAACACTCCATAAATGATTATTAAAAGCATAACGGACCCTACCAGCCATTGGGATTGTCTATAAGGTTTATCATTAGGCTGTGAATGAGATGAGAAAAAACTAAGATTATGTGTCTTATTTTTTTAATTCAAGTAACAAATTAACCAGTGGCTGGAGCTGGTTGAGTAACGGAGAGAGGACAACTGGCTGTTTATCTTAGTTATATAGCAAGTACTCTTTTTTGGGTCGTTAACAAGGGTTGCTCTATGGTGGAAAACAGTTATGGAGCAATTTGTAATTTTAGCAGTGCTTTCCCATTCCTGGTCTTATTTGTTCCTTGCAGCGGCCTTCCAAATCACAGGCTGTATTAGCTTGGCTTTAGAATCAAGCAGCACGGAGGAGGAACCGGAGCTCCCAACGATGATTGGTTATGTGACGTGGCACAGATTAAATTTCCTGAACTTCTGTTCTTTTTATAAGTAAACTAAGATAGTTACCTTTTACCCTGGAAATTAGTTTATGATAAATGCTTAGCATCATATTGGGAACATTGCAGGTGCTCAGTTTATTGGGGACAATTATTTTCATTACTAGAGGCCTTATGCACAAAGAGATTCATGCCAATAGGCCTTCCTTCCCCTGGCTGCTGGCACCGGTTTTCTTCCAGCACCCGGGACCCAGGCCTTTGCTCTGGCCGCTGCCTTCAGTCTTCGCTCTAGGAGGAGTGCTGTCCTACAGCTCCCTCCCCCTTACCCTCATACCCTCCCCCCCATAGCAGGCATCCCATCCCACCCCGCCCAGCCACGCCTGCATGTGTGCTGCACAGAGGCCTGGAGCAGCTGGGGGAACGGGGCTGTCGTCATCTTTGGTGGGTTTATTTGCATACCCACTCCTGATTGGCTGCTAGGTGTTGTGAAGGTACGGTCAATTTGCATGTTTCTCTTTTATTAGGGTAGATTGTTCTTGACTTCACTGGGGAGGGGGTCAATGATCCCAAGTTTATAGACCTTGAGGCCCAAGTTGTTAAAGTGACTGCTGCTCTATCTCTGGTGCACACAGTTGCACCCTGAGCTCCAATAGACACCAGCTGAAGAGTGAGAACCTAGGCGCTGGCAATTTCATGTGCCACCTCAATGGTGGCATGGCTGACTTGTTGTATATCCTGTCTCATTGTGATGCTAAGACCTCAGAAGAGCTTGGGATTCCTTTTTAACTCCTTTTGCTGTCCAGAAATACTATAGAATCCCTTGATATGATCTCTTTAAATTTTCTTATTTCAGACACAATAAAAAAATTCTAGTAACAGATTATTAGACAATGATCTATAATGTCTGCTTTGTGATCATTGTACTAAACACTAGTCTGCTGTGCAATCAGGGGTTGAAACTAGTTAGTTATTGCCCTGGGATTAACTATCCAATCATCTGAAAACTGAGTACCTATCATGTGGCAAGCAATTTATTTTTCTTTGTGAAAAAAAGTTTATGTTACTCTAACATTCCCTGAGATCAAATTTTAGGACTCTTAAGAACCTAGAAAAGGTGATAAATATTTGTGGTTCTTGACTTATTCCCCAGGAGGAGAAAGTTTTTTACAATCACAGCTAAAATGGAGAGAAGTGGTATATTGTTTCCATCATATAAGCCTTTGGTTTGGACCCACAAACATTTTAGGCCACTTTCCCTGGATCCCTAAGTTCAAACAGAGCCTGATTTTGTCCACCCACTTAGAGGAAAACTTAGGAAATTAGGATCTAGTAGTTCCTGAATTTTGCCTCAGGGAGCTCACATTTTTTACTTTAGAGCAGTTTGTCTTGAAAAATCAGTGAGTGGGCTAGTCTTTCTCTGATTTTTGCCTATTTTCCTAAGAAATTTATCGCTAGAAATTTATCAATGATAAAAATATATTCCGTTTATTAATTCATTTGGTCATATAACAAAAAATTTAAAGTGCCTACTATGCAATGGGATGCCTAAGCCTGACCCTGTGTGTCACATAACATAGACACACATGCATACACACACATACACACACACACACACATACACACACACACACAATATTCCTGTGTGTGTGTGTGTGTGTGTGTGTGTATGTTAGTACCAGATGACAATGGAAAAATTCAGCTAAATATCAGAAAGGGAGAAGGTGGTTTGGCTTATTTTTTAATTCAGGTGATAATTTGGAGTTCTAATTACTTAGAGTGTAAACGAAAAGTGGATCTTTTAAATTCTATAGACTGTCTCTCTTTCCATGATCAATACAGATTGCTCTATGGTTTAAACTAGATCAGTAGAAATAGAACTAGTTCATAATTTTCAGCCGTGTTTGAAAAGAAGATGAAAATGGAATTATTTATTTTATCCCTTGGACACAAGCTGTTGAACTGTGTGTATCTACGGTGCAGGTTTAGTTATAACTATTGTGGTGGTGGGATGAGTGTCATTACGTTGTTACAGAGGTATATTCTTCATCTCTGTTGGTCAGAGTGGTGGTCTACTAAAGTTAAAGCTCTGGCCTTAGCTGGTTTGCCTTAGTGGAAAGAGCCAGTCCTGCAGACTGAAGGGTCCTGGGTTCAATTCCAGTCAAGGGCACATATCCAGGTTGTGGGCTCAATCCCCAGTGGGGGCATGCAGGAGGTAGCCAATCATTGATTCTCTCTCATCATTGATGTATCTATCTCTCTTTCACTCTCCCTTCCTGTCTGAAATCAATAAAAAAAAGATATTTTAAAAAAGAAAGAATGGAAAAATTTACAGCTTTACTCATATGATAGGCAAAAAGTGGCATATCATTTTAATTTGCCTTAAGAGTGCTAGTAAAGTTGAACCTTTCGGTATGTTATTTGTTCATTTGCATTTCCTTTTCTATGAATTATCTGCTCATATCCTTTGCATATTTATTTTTGTAATTTAAATTTCATTTTTCAATTACAGATTACAATCAATATTATTTTGTATTAGTTTCATGTGTACACCATACATACATTAAGCTTACATATATATGACTTGAGGAAGCATTGTCTTAGTAACACCCCTTTAATATCAATGACAGCAAAATGATTTATGTTACAAGTCAAAACGAAAGGAAACCCAAAAGCTAAGGTGTAGAAGGGCCATAGAAGACCGTGGAAGTGCATGGAGAAACTAAACTTGGGTCAAATTTATTACTGACAAATTATATTACTGACAGTGTGTAGAACAAATTTATTAGCTGTAACATCTTGACCAAGTCCCTCAGATTTTTAGACTGATTCCTCATCTATAAAATGGGAATGATACCTTCCTCTGCTTACCTCCTAGAGTTTTGAGGATGAAGGAAGAGATCGATAATCAGTGCCTTTTAGGATATTTAAAACATGTATATATTTTTAATCCCTATAAAGTTCAATATTCCTCTCTGATGAACACACCCTGATGAAAAATACAACTGCTTTTCATTTCCTTCAGCTGGAGAATCTATAAACTATGTTCACCATCTACCCAGTCCTTTAAAAATCAAATTGGCCAGTATTTCCACAGATGCAGGTCAATTCCAAAGACCAAAAACGTTTTCGGGCTGCAAAGAATGCCTTTGTATTTTGTAAGCAGGAGGCCTGTCAAGCAAATTGCTCTTGGCAGGAAAGCAGATCATATATCTTGAGCTTATCTACCTCCTGGAGGCAGTGGCCAGCCCGGATCTCCCTTGGATATGCACAGGGAGCTGTGGCCGAGGCTCTGTGCAGTCTGGGCTGGGCCTGCGTGGCCCCAGGCATCTGAGGGAGCCCTCCCTCCCTCCCTCCCTTCCTCCCTCTCCCCTCCCCCCTCTCCCTCCCTCCCCGCTAGTCTGTGGTTTAGGAAGCTCTGCCTCTTCCCCTCTGGCGATGACTTTTCTGCTGTCATTTCCAAACTACCTACTACTGTTTATTTGGAACCTAAACATCTGGGAAGCTTTAAGAGACCAAATTTGTCCAGGGCACAATCTGCACTCTCATTATCTGTGCACGAGACGCATGGCAAGTAAACATGTTGATAGCGGGATTTATTAAAATGTAGCTTCTGCAATATCATCTGGGGTCGGGGAGACTTTGTTCCATCGGCACCATTTATGATGGAATTTTAGGTCTGGAAGAGAGAGAACAATCGCCTGCTTAACCCTTTCGTTTTGCAAAGGGGCCCAATTCAGAGAGATGGTGGCTTTTCTCCGGGACACTGTGAGTCAGAGGCAGGGCTGGGAGCAGAAAGGAATAGCTTTTTACTGGTATTATAGATTCTCCCCAGTGACTGGTACCGCGCCATTCTGAAGGTGACACTGATGCAGTGCAAAGAATTTAAGAGTGTGCTTGAACCCTAGTTGGTTTGGCTTAGTGGATAGAGCATTGGCCTGTGGACTGAAGAGTCCCGGATTCGATTCCAATCAAGGGCACATACCTGGATTGCAGGCTCGATTCCCAGTGCGGGGGTGCAGGAGGCAGCCAACCAAAGATCTCTCTCAACATTGACGTTTCTATTTCTCCCTCCTTCTCTTTTTGAAATCAATAAAAATATATTTAAAAATCTATAATAATAAAAGTATAATATGCTAATTAGACTGGACAGCCAAATGACCTTCCAGGCGTCCTTCCAGATGACTTTCTGGATGAACCTGAGGCTGTGAGGGCTGGGCCCCTTGCACAAATTTTGTGCATCAGGCCTCTAGTAAAGAAATAGTGTGCTTGACAATCCAGGAAAAGTCAGAGCCAGGGACAGTCTCCTAAAAACACCTGGCTCACCAAGTGTTCAAACCCAGTCTGCTAAACGTCTGAAAGACGTGGAACCATTGGGAACACCAGGTTTGTACCTTGAAGAGTCTCTTCTTGGGTCTTGGATATTTTCTTTCTCATTTATCGAAAAATATTTAATAGGAATAAGTGTTTTTACTTTGGCCGATAGTGACAAGTACTGGATCTGATCAGAACCTGAGTTTCAAAAATATAAATAACCAGCCCTGTCCTGGTGGCTCAGGTAGTTGAAGTGTCGTCCCTTCTAAAAGGTTTCGGGTTCAATTCCCATTTAGGGCACATACCTGGGTTGCTGGTTTGATGATTCCCAGTCAGATCACGTATGGGAAGCAACCGATCCATGTTTCTCTTTCACATCAATGTTTCTCTCTCTTTCTCTGCCCCCTTCATCTCTCTCTAAAAATCAATTAAAAAAAAACACCCAGGGGGAACTAGATAGATAGATAGATAGATAGATAGATAGATATTATTATCTTCTAGACAGTCTGACCAGTTCTGTAGAGTGGTTATCTTTAAACTTGGGGACAAATAAGATTTACCTGCCCATATCCCTCTGGCTGGTTTCTGCCCCCATCTGACTTAGCAACTTGCAGGCACTATCTACTTGTCCCTAACAGGAAGCTTGCTTTCAGGGGATCCAATTCCAACTCTGAGGAGTCTTCCAAATCTTGCGAATTTTGGTGTCCACGTCTCCTCCTTCATGCCCTTGGAATATCCAATGTCGTCTTCTCACAGGCAGCAAGTCAGCTCTGGCCTCTCCTGGCCCTTAACTTCCAGGGCCCTCCCGTCCATGTCCCACATTTCACGCCTTCGGGTCTTGTCTCACCTCCCCCCCTCCGCCCCCCAATTCAGTTTGAACCTTGGAAGACTAGCAAATTCGAAATCTTCCTCATGAGTAGCTGGAGGACCAACAGGCTGTTGTAAGGGGCACAAGCGAATTGAAAAGGAGAAATGCAGTTGAATGTGGGGAGGAGAGAAGGTCAGGTTGAGTGGCTGCTACTGCTTCCTGTCCCCGAGCTTGTGGCAGTCAGGCCGGGAGCAGCTCTCTCCATATTGATTCTTGAATTCTCATTACCTCAGGTTCAGTGACAGCCCTGGGGGCTTCTCATTTCCAAATTTCTCTGGCTTATTTCACGGTCTCTTTCCTCTGAATGACCTTGGTTTTTCTTTGCGTCATGGCCTCAGTTACTTGCTATATATATTGCTCCTCTCGCCTCAGATAGTTTCAGGTGTTTACTTTAAAGATCTACAAGGACTAATGTGAGAAAAACAAACGAATACAAGTTGGCCAGAGGTCAACTAGAAATGTCTCTTTTCTAAGCTTGTCACTTCCAATGTCACATCCCCATCACAGCCAGTCGCTTCTTATTAGCATGATCTGTGCCTGTTTCCTTCGCCCGGGATTCCCTTGTGAGCTCAGCTTATGGAGTTCTTACCTGCCCAGCACCTAGCACGGCGTCTGATGTACAGCAAGCCCTCAGAAATGTGTGGAGGACATGAAAGACATCTTAGATTTCTTCCGTAGACGTGCTGCCGAGTGAGCACCATCTTAGGTTTCTTTAAAGAAATGTTTCATAATAAGTGAAAAACTTTTTCTTTCTTTCACTTCCTTTCTTTCATTTTCTCTTTCTTTCTTTCTTTCTTTCTTTCTTTCTTTCTTTCTTTCTTTCTTTCTTTCTTTCTTTCTTTCTTTCTTTCTTTTTTCATTCTTTCTCTCTTTCCCTTCCTTTCTCTCTCTCTCTCTCTCTCTCTCTCTCTCTCTCTCTCTCTCTCTCTCTCTCTCTCTCTCTCTCTTTCTTCTTCTTCTTCTTCTTCTTCTTCTTCTTCTTCTTCTTCTTCTTCTTCTTCTTCTTCTTCTTCTTCTCCTTCTTCTCCTCCTTCTTCTTCTTCTTCTTCTTCTTCTTCTTCTTCTTCTTCTTCTTCTTCTTCTTCTTCTTCTTCTCTCTCTCTCTCTCTCTCTCTCTCTCTCTCTCTCTCTCTCTCTCTCTCTCTCTCTCAGTAGTAGAAAAAAAAATTGATGGTTTGGACACCTCAGGGAACAAAATCATGCCTTTTTTCTCCACCTCCCAGTCTCCCCTGAATATGCCCTCCACTTGTTTTGTGTGCTTTGTCTGCATGAGCATCAGTCCTTCCTATTTAAGGTTCTGTGGAAGTATTCTCTTCTACGGAAAGAAGAAGGTCGCTGCTTGCTGCAATGGTTTGCTGAGGCTGGTGCAATGGGTTGGTTTTGTTGACAAATAGCCTCGGTCTGAATTGCTGACATTTCTCAGCCCCCCGCCCGGTTGCACAACATTGGGCAACCTTACATGGAAGTAAATGAGTTTATTAGCAACGAGCTGTGTGTTTGTGGCCGGGTCCGGGCTCGCTCATAAGCATCTTTTGCGGGCACTTGCAGCAATAATGATACCGCTCTTTTCCAGCTCCCCCTCTGCCATAAACTATGCCATTATTCATTTCCGTGGGAGCATCTAACCTCAAAGAATGTTATGAGAGTAGCTCGTTGAAACGGAGTCGTGGACAGTAGGTTCGGAGTAATCCTCTCCTGGCAGGACCCTGTGATAGCTGAGCAGCCGGCTTTTGCTATGTTGGTGGTCTGTTGTGTTCCTACTTTAAACCAGTCACATCCAGCGCAGCTCTGCCATACTGGACCAGGGGTTTGCAGGGACTGGAAACAGCACTGTGATTTCTGGCGGCAGCCATGGTCAGGGGGAGGTGGGGAGAGCTGGGCCTCTAGGGTGGGCTGCTTGAGGAGACTCAGCTGAACCGAGGCCCCTGCCCTCTCTGAACTCACGATTCGGCATAACTGAGCAAGCCACTAGGAATGCTCAGCCCTCAAATGCAGGAGCTCAGAAACAAGCACAGAATCCATCAGAGCTAGCTCAAGGATGGCTGGGATGGTTGGGTTGTATGGGGGTGAGGTAGAGTTAGGGAAGGTTAGGGTGGGGAGGGGAAGCGGTGGGGAGAATGGAGGGGAGGAGAGGCCTGTGAGGAAGATAAGCCCCGGATGAGAGAATGGGAGGTCTGGCGATTATGGCCCACAAAAAGGAGTAGAAAGAATGTTCTAGTTTGCCTGGGGTGGGTCAGACGGGAAGTTGAGGAGGAAGGAGCAGTGAGTTGTGGGAAATGGAAGGGAAATGAAACCATTACATAAGCAGACCCGCTAAAATTCCCTCAAGGGGGGGAAAAAATGGCATCACACTCTGAGTCACCAATAGTTACAGGTAAGACATTAAAACAGAAGCAGAGTTTGGCTCCATCCAACAGACATTGATTATTGTGCGTCTGCTCTCAGCAGGGTGGGGGGTTAGGTGGTGTTGGAAGACCAAGGTCAGACCTCAGTCCAGTCAGAGACAAGCTGGAGATGGATTATCTCAATCCCTGTGCTAAGTGCTGGCCTAGAGGGGAGCCCAAGGTTTTATGGGAGCACAAGGGCGTAGGACCCCATTTGACCTAAACAAGGGTGGAAGGTGAGTATAAAAGGAAGCACAGGGTTCACTCTCATTAAGAAGTCTGTGTGGGGTGGGCGAGTGCAGAGGGAATGGGCAAGATTCCTGCAGGTAGAAGGGATCGTGTGAGGAGAGACCTCATGTGTGAAACCCCGTGATTTTTGCTGAGGCTGATTCCTGAGTTTGAACCTCTGGCTCATCAAGTGGGAGTGGAGGTGGGTGGGTGGTGGGAGGTACATCCGGGAGCCCAGGCAGGAGCTGTGTTTTTACCAGGGGGGCTCACCCTGTGGGTCGTGAGAGCCCACCGGGTGCCAGAAGCTGGGCACTAGCATCTTGGGGGTGAGAGGAGGAACAGTCCAACGACTGTTGAAATGAGAAGTTCCTAAGAATTGGCTAGAGCCGGGACCGGTTTGGCTCAATGGATAGAGCGTCCGCTTGGGGACTGAAGGGTCCCGGGTTTGATTCCGGTCAAGGGCATGTACCTTGGTTGCGGGCATATCCCCAGTAGGGGGTGTGCAAGAGGCAGCTGATTGATGACTCTCTCTCATCGATGTTTCTGGCTCTGTATCTCTCTCCCTTCCTCTCTGTACAAAATCAATAAGATATATTAAAAAAAAAAAAAAAAAAAGAATTGGCTTGAGTGATGCAGTGAGAATGGAAAGGAGTGATGGGTACTGGAATCATTTTTTTTCTTTTGAGATTCGGAAGGAGCTGGGATTGTCAGGACATGGAGGGAGAGAGGAAGGAGAGAGTCTGGAATTACCGTGGCTTTGAGGCTGACTTCGTGGCCATGCCTTCAACCACCCTCGGGTTTGACAGGTGGAGGCTCCTCATGGCATCTATTCTGAAAGAAGATTGGTGCCCGGCTGGCATGGCTCAGTGGGTGGCCAGCGACCTATGAACCAGGCCCGGGTTGCGGGCTCGATCTCCAGGGTGGGGCATGCAGGAGGCAGCTGATCCATGATTCTCTCTCATCATTTATGCTTCTATCTATCTATCTATCTATCTATCTATCTATCTATCTATCCCTTACTTTTCCTCTCTGAAATCAATACAAATATATTTTTTAAAGTATAAAAGAAGACAGGCAGTGCATCTACTTCATCCCACCCACTGGTGGTTTGGTGTTCAGAGTGCAGGATCCCCTCGGGTCCCAGCTCCATCTGTCAGAGGTAGCCTTGTCACTGCAGGCACGTGAGTGGGCCTCTGAGTGTGGTTCCTCACCTGCAGATGATGGTAGTGATTCTGCCCTAGAACCGTGGTGGGCAAACTGTGGCTCAGAGCCACATGCGGCTCTTTGGCCCCTTGAGTGTGGCTCTTCCACAAAATACCACGGCCTGGGGGAGTCCATTTTGAAGAAGTGGTGTTAGAAGAAGTTTAGGTTTAAAATAATGTGGCTCTCCAAAGAAATTTCAATCGTTGTCCTATTGATATTTGGCTCTGTGGACTCATGAGTTTGCCGACCACTGCCCTAGAGGATGCTGTGAGGATGCAGGAGATGGATGTGAAGGGCCAGAGCACGGTGCTCCCAGTGGACAGCGTCATTCCTGAGAGGTCTTTCGGTCCACTTTCTCTGCTTAGCCCTTTGCCCAGCGCCGGGAATTGGTGGGGCTTTGTCCCAGGAACCCCTCTCACCAGGAATGCTCACAGAGCAGACACTTGGGACCAGTAGAGGCGACTCAGCGTTTCGGAGCATATGTGTGTGTGTGGGTTGAGCGTTGAGTCAACATTATTCTAACACCTTTTAGTTCCCGGACTGTTTCCAGCGGCAGACAGAGGCCCGGGCCAGGCGGGGCTTCTGAGCCCGCGGAATCCCTTCTGCTGCTTAGGAAAGCCACAATGAGATTTTTTCCCCCCTCCTTCTGGCAATTTCTTTTTTTTAGGTTGAAAAATTTAAGCACATTTAAATGTTTTCTATTCAAACGTGAAAGGACTAAGGAAATCTTCAAAAAAGACACTGTTTGCAGTTCTGTATATGGGAAAGTCAAAATGAGGCTAAGAAAATGGCACTTCTCTCCCTCCACCAAACGAAACAAAACAAAACAAAGAAAACAAAACAAAAAGTTTCCTATGAGCCCCATGGCTCAGAGCTCACAGATGAAGAAGAGACAGAAGTTCCGGAAAGGCCCCTGTGACATCGATTCCCGTTGGTGACCATACAAACTCCTGCTGACCTCGGCCAGTGTTTGGTTCTAGAAAGTTCCACATGGATTTTTTTTTTTTTTTTTATGTTGAAAAAACCAGTCGGGAGAAAAAAAAATAAAACAAGCAAAGTTCTTTCCCCCTCGTCTTTTAATATCGTTTTCAGTAGCACAATGCATCAAAGTAAAGCACAGTTTCCTCGGCGTACTACGGCCTCAGGGCATGATTTAGATGGAAAATTTAAGTAAGATTAATGCAATTTATTATCCGACAGGATATCCCTACAAGCCACACTATTTGGCTGAATTTTAGATTCCCGATCTAATATTTCAGATGAGATTTCCAGATGGGTGTCTTATTCCTGTATTCGTTTAGTCAGGGTGATATAGAGTTTGTAAAACAGGAGAGGTTAAACCAGTTTTCACACTTGATTCATCATGGAAATTACTTTGTTACTGTTTGAATTCATTGACTTTTGTTTATTAAGTAACTCCCCACAAGCCAAGGCCAACACAAACTGGAGGCACATTTCCAGCCTCGTTAATTTATTCGATGATTTCTTCAAAGGAAACTTTGGGGGGGAGGGGGGAAAGCAGGAAATTTATGGGCGCATTGAAAAGCTGCTCAATGCTTGCTCCTCGCCCCGAGAGAAAGGAAAAGACTGGGTTTATAAAGACACACACACACACACACACACACACACACACACACCCCAAAACCATATTCTAATTTCCTGGAACATTTCGGGGCAGATAAATCTTCACAACAAATTGGATGACTAATTAACAGAGCTTTTGCTACTTCCATCACAAAAAGGATGGATAGCATGCACGCTGTCCGAGGTGACTAGCCACTCATATATCCTGCCAATTTAGAAGCCACGAGCAAGTCTATTAAGGGAGGCGAATTCCAGAGCACCCAGTGGGGCTGCTTTGAATGGAGGGACAAGCTATGGGGGAAGTGGCTTACACTTGACAATGACCCAGAGAATGATGGGGGAAGGAGGCCGGTTGAGAAGGTAGACAAAGCCCTACACCAGCACTTCTTTCTGGGATATGAAAATTTCCTGAAGTCTGGGTTTGGTAAATTGATTACAATCTCTTCTCAGAGACCTATCGGAGCAAAGTCGTGGGCTGCAGACATAAATTTGAATTCCAGAGCCTCCGACTAACCCAACTCATAAATGAATTCCTAAATGCTGACTGAGCCAGAAGACCCAGCTTTGGAAAACCACTTGGCAGGAACCATTAGTTTCAAAATGAGATGAACTGCTCTATTTAGGCCTCATTCAAAACTTTACAGAGACGCCAGATTTCCATAAACACAGGTTTCCTTGAATTTCCAGGCCTTTGATTAACTGGTAGATGAGGGTGTCTCACAAATGGAGATTTGTTTGCAACATTCAACTTGGATGGAATCGGAGTTGGAAACCAGCACAAAGCATTCCCTCTTCCTACGATGTTGACTCTTCCCTTGTTCCCCAGAAAGCTCTTTTTGTTATGAGAAGTTTGGAGAATTGAAAAGTCCGTCTATGGGTTAAAAAATGTGGCTATCGATCACCTCCATGTCATTTATGTCATCATCTGTTAAGCTCTCCATGGCTGATCGGCAGTCCACTGCTTTATGGTGTGTCTTTAATGCCCCATAGGAACGAGAGAATTAAAAAAAATACACTCCTGTCTCTGCTGAAAAAGTCATAAAGTTGTGGCTTCTCCCAAGTAAAGAGCCAGCTTGCTTGCAAAGAGCTATTTTCTTGCTTTAATGTGTTTTTGTTTTTCCTCTTACGGCTGTTTTTCCTCCATTGATCGGGGCACATTGGGCAGAGAACCTGCAATTAACGCCACATAGATCCCCAGTTAAAACTTTGGTGGTTGCTTTTTTTAAAATTTTAATTTCCATATTCAAGTCAATAAAAACAAAATAAAGTTGGAGGGTAAATAGCCCCCCCCCTCCCTTTTTTTTTTTTTTTTTTTTTTTTTGTATTCTGAAAAGCCATTTCCTTCCAAGGGAATTAGTTTGGAGCCCAGGACTGACAAGTTTGTGGATGTATTACCTCCCTGCACTTTCTTCCACATTTCTTTTAATACTGGTCATTTGTCTGCAGGGTTTTAAACATCAGAGATTATAAAAGAAGAGAGTATTAGTTAAGCTAGTTAGACTTCTTCAATCAGGTTGACTGTTTAGTTTTTCCTAGAAGGGCTAAACGGTACCCTAAGACCAGATTTATTTATTTAAAAAACATCGTTATTGATTTCAGAGAGGAAGGGAGAGGGAGAAGGAGAGAAACTTCAATGATGAGAGAGAATCATTGATTAACAGCCTCCTGCACGCCTCCCACCGGGGACTGAGACCCATAACCTGGGTATGTTCCCTGACCAGGAATCAAACGTGACGACCTGGTTCATAGGATGATGCTCAACCATTGAGCCACACTCAAAGACCGGATTTATGAAGTATAGGTTTAAGTGTAATTTATGACAAGCTAAAAACACAACTATGAGCAACTTGGGCTTCAGTTTAAACCCGTTTCTGGGTAGGAGAAATTCACATGCTTGTGTCTAAATGAATTGAATGGTGCAGACGGTTCCAGTTCTAGATACAGAAAGGAGTGAAAGAGAAGTCACCCTCAGCGCAGGCCACAGGGTGGCCAGGAGCATTTCTGAAAGCAGGAAGGTGTGGACCGAGCCCAGGGATGACTGAGCAGCGGTCCCTGGAGGAGTTTTCCCAAGCATAAGAGGTTCAGGACTTGCCTCTGAGATTTGTCATGATAATGACACCACCTGCTCAGTGTTTGACTAGGGTTGTGCCCGCAGTACCCAGTAAGCAACCCAGAGCCAGCACTCGGAGTCAGGTGCTGTTCTTAGATCCATACCTGTTGTGTCTGTCTCCTGCCATTCATCCTCCTCTTCCTCATCAGAAACATCATCATCATCATCATTACATCCTTCCCTGCCCTTAGTGACTAACTCAGGGATTGACCAAGGCAAACACAATTTGGCCAATTTAACTATTTTTTCCTTCTCTTTCTCTCCCCTCCTCCCACTCTCCCTTCTCTTTCAAGTACCCAAACCAAGAAGATAAGTTTTCAGAAATGGTCCCCGTAGAATCCAAGGCAAACATCTACGTGTGAGGGACTTGGCCCAGTGGGACAAGCAGATGCAGAGTAATTGGGTCTGGCTCCCTTACGGGGCTTCTGGGAGTAGCTCTTGAACCCATACAGTGCAAAGATCGTGAGAAAGTCCACCCCTTCATCCGACCGAAGGACATGCCATGGAACCGAGGGGTTTGAGTGAGGACCGCAGAGACATGGGAACACTGGGTGAAAAGGGGATGAGAAGTGTGGTTGATAAGACAGCGGAATCCACTCAACGCTAAGTCTGAATTTCCATCCCACACCATGGGCAAGGTTCCTTTGATCACAGGAACAAGAGGCAATTGCCAGCAGAGATCCTGTGTGCGTGTACTATGAACGCAGAGGGCGTGAGTTCTAGATTTTCCTATGGATCTAGGACGCCTCTCATGTCCCATACTCTCTTTTCCTTAGGAATCCTTGTCGGCTGCTGCCTGCCAGCTACTGGATAATGGTGATCCGCTACCATCACTAACGTCCATGAGGGAACTGCATTCCTGCACTACAGGTAACGCATAGCGGTGCCTCTCTTATCTTCCCTCATTCCTTGGAAGTCCTTTTGTTGTTGATGTTGCCGGCTTTCTGTAGTCTAGGCCAGTGGTGGGCAAGCTCATTAGTTTAAAGAGCCAAATATCAACAGTACAACGATTGAAATTTCTTTTGAGAGCCAATTTTTTTAAACTTAAACTATATAGGTAGGTACATTGTGATTAACTTAATTAGGGTGCTCCTATGCTGGCCTTTGCTAAAAACTCAAGGGGGCAAAGAGCCGCATGTGGCACGCGAGCCGCAGTTTGCCGACCACTGTTCTAAGCACTGTACTAGGCATCAGGAATACGTGGAATTTGTAATCTGTAGAGGAGACTGACTCAACCAAGTCTTCTTAAAGAAATGTAACCTGCAAGCGAGGCGAATTCTGGGAAGCACATCATGGCATAGCACATCACCATTCATTTAGCTGCCCGGGAAGGTCTGGGCTGTGACGAGGGAGCTGGGCCTGGGTGCAGACCAGGAATTTAGGGGAGCGAAGAAGGTTCGTGAAAGCACGCATTCTCCCAGCCAAAACCGTGCTGTGGTCTGTGTGTGAGGTGCGGTGGAGGTGGCGAGAGTTTCCCTTTCATCGCCTCGGAGTTGAAATTTGTCACCTGGATCTTGGCACCAGTTCTGCCACCGGTGCTCCAAGTTTTAAATGGCCTCTTAGGTAAAAGGGCTCTTTTATCTCCTGGATCTAAACCCTCACTATTTCTCACTCTAAAATAAATAAATAGATGCAATCAGTAGGAGGAGTAGAGTTGGAACACAAAAAACCAGCAAGCACATCCATGCCTTGCTTCTTCCATGTCCCAAGGGAGTCCATCTCTCCTTCCTTTCAAACAAGCAACACCCCACCGCACTCCCCCCCCCCCCAGCCTTCCTGTAGATCATTTTTTAAAATTTTATTTTATTTTATTGATTATGGTATCACATAATTGTCCTCATCCCCCCATTCCCATCCCAAATCCCTCCCCACATTTGCCCCCACCCCCCTGTTGTCCATGGCCACTGGCTAGGCCCATATGCATGCACACAAGTCCTTTGGTTGATCTCTCCCCCTAACCCCACTTTCCCCTATTTTCCCTCTGAGGTTTGAAAGTCTGATCGATGCTTCTCTTTCTCTGGGTCTGTTTTTGTTCATCAGTTTATGTTGTTCATTATTTCCTCTAAATGTGTGAGATCATGTGATCCAAGCTTCAGAAACACGAAGCGTTCAGTGACATTGCCACTTGACCCTGTAGGAAGTTACATTTCCCTCCATTACAGAACCCACCAGATTCCATCTTCCTTGTTTTCCTGCCTTGAGTCGTAGATTTGACCTATTTTATTGCTTCTTTCCTTGCAGCTTCAGTTCCTCTAACATTCTGACTCTCCCACCTCAGACCACACCTTGTGCAGCCTTGAGTAACGTGCCTGCCTCTCAATCGAATCCGTTGCCCTGGTCCCCTGTGTCCCTGGAGGCTATTTTAAAGCTGGTACCATCCATGGCTCATCTCCAGGGAGACCTGGGGACCCATCTGTCTGTGTGGTGACCCTCAAATCATAATGTTAGGAAGAGCAGCTGTTAAGTATTTTTTTAATGAGGTCCTTTGTTGTTGTTCTGGTTTTAAAAATAGCATACTAGCTTTAGAAATGGAAAATACAGAAGTAAGAAATAGTAGTATTTAACAAATCATCCGTACATGCAGAAATGACTAGTACAAATATTTTTGTATATTTTCATCTAGTATATATATTATATTGAGTTGTAAGAGTTCTTTATATAGACTATGTACCAATATTTTCATGGGTTAGAAGATTTACAGATCTTATCTTCAGTATGTAACTGGCTTTTTATTTTATTAATGGTGTCTTTTTTTTTCCACACAATTACCATTTTATTATGTGGTTTTGTTTTTTTAAAATCTTTGTGTTGAAAGCATTACATATGTCCCCTTTTCCCCCATTGACCTCTTCTAGCCTGCCTCATCCCACCCCCCAGGCCTTCCTATGGTGTGTTCATGGGTTATGCACATATGCATATAAGTTCTTTGGTTGATTAACAGTGCCTTTTGAAGAACAATAGGTTTTAATTTTTAGGAAGTTGAACATATTATAGATGTTACAAATTATAAATACCTTTTTTTAATATAAGATATTTTATGCTTATTTTAAAATTTTTGCCAGATCCAAAGTAACCAAGATTTTCCTCCTTGTCTTCTTCTGCAAATTCTATAGTTTATATTTCTACAGATACTTCTATGACCCATTTTGAGATAATTTTTATGACAGTGTCATAGTAGACCATTTATATGTATCCTCTGGACTCTCTAATCTATTTTTATATCAATGCAAATCATATTTTCTTGATCACTGTAGATTTGTTCTAACTCTTAAAATAAGATAGTGTAAGTATTCCAACTTCATTCTTTCTACTTTAATACTATTTACTTATTCTAGGTCTTTTGAATTTCTCTATGATTTTTGGAATTTTTTCCAATTTGTGCATAATAGCCAGATGGTATTTTGATTGTGATGATTTTGTACTAGTCATCAATTTTGAAAGAATCTACATCTTACAATTATTTTCTTTTTAGTTATTATTTGTCAGTGAATATCCTCTTATTATTTGGTAGGCTCTAGAGTGATGTGTCTGTCTGATTTCTCATATTGGTAATTGATATAGTCTCACTTTTCTCTAGATGTTTATCAAGTTTGTCCGTCTTCTCAAAGAACCAGCTTTTGATTTAATTAATTTTAATATTACTTTTCTGTTTTCTATTTTATAGATTTCTGCTCCATTTTTTATTATTACTACTTAGCATTTGTTGTTTTGTCCTTTAAGGAGGATATTAGGATCATTGATTTGAGACTTTTTTCTTTTCTAATATAACTATTTAAAGCTATACAGTTTCTTTTATGTATTATTTTAGCAGGACCTCACAAATTTTAATATGTTTTCTTTTTCTTCTATTTTAAACACTTCTCTTTTTCTGTTGATTCCTCATTTGACCTGTGGGTTATTTAAAAGTGCATTATTTAGTCTCCAAATATTGGGAGATTTTGCCAAGATTTTTTTCTGTTAGTCATATTTCATTTAAGTCTATTATGGTCAGAGAACATATTTTGTATGGTTTGAGTATTTTTAAATTTATTGAGACTTGTCTTATGGCTTAAAATATTGCTGATCTTGGTAAATGTTCTGGGTACACTTGGAAAAAAAAAGTATTTTGCTATTGTTGAGGAGAATGTTCTTCAAATGTCAGGTTTTTTGATAACATTATTTGTCTTCCATATACTTACTATTTTTTGTGCATGTGTGGGTGTACTTGTTCTATCATTTATTGAGAGAGGTGTGGAAATATCTGACTATATTTGTGAGTTTATCTATTATATTTCTCATTTCACCTCTCTGAATTTTTGCTTTATGCATTTTTGAATCTCTAGTACTAGCTGCATAAATATGTAGGATTGATATGCATTCCTGATAAATTAACTTCTTTCTTATTATGACATTACCCTCTTTACCTCTTACCAGAAATCAATTTTTATACTGATATAGCTACTTCCAGATTCTTTGATTAATACTAGAATGATACATCTTTTTCTATCCTTTTCCTTTTAACTTGTGTCTTTATATTAAAATTTTATTTTTTTATAGTTGGCAATTGTCTTTTTTTTTTTTACTTGTTTTATGTTTGTTTTTCAATCTATAGCCCCTGTCTTTTCCTTATTATGTTTAGATAATTTATATTTAATGTGATTGCTGTGTATTTTCTATTTGTCCCACCTGGTTCTCCACCCCTTTTCCTCTTTTCTGCCTTATTGAGATTTGGTTGCATATTTTTTTGTTCCATTTTATCTTCAGTATGAACTTATCTGTTACATCTCCATTTAAATGCTTTTTGTGATTGCTTTTTTTTGGCTTACCATATATAACTTTAGCTTATTCCATTCTACCTGCAGGTCATATTATACCATTTTGCATAAAATATAAGAACTTTACAATAATATACTTTCATTTCTCCTTTCCTACCTTAGTATTATTATCACCATACGTTTTACTTCTATAAATGCTAAAAGTGCAACAATGCATTTCAAAATGATTTATGCTTTCAATAGCCAATTTTTAAAAAGAGAGTTTAAAAACAAAGCCTACAAAATGATTTATGATGAAACACATATTTTGCCTTTCTGGAACTCTAGTTCTGCTGTGGCCCTCAGATGCATTGTGTAAGGAGCTTCTAGCCCTGGAAGTAATTACCACAAGTGGGGAGAAGCTGGAAACGATGAAGTGGAGCAGCTGGAAACGATAGCTTCCCCATGTTCCCTCTACAGCAGGCTTTCCCTACCCTGTTGGACCTCCATCCGGGACCAGTGGCCTTAGGGGCAGGGAACCAGCCACTGGGCAGAAGGGGCTGCCACGGTCACCTGTCTCCACGCTGGCCTTGCACAAGACTAGGCTGTCACTCACATGGCACCATTGATATGTTCTGTGCAATAAGCCTAAATCCCAAACATTGGAAAACATGTCCTCTAGGAACCATTTTAAGAGCCACTGAAGAGAAGGAGGCAGGCTCCACAGACCACAGAAGGGGCTGGTTCTGCAGTGAGTCACTCATGCCCAGGGCTCATTGACCCCTCGGAGGACAGAGGATGGTCAGTGCAAAGTGCCCTCCGAGAACCGAGTCACTAACGGTTCTGCAGAGTGCCACTGGGTTTCTGGTCAAGCGCTGGTCTCTTTAAAGGCCCTGGAACGGGACATCGGCGGGGGGCAGGCAGTGGCAGGCCGGAGTAACTTTCACTGGGAACTGGCCAAGCGTATAATTATATCATGAGTCAAGCTCTCTCCAGGGAAGTAAGATGACCAGAGGAAAATGAAATAACATCAGATCCCACATGAATAGAGGCCCAGGCGGAGAACGCTGACTCCTGAGAAAGATACTCAGACCCAGAAATTTCCCAGCACTCACAGCCTGTCCTTGTGCCCTTCTCTTAAACATATAAAAGGGAGGACATGGGCACCATGTATGTTCTCGTCTTGAACTTGGAGAAGCCAGGGCCGCGGCACCTAACCATTGGGGACAGACAACCCTGATAACAAACTGAAGCCATTTGGCTGGAAAGCTCCTGGGATCCTTTGAGCTCCAGCAGGGCACTGCTGACTCAGGAGCACATCAGACTGACAAATGTGGTGGGAATTAAAAAAATGCCTTCTCTCGCTCCACCATTTCCAAAAGGTATATTTGGACGGATCCAAGAATAGCAGCCTGTCTGTCTCGCTGGTGCTGGTTCTCCCTCTTGCTCCTTTTTGGTCAGCATCCAAAGAGTTCACCTCTTTGCACAGTGGCAACCTGGACACCGAAGCCAAATAAGTATGAATGGCACTCGCTCCCCTCCACGAGATGATATAATTAGCCAGGGGACTTTTGATCAGTTCACCAAAGAAAAACAGCCACGGGGCAGCCCCAGCCTGGGCTATGTGGTTAGAGACATCAAAATAAGAATGATACTCTTTTAAGATGATTTTCAAAATAAGGGTGATTTTTTTTTTTTAAATACATAAAGTGCAAAAACAAGGAAATGAACTCTCTGAGTGGGGAAAAAGACACATACCGTATTTTCTGGCATATAAGACGACACTGTGTTCTAGTAAAAAGCCTGCTCAGATTGGCTAGAGTCAGAGAGGCGGTCTATTAAAAAAAGAACTGGTGTTGCCTCGGAAGTGGGGGGGTAGTCTTATACAGCGAATATAGGCATAAACCTCTGTTTTAACTGTAAAATTAGGGAGTCGTCTTATATGCCGGAAAATACGGTATTTTGCAATTGACCTGCCTTCAGTCATCAGTCATATTCCTGAAGGTAAAGCAGCCAGGTGGCATTGGTGGGAGAATCTGGGCGGTCTCATGCATGGCCAGGGAGTTGGTCAAAGTTAGAGTGTTCAAGGTGAACATGAAAGTCATGGACTCGGAGGTGAAGCCTTGATATAGAAAGAGAAGCATTTGAAACACAAGGTGAGTTTCTGTTTCATGTTTACCCCGGAGAAGTGGCTGTCGGGCAGGGAACAACTTTTCCTTTCAGTTCGAAGTGGGTGACAAGGTTCACAGGGACACACACACAGGAGTAAGGAGGAGGCAGCTTGGCCTCAGCATTGTCCCCGTGTTGCCTGGCTGGTGTGGCTCAGTGGTTGAGCGTTGTCCTATGAACCAAGGAGGTCACGGTTGGATTCTCGGTCAGGGCACATGCCTGGGTTGTGGGCTTGATCCCCAGTGTGACGCGTGCAGGAGGCAGCTGATCAGTGATTCTCATTTTTATTGATTTCAGAGAGGAAGGGAGAGGGAGATAGAAACATTGATGAGAGAGAATCATTGATTGGCTGCCTCCTGCATACCCCCTACTGGGGATCAAGCCTGCAACCTAGGCATATGCCCTTGACCAGAATCAAACCCGCAACCCTTCACTCTGCAAGCCGATGCGCTATCCACTAAGCCAAGCTGGCTAGGGCTCTTCTCATTCTCTCTCTCTCTCTCTCTCTCTCTCTCTCTCTCTCTCTCTCTCTCTCTCTTCTCCCCTTACTCTCTGAAATCAATAAAAAGGTATTATAAAAAACACACACACAAAGAATAACATTGTCCCTCTGTTAATATCCTTGAAATGATGGTGCTGAATCTCCCTGTCAACAATCATTGGCTGCCTGTTTAATATTCATGTAATTATTAGAGGTGAAGTAGAGCATTGTTGGGATTTGAAAAGAGGGGCCTTGTAAGAAAAAGCTTGCTGTGGTCCATGCACAGCATACTGTTTCTGAATGAGAATATTCTGCTCCCTTCCTCACTGCCTGTCCAACCTACACTGAGCATCTTACTGATGTGACAAGTGTTCAGAATGTGTAGCTGCATGATCTCAATGGATCGTCACGTAGGGCGCCATCTTCACATCCCTCTTCCGTGGACCATAGCGGTTTCATTCTAATTCTAACCATTAGAGACCCAGTCTTTTGAATCTAGCAGAAATTTCTTAGTTTTCAAAGACGTCTATTAGCATATTTCTTCTAGGATGATTTTTTTCTTCCTCTGATCATTCACATTTCTGAAATTGAGGTGCATTTTGAAGTGGATATGTATCTGTAACCTGGAAGTTGTTTTCGGCCACTTTGTGCGGTTATGAAACTGAGAAAATTGACTTGACATTGAATATGTAAAGTAAAAGGTAGAGAGGTTTTTAGGGTAAAGGACCTTAAGATGTGTTAGGACTGACTTGCATCCCAATCCTTCCACACCCCTTGCCATTCTTATATTGAACCTCTAACCCATAGTATCTCTCAGAAAGTGACTGTGTTTGGATATTTCTTTAAATGGGGCCCTAACTGGTTTGGCTCAGTGGATAGAGCGTCGGCCTGCGGACTCAAGGGTCCCAGGTTCGATTCCGGTCAAGGGCATGTACCTTGGTTGCGGGCACATCCTCAGTAAGGAGTATGCAGGAGGCAGCTGATCGGTGTTTCTCTCTCATAGATGTTTCTAGCTCTCCCTCTCCCTTCCTCTCTGTAAAAAAAAAAAAATCAATAAAATATTTTAAAAAAACAAAGAGGTAAAATGGGGTCACGAGGGTAGGCCCTCATCCAGTGTGACTAATGTCCACTTAAGAAGGCACAGACACACGCGGGAGACCCTGTGAAGTCACATGGAGACGGTGGTCATATAGAAGCCAAGGAGAGAAGCCATCAGAGGAAATCAACCCTGTTGACACCTTCATCTTGGACTTCTAACCTCCACAACTGTGAGGAAAACAATGTCTATTGTTTGAGCCACCTGATCTGTTGCACTTGGTTGTGGCAGTGCTTGTGAACTAACACAGGGGTTTCTTAGTTAAATGCTGGGGTGAAGAGAGCTTGATCATCAGAAGCCAGAGGGATAAGACCCACAAGGCCAGGAGGAGACAGGGCGAATGGTGTCAATAAATGGCCATTTCCCAGATGTCAGATCTCTCCACAATGAGGAATCCCAGCTCATTCTCTCACTTCTTAACATGACAGTGGAGTCTGGTACCTGCATGGCCATTCTTAGTTTTGTCATTGTGTTTTTTCATCGAATAGAAACCCTCCCTCATTTCCAGAGCTTCATCCTGACTGGTCAGATTTTTCCTTCCACTTTCAACTCACGGTTGGCTGTTTCTATAGAAAGCCAAAATAACATGCCAATTCTAAGTCACTTGGGAAAATACACTGAGTGGCCAGATTATTATGATCTCTGAATGCATAATAATCTGGCCACTCAGTGTATATTCCTATATAATAAAAGGCTAATATGCAAATTGTCCCCTCACCCAGGAGTTCGACCAGCAGGCAGGCTGGCCAACCGCCCATGTTCCCTCCACTTGGCCAGGCTGGCTGGACCCCACATTCATGCACTGGGCCTCTAATACACAGATACACACACACACACACACACACACACACACACACACACACACACAGTGGATGGTGAGATTATTATGCATTCAGAGATCATAATAATCTGGCACTCAGTGTAGATCCTGAGATTGATTGGCAACTAACACCCAGGCACCATTGTAGACACTGTCCTGAAAAGAACCCTTTTTTTCCCCACCCCTTTTCTTTGTGGAGTCAAAGCTCCCCCCTGAATTATTATCTTTGAAATATTGTCAAAGCAGTATTTATAGGATCTCTGCAAAATAGCTTTGGAAGCTCTTGGTAGGGGAAATGTGGTAGGGAATCAAATTAGATTGGGTCACAAGGGAAAGTGTCTGTAAGAAATACGAATGGGACCCAGGGGAAATGAAAATTGAAGGGAAACCAGACTCGAGCTGCAAATTCTCTCTTTTGCCAAGTTGGACTCAGATTATGTCATCATATGTAATTTCAAGGAATGGGCAAACCAATTTGGATAGAAGTAAAAGTGATCTGACTCGTTTTCTCAAACATGAATTGAACCAGAGAGAGAGAGAGTTTTCTTTCAGTCCCTGATGTCTCCCCCCCCCCCAACCCTCCGTTATTCATTATCAGAAGCCTTATTGCTTTTCATCCTAAATGAGAAGCAAAATACTAGAATTGCTTAAAGATAATCATTTCTAGGTTGTGTACAACTTCATCACACCTTAATGTTAATGTTTTCATATTGCATATAACTAACGGTGAAATTGTCCTTATTAACAGCTGCAGGATATATTATAGATGGCCTTTGTATGTCTTCTCTTCCCACTTATAATCACACGTTGCATTTCTTCTGTATTTCCTAAAGGGCATTGTTTAGTCCCTATTACTTTGTAGATGTATCTATCAGTTATTGCTGCGTAACAATCCAAGTCCAAACCTACTGTCTGAAATCAATACAAAATAATTTGGCTCATGATTCTATGGTTCAGCATTTTAGTCTGGGCTGTCCTGGTAGTACTGCTGACCTGTACCAGGCGTGGCTGATCTCAGATGGGGTGGCAGCTCTAGCTGACTAACTCAGAATGATAGAGGAGAAAACTTCTTTAACTTTAAACAAGATGTAATAATTTGAGAATATTTTAATTTTTTTCATGATAACAATCAATCAGTCCACCAACCAATCAATAAGCCACCTGTACTCTGTCCTATAAAAGCAAGTTACCTCAAATGTACACATGCTATTGTTATGTGTTATATGTAAAGGTGATAATATCAATAATACCTCAAAAAAAAAAGCTGGAAGAAAGGTAATAGCTAGCATGTATTAACATTAACCTGGCACACATATTAAAATCTTTAATCTTCTCAACAAGCTTGAGATAATTATTATTCTTGCAATTTTACAGAAAAGGAAACTTAGGTTTACAGAAGTAATTATTTGTCCCAAATCACATAGCCAATACATGGCCGAATGGGCGCTAAAATTGTGGTCCGTCTGTCTCCAGTGCTGCTCAGAGCTCATACTCACTATGTATGTTGTCACTCCCAGAGCTGCCAGCCTGTCCAGGAAATAACATTTCTATAGGAGGGCTCCCTGCACCTCTGACCTTCTTCTTTTTCCTTTCTATTGCTGCTTCTTTAGACGCTCATTTTTATTTTTATTTTTTTGGCTCCAGGTCTGGTGCCTGGTCTAGTTGACCAAGAGTTTGACAATGCTGAGTAGCTTTGGCTAGGGATGAAGTTAAACAGTCCTTTTCAACAGGGGTCAAGTTGACCCTGTCAGCCATTCCAGCAGAAAATGACAGTGAGGCGATGCTAAAAATTTTCATCAAATGTGGAAGGCATTTTGAGGGTCAGTGGGACAAGAGGAAGCTTGGCTCATGGTGTCTACCATAAGCCAAGTAGCATTTCGGAGAGTGGTAATTAGCTGATAGGGGCATCTAAGGTTTAAAAGGGGTTGGAGGGCCCTAGTTGGTTTGGCTCAGTGGATAGAGCGTCGGCCTGCAGACTGAAGAATCCCAAGTTCAATTCCGGTCAAGGGCACATGCCTGGGTTGTGGGCTCAATCCCCAGTGGGAGGCATGCAGGAGATGGCCAATTCTATCTCATCATTTGATGTTCTCTCTCTGTCTCCTTACCTCGCTCTCTCCCTCTCCTTTCCTCTCTGAAATCAATAAAAAAAATTAAATATTTTTATAGAAAAGGGGGAGAGGGTTGGCTAGAAGGAGATGAGTTTTTAAATATCTTACCTATGATATTCTGAGTTCTCTGAGACATTTCAAGTAGGTCCTTTACATTCTTCTGTGAATCTCAACCAGGAGGGTGAATTCTCCGCTTTCTTGAGGAAAGGGTATATATACCAGGAGAGAAATTTGATGATTAAAATAAGCACCAAAAACACTTGACTCTGTGTGAAGAAGAACCCACTATTGCGGCAATTATCAGAGTCTTTGTCTCCTTCTGTACGTACTTATTTGAGGAGCGTTTGGACGAAGAGGATGTGGGAAATCTAAAAGGACACATCATTGTTTACTCTTTTGGGGAGAGAGCCCAGAGCAATTATCAAAGCCACCGGGGCAATTAGAGACCCCGCGGGAGCCCTGGTAACATGTTTGGCTTCAGTATAAAGTGGCTGGAAGAAATGAGTCCACCATAGTTAGGCCAGGAAATCTCAGATCTCTCTGCCTTTGGGCGCCTCATACCCGTCTCTCAAACAACGGTGTCCTAGAGTCTGCGTGTGGCAGTTAAGTCTGTATCGTTATTTCCCATCTTCCCGGGTGGCCTGGGAGCTGCACTTAGGTTTATTATTGAGGAGGAGCATTCCTGGGTTGGAACACCAATTTGCAAGATAAAAAAAAAGAGGTCAGCTTGACTTTTGGGCCTTGTAAATCCTGCGTTGTCACGACAGCCTATTGAAGTGGGAACTGCCAGTCCAGCTCCGTGAGCTTAGTGGAGCCTGAGGCCCCTGAATTGAGTGGCATTGACTAGAGTCCTGCTCGTTTCATTTCCCTTCTTACCAGGAGACATTCCCTGCACGGCTCCAAGGCAGCCATCTTGTGATGTGTCCAAGGCACTTTTACGTCTTCTTTCCAATCTGTATACCTTTTATTTTATGGTCTTGTCTTCTTGCAGAAACTAGAACGTTCCTTATGAGGTTGTAGAGGAGTGGGGAGAGAGGTCCTCCTTGCCTTGTTGCCAGTCTAGAGGGAGAGCATCCAGTTTCTTAAGCATCATGTATGATATTAGCTGTAGAGTTTTTGTACACACTCTTTCTCAAGTCTAGGAAGTACTTTCTATTACCATTTTGCTAAGAGTTGTTTTTTTTTTTTTTTTTTTTTTAATATAAGTAAGTTTGTATTGATTTCAGAGAGGAAGGAAAAGGCAAAGAGAGATAGGAACATCAGTGTTGAGAAAGAATCACTGACTAGAGATCGAGCCCACAACATGGGCATGTGCCCAGACGGGGAATTGAACAGTGACCTCCTGATTCATAGGTTGACACTCAGCCATTAAACCACGCCAGCTGGACTTGCTAAGAGTTTTTAATCACATGAATAGGTGTTACGTTTTGTCAAATACATTTTCTGCCTAACTGATATGGTCATATACATGTTCTTCTTTAGCCTGTTGATTTGGTGGATTACTTTAATTGGTTTTGAATGTTGAACCATCATTGCATATCGGGGATAATCCCACTTCATTGTATGTCTAATTGTGTGGCTCACAGAGGGATTCATTTTGCAGACATTTTAATGGGGATTTTTGCATTTATGGTCTTGAGAGAGATCGGCCGGTTTTCTTCCCTTGTAATGTCTTTATCTGTTTTAGGCATTAGGGTAATACTTGCCTCACGGAATGAATTAGGAAGTGTTCCCTCAGCTTCATTTTTTCTGGAAGAGATTTTGGAGTGTTGATATAATTTCGTCCTTAAATATTTGGCATAATTTACTAGTGAAACCATCTGGTTCTGATGCTTCCTTTTTTTGCAAGTTTGCTAAGAATTGTACTTTTTAAATAATTAGAGGCCTCTTCAGATTATCTGCTTCTCCTTATGTGAGTGTTGGTAATCTGTATCTTTCAAGGAATTGGTTCGTTTAATCTAAGCTCACTTTGTGAGTTCTTTGTTCCTAGTATTCCTTTATTATCTCCGTAATGTCATGGGATCTGTAGTGAGGATTCCTCTTCCTTTTCTACTATTGGTTCTTTGTGTCATCTCTCTTTTTTCCCTTGGTGAGCCTGGATAGAGATTTGTCAATTGTATTAATCTTTTCAAAGAATCAGCTTTTGATTTAAAACTGCCTTTCTATTGTTTTCACTTGTAATTTAATTGAATTCTGCTCTACTTTTATATTATTTATTTTGTTCTTGCTTTAGGATTATATGGGTTTTTTTCCTCTAATTTACTTAGGTAGAAGGTTAGATTTTTAATTTTAGATCTTCTTTTCTAATACATGTGCATTTAAGTTTCTCTCTAAGCACTGCTTTTGCTACATCTTACAAATTTTGATAAATTGTATTTTTATTTCTACTTAGTTCAAAATATATTCAATTTCTTTGGCTGCTGCTTTAATCATGTCTCTTTTTATACAAGTATGTTATTTTATCTCCAAATACTTTTGAAGTTTTATAGCTTTCTATTATTGATTACTAGTTTAAATCATAGTGTCCTATAAAATACTATGATTCTTATTTCATTTTTTTTCTCTCAGCATATTTATTTTACTTCTTTTAAATTTGTATGGTTCTCTAGAGTTTGCAATACACACTTACAGCTAACCTAAGTCCGTAAAACACTTCACCTGTAGGGCAGTCACCTTATAATAATGTAGTTTCAACTTCTCTTTCTGCCTGAGTCCCTTTTAACATTGCTTTCATTCACTTAATTAATATGCTACAATCACTCAGTCCCTTGTTACTAGCATTATTTTAAACAGTTAACTTTTAAGTCAATTAAGGATATGAAATTTAAAGATTTTATTTTACTTTTATTTTCTCCTTTCTAATGCTCTTCTTTTATATAAACACAAGTTTCTGCTCAGAAGTTTCTGACTTCATAAGTTTCCATTTTATAACCTTTTTCCCTATCTTAAAGAGATCCTTTTAACATTTCTTACAGGGTCCACTGGCTGCTTTGAATTTCGTTAGTTTTTGTTTGTCTAAGAAAGTTATTTTTCCTTCACTTTTGAAGGATAATTTTTGTATTGGAACACTTAAATATTTCACTCCATACTCTTTTTCCTTCCATGATTTCTGATGAGAAGACTGCTGTAAATCTTCTTCTTATTCCTATGTAGGCATGGTGTTCTTTCCTCTGGCTTATTTTAAGACTTTCTTTTTGTCTCTGGAATCCCGCAGTTCAAGATGATATGCCTGTGTGTAGAGTTTTGGGTGTTTTTCCTGCTTGTTGCTCTCTGATCCTTCTGGATCTGTGGTTTGGTGTCCTCACTAATTTTGGAACATTCTCAGCCATTATTACCTCAAATATTTTTCTACTCTGTTTTTTTCTTTTTTTCCTCTGGCATTCCAATTATACACTTATGGCTAGATCTTTTGAGATTGTCCCACACTTTTTTTGATGTTCTGTTCTTTTTTACAAAATTATCATTCTTTTTTTCTCTCCATCTCAGTTTGGGAAATTTCGATTGCTATATCTCAAGCTCACTGGCTCTTTTCTCAGCTGTGTTTGGTCTCCTGATGAGCCTATCAAAACAATTATTTATTTCCATTTCAGTTTGTTTGTTGTGTAAAAAAGCAGACCACAAAACCAAGAACATCTGAGTTAGTATCTCAGGAGTTAACCCCCAGAATGAGGTCCAGAATTGCTAACTATGCTTCTTTCTTAGAATTTCTATCTCTGCTATATTATCAATTTATTTTTATACACTAGAGGCCCGGCACAGGAAATTCCTGCATGGGTAGAGTCCCTAGGCCTGGCCAGCAATCAGGACCAATCTGTGGGGCGACTGGCAGGTGATCAGGGGAGGAGGGGAACTGGTAACCACCTTGGTCGGCCTGGCGCCACCCACTCACCAGCCCTGCCCCCCACCAGGGCCACCATTCTACAGGACTGGGGGCAACTCCTGCATTGAGTGTCTGTCCCCTGGTTGGTGGTCAGTGTGATTCATAGTGACTGGTCATTCCACTGGTTGTTCAGCCATTTGGTCAATTTGCATATTAGGCTTTTATTATATAAGATTGTCACCCCCCCCCCCCCCCCCCGCCATTAGAACTCTTAAATATTAATCATAGTTATTTTAACTTTTCTGTCTGGTTAATTCCAAAATGTGTGTCATATCTGAGTTTGTCCCTTCACACTTGTTTGTCTCTGCAGCCATGTTGGCTTGGCTACCACTTTGACCCTTAACATAAGAAGAAACCATGTGACCCAAAAGGAAGGAGGGAAAGACCTGGAAGCATTAGGGGAGGAGAACCTGTAAGGTGTCTCTGGGTTTCTGGCCTGTTTTTGTTGAATTCTATCCACAAAAGAGAGAGAAAAAGCAGCTGGGGGAATAGCTCCTTTCACTCTTGAGTCCATTGTGATGATGATGTTGAGTGCCCTTGCCAAAAAGGTGCCATCTAAACGGTCAAGCCCTTCAGGGGGATATGGACATCCTCTTTGCCCCCGCAGTCCATCCAGTACAGCCATCTCCAGTGTCAGGCTGAGTTCATCCTGGCCTTCCACCGACCTGCTGTGTGACTCTGGGAAAATTACTCCACCTCTCTGTGCCTCAGTGCTCTCGTTGACAAAATGACCCTCAAAATGCTCTTATGTAGATGAGATGGAGACGCCTTTATTCATAAAGAACAGGACTTGATATGTGTAATCACTCAGTGAATGTTAGCTATTACTGTAACCAGTCCTCCGTTTTACACACATCAGTCCTGTCTTCACATGATGAGGTCAGACTCATTTTGAGCTTTCCTGAACATAGATACACAGCCACAGCCTAGGGACGAGGGATGGTTTTTGTTCCGCTTTAGAACCCATTTTATTTTTATATAGTTTTATTGATTTCAGAGAGGAAGGGAGAGGAAGAGATAGAAACATCAATGATGAGAGGGAATCATTGATCGGCTGCCTCCTGCATGCCGCCTAGTGGGGATTGAGCCTGCAACCCGGGCATGTGCCCTTGACTGGAATCGAACCCAGGACCCTTCAATCCACAGGCCGATGCTCTATCCACTGAGCAAAACCGGCTAGGGCTATGACCCACTTTAAACTGCTGGCATCTTAGTTCAAATCCAACCTCAAACTTGTAAGGGTTTTGCTAATTTACTGAGTCCAGCAAACAGCTCCTGTGCCCAGTGCCTACCAGGTGTGGTACCAGCTGTACCTTCCTGATTGGGCACCGACTCTCCCGACACTTCTCCCACTCCTGACTCACCCACCCTCCCCTTTACATGAAAGTCCATTCTTTGGCAGCTGCGCATCATGGAATTGTAGCATTTCATCTTGAAGCCCTGCCCAGAGACCTGTGGGCAGTAGGCTGTTTAAGAAATCCAATAAAGGAAGGGAAAATAAATGTACACAGCGCAAAGGAAATGGGCCAGTACTGTTCAGAGCAAAACCCCAAAGTGACTGCCAGAATCGTTTTTAGAACAAGTCGGTAATGTAAACACGGTTAATGCAAACAGGCTGCTTAGTAAATACCCGGGTTTGTGCTTTCTGCCTTCCTCCTGGGCTTTGCTTCCATAGAGGAGTTTATGACCCTCTTCTGGCAAATAAAACGCCTTGACCTGAGGCTAAGGTGGGTCAGCGTTTTTGTTCTATTCGGAGGCTCTCGGGTGACCAAGATTGCGTGGAGGCTGTGAACTAATTTAATTTTCTTTACTAGCTCCATTGAGAAAAGCAGTGTGCATATCGAGTCTACACAGATGGGGGGGTGATGGGGGGCTCTCAATGTGCTTGCAGGCTCTCCTTTCCCTCTGTTGACTTTGTGCCTGGGTGTGCCTTGGTGGGCTTGGCTCCTGTCCTGCTCCTGATTTAATGTAATTAATTAAGTGGCGCCCAGAGCAGCTAATCACGTGGACACAGTTTCACCCAATCGGCCACACCACACCACCCCAGGGCGAGAAGGCACTCCTGCCCTATGTCCTTCATGCATTTTACAAATGTATTAAACACGATCTATCTATCCATCTACCCTGTTTCCCCGAAAATAAGACAGTGTCTTATATTAATTTTTTCTCCCAAAGTTGCGCTAGGTCTTATCTTCAGGAGACGTCTTATCTTTCCATGCGCCAGGTCTTATTTTCGGAGGGTGCCTTATTTTCGGGGAAACACGGTATTTAGTTGATAAAAAGGAAGAATTCCTATTGTTTTGTTTCTGGAACGCCTCTTGAGGAATAGCAGTGACTTGTGTTCTCAGGGTCCCTTTGTATTTGACAAAGAACACTCACACATGCTAACGGTTGCAATGCTGGTTCAACTCTCGCCTTGGCTGGTGGCTTGTTCTGGAACGGGAGGCAAGTCATTTATCTTTCCTGAGCCCCGGCTTTGCCTGCAGTAATTGGAGAGCATCATTAGAGAGCATCCTTACAGGAATGTGTGAGGAATGTGTTACCAGATGCCTGTGAAAATACTTTGTGAGCGGGAAGTGGTGTGCGAGTACTAGTTGTGATTCATCTCTCTGGCCATCTCAGCAGGTAATGGAGGCAAGTATTTTTACTCCCACGGAAGAACACTGAGAATAGCAAGCCCTGGTTGGGCCCTGCCCATATGCTTTTCTTTCATGTGGAAAGTTACCAGAAGCTGGTTCTTCTGCTCTTGGTCAGCTTCCGGGGTCTTCCCATGTGAGGGTGTCCTTTGACCTTGGGGCAGGCCGGAAGTACTGGAGAGCTAACAGTTCCGGAGTGATCCCCAATGAATGAGGGACAGGAGTGGGTGGGGGAATACCCCATCTTGTCACCTCTTGGTGGGAAAGTTCTCAGTTGAGTTCTGCTTAGTCTTTCAGAGAGTTCTGGCTGGGGTGGGATGGTGGACGGAGCCCCAGCTGCCCAGAGCAGTGGACAGCTCACTGATGATCCCCGCCCTGTCTCTCATCTCCACTGACTCATAGTGTTTCCCGAGATCGGCTACTGCTGCCACCACCTCCAGGAAGCCTCCTGCTCCAAGGTCATTGTCTCAGATCTGCATTTAGGATAATCCAAATAAGAGAGTGAGGCTCTTAGAGGGTTAGAGATTCATGCTCGGTCACATATCCCTTAAGAGGCAGAAGTGGTTATAAGCCTTGTCTCTGAAATAAAATATTACATGCAGAACCCCCCAATACTTTAATTTTTATGGAAAACATAGTGATTAATGAAAATAAAAGAACCCCAACCCCTTTATCCTTAAATTTATTAAGCATAGTTTGAAAAGACGGGCAGAAGCACACATATTTGGCTGGATAGATAAAAGTTGACTAGCCAATAAAAATGAGATCTGAGAGGCAAGACTGGAGAATGTATTAAAAAATTTTTTAAATCTGCAACCATAAATTTAAAAACAATCGTCTTCATAGTAAGGACAATAAAAGACTGGCATTCCTGCCTCGGGAAAATGTCCTGACATGAATCAAAGAAAAGAAGGCAAAACCATCGGAATTTTTGTTTCTGTTTTATTTATTTTTTCTTTGAGGAGAACAGCCTTCAAAAAAAATGATAACATTTGGCATTCGCTTGCTTCAGATTACACTGACACTAACATTTGGGGAGGAGCAATGAGGAGGTCACTTAGCAGCCCCGAAGCATTCCTGTCTCAGGCCTAGATACCAGTCAAGTTCAAGTGCTGCAAACACTGGAAGATATGATAACAGAAAACATTTCAATAATTATCCTCTGACCGTGAAGGCTTGGAGAAGGGCCCGGAGTTCTGACACAGGGATCTGTAATACAGAGGGTGAACGAATACATCAGAATGTTGTTCTAGATGAAAGAATTCTAAAATGGAGCGTTAGGATATAGAAAGTTGATATTTAGAAAAAGGAATTGGCTCCTGTTAGGAACCAGGGAAGGTTTGCTGAGACAGATTATTATGATCGCCTTATTTTCAGCTTGTGACTGCATTATAGGATGTAAATCAGGGCATGGCGTGCTAAATATTGTTATACGTGAAAGCGGATGTTGACTTGCAGCTTTGCATTGACTTGCAGTTTTGTTTGTAGATTTGTGCCTTCAATGAAGAAATGTCAGCTGAAAGGCACCATCACTTGGTGGACTTAAAGACCCTCATCATGTCCTTAAGCTCCTGTTTCAAAGCAGGATGGCTGTTTTTGCTGTGATTTAGTCGGAGACCAGTGACGTTTTGGTGTCAGACCTGGGTTCACTTTCAAAGTCAATCATGAAACTCTTAGTTCCCTCCTCTACAAAATAAGGAGGAACAAAAAGTTATTTCCTGGTGTTCTTTTGATGAATCCGTGCAATAAAGTATGTCAAAGAACTTTCATAGATTCTAAAGCCGCCCAGCTGGCGTGGCTCAGTGGTTGAGCGTCGACTTATGAACCAGGAGGTCATGGTTTGATTCCCGGTCAGGGTACATGCCAGGTTATGGGCTCAATTCCCAATATGGGCAGGCAGGAGGCAGCTGATCAAAGACTCTTTCTCATCATTGATGTTTCTATCTTTCCCTCTTCTTTCCTATCTGAAATCAATAAAAATATATTTTAAAAAATATATATTGTAAAGCCTTAAATCACTGTTAGTGGTTATTGTACCTTAACAAAACCGTTTAAATTTCCAATCCTTATGAGAAAATCTAAGTCCAGCTACATTTCCGCTTTCTTGTCTGTATCAGAATGAAAATACAAATAAATAAAAACCCAACCCATTTTTAGATTAGATTCCAAGTCATTTGATCTGGTTGTTTTATGGAAAGAGTGCCCATCTAAGGGGTCAGCAAATGAAAGCTCGCGGACCAAATGTTCTTTAAATAAAGTTTTATTGGAGCACAGCTATACTTATTTATGATGTTTAAGGGCTGCTTCTGAGCTACCTTGACAGAATCCAGTAGCTGTGACAGGGACCTTATGGCTTACAAAGCTAAGAGTATTTACCATTGGGACTTTTATAAAAATCTGCCGACTCCTGGCCCACACTAAAAAATGTGCATGAAATATGAAACAGCCGTATATAGCCATTCTTAGGAAAGATCCGTTATAGCAAAGATCCGTTTCAGCAAAGATAAGGAAATTCTGGAGTTTATGAATTACCGTAATCAGAAATGGGAGTCCAAATATTATAGACAGCATGCACATTTTCTTTAATAAAGTCGCAAAAGAATTATTAAATTTTGTGAGCGTGTAGCCAGAGAGCATAACAAAGAATCATGACATCGAAACATGGATTTGAAAATGTCATCAGTGTTGGAGTTCAAGGAGTTGGTCTGAAGGACCATTTGGGGAGAAAGACTCCAAAGAGAAACTGAGTGAGCTTTGGGGCTGCCTGGCTATGATTTTCCCTTTTCACTCTGATGGAAAGTCTGGACCAGTGTTCTCACCAATCTAATCACGGGTGAGAGTTTAGGAAATTCCCTCCGAAGCTTCTAGAAGCTTCCAAGCCTTAGGCCACTGAAAAACTGAATGACTTACAATAATAGTTGCTTTGTGCGAACAGCCTGGCATACTGAACTTCATTTGGCTTAGTCATAACTGCTGGTCCCAGCCCTGCCCAAATCTCCCTGCTTTTGCTAAAATAGAAACCAATGTCATCCTTTGCCCCACATTTACACTGAACCCAAACCTTCCTTAAGAAGTTTCCAAAAAATTCAACGCATTTCCAAGAGCTTTGCCAAGCAAGCCGGCTACTCAGATTTCTAATTCATTGGTCAAGGCTAAATGAAGACATTAAGAAATGTTATTTCCTAAGATTTCCCAACCGGTCAGCGATGGTGGTGATGTGGGTAATGCTGGGAACTTAGCCATTATCAGCTCTTTCTCATTGGTGGATTCTGCGTGTGAGTTAGAGGCAGTAGATTGCTAAATTATGATAACAAAAACTCTAACCTTGAATTTATTATATCATTTGGGGATGGGTGACGTTTTGATTAATTTTTTAAGTATACGATTTTTGTGCTGCTGAAAATAAATTGTGTACAGGGATGTCCAGCCACCCCATGTTTCTATGTGGGGGACCCAATGAATTGTATTGGGGAGGAAAGGTATCTTGGGAAGGATTCTGTAGAAAGCGAACTTAACCTAAATCTAGAGAAATAGGTTGAACTTGAGTCTGAATAACATTAAACAAAATCATAGAATTTTAGAGCTGGAAGCATTTGTAATGGTTTATGGCAACCCTTTCCTACTTGAACCCCATTTTGTAGGCAAAAAAAACTGAGTATGATGAGATTGTCTTACTCTAGTCAGGCATCTAGTTTCTGGAAGAGCCCAGATTGCAACCTGACCCTGAAGTTTAGAGACGTTTCCTCTATACAGAATTCCTAAGCTAATTGCGAGGGAGTGTGCCTGGGAAGGAATTCAGTTAATGGGGTTCGAACTGAGAGGGCCATTTTGCATTCAGGGAGCTTGGCCAATGCTGAGGAGGCCGAGACCGAGGTAATGACAGTTGGGAAGGGATCTGAAAGGCAAGTTATTGCCGTATCAGAAACAAAACGGGCAACTTTATGCCAGTGACCGATTGGAAATAGAATTCGTCCCTTTAATTAGCAAATTCTTAACAGGCTAAAGGTGAAAACGAATGCTAATAAACATGTCTGACATCCTAGAACCCGTCAAAGTCCCGTCAGGAACGGGGCCAGTAGAGCTTCTGACAGGGAAGCAGGATGAGTGGAATAGTGTCAGATAACATGTGTATTTATTTCTACCACGTGATGGAGAAACACTCTTAGCAACAGGCAATGTGACTATCATGTATGTATGTAGGATGAAATCACAATCATAAGTACAGATTCCCACCACATGATCAAACCGTTAAAGTAATTGAAATGGTCTGCATACTATTTGTGGGGAACTCTTAGCACCATTTAGTGAAATCAATAACACACAACACTGGTTGGTTGTTATGGTCTATGCTACACACTGTGCTGGGTACTTCATATGTGCTATCTAATTTGATATTCACAACAATCCTGTGAAGTAGACTTATTACCCCCCCCACTTTATAAATGAAACAACCCAGGCTTATAAAGTTTATGTCACTTGTCCAAAGCGTCAGAGCTCACTTGTGGCAGAACTGGGATTTGACATCTGGTCTACCATCAACCAGGGATTCATTCTTAACTGCAGTGACTTGAATGAAGGCACCAATCTATTTTTTACTCAGGAAACAGATAAAATGAAGTGGTTTAGTGGATTTTTTTCAGTCTATTGTCAGTCTTTATGGAGGGCATAAAGGTATTAAAAATAATCTAAGAAGATACAGTCTGGAAAATTTATTTCAATATGACCAAATCGATTATTGTAAGCAAATCATCTTTAAAAAGTGTCTGGGTTTTGAGACTCTCATGGAAGTATCCTTGGCCTCTGCTTGTTCTCCAACCATATAAACTGACTGCTGCTGGGAAGGGCAGGGCCAGAGAGTCGGGGAAGATGGTCATTTGCCCCTTCCTTGAGTGTCCTTTATTCTCTTGGTGGTCAGAGGCGGCCGCTGGTGAATGAGACTGAAATATAGATAGGGCTCCTTAGGGACATCCCTGCCAGGATGGCGTCCTTTCAAGGACAAAATTGCTGTATCTGTCACAGAAGGCAGCGCTGGCATCTCTCTTTTTAGGTGTCCCTCGAATTTCACATGAGTAAAATTTAAAACCTTCATTCCAAAAATCTTTTTTCCCCAGGAATGCTTTTGTACTTAACACCTCTGTGAACTCTGTGACCAAACACCCGCATCTGGAAGGTCTATTCAGAGGTGGCTGAGCAGGCTGCCAGACTCAGCCTCCGAACCCCATCATTTCTGCATTCTAAATGCCTTTTCCCTCCCTGGAAGCCGAAATTAACCGTTCAGAGGCATTTGGATTAGACTTGAGTCGCTTAGTCAAATCTTAGTCGCCTCTCCCCACACATCATCTCTAATCCAGGAGAGGGTGTTGGTTGGAACCCAGGGACTCAGCCGAAGTGGGGGAGGACTTGGATCACAATGTTGTAAGTCAGAGTCAGGTCCAGCTCACTGTTTGGAAAGTATGAGACCAGGTCATTGTGGGGTTGGCTGACAAAGGCTGGTGTTTGGAGTGTTCTCCACAAGCATTTTCCCATCAGGAGAGCTCTTCCCGTGGAACTGTCCCAAGTTAAAACCTTTTTGAGGTTCATTGTCAAGTTCTAACGTACGATGATATTCAGTCTTCATCATGGTCACACTCTCTGGTTTCGATGCATATGTGGGCATACCCTCCTAAAGAATTGATTTGAGATTCAGACATTTATTGAGTTTAATGGATATTTTCTATTTTTAGTCTGCTCAGTGCATCTATTACACTTTAGGGAAATTCCACTCTCCAATTGTACCTAGTTCTTTAAAATAAAATTAAATTAAATTAAAATAAAATAAATAAAATAAAATAAAAAATAAATAAAAATAATAAAATAAATAAAACAAACAAACAAATAAATAAATAAATAGAATAATGAAAATAAAATAATAAAATATATATACACAAACATACATACTTCAGAGAGAGGAAGGGAGATGGAAAGAGAGAGAGAGAAACATCAAATGATGAGAACCATTGATCGGCTGTCTCCTGTACCTACCTCCCTATTGGGGATCAAGCTTACAACCCAGGCATGTGCCCTAAGATTGAACCATGACCTCTTGGTTCATAGGTCGATGCTCAACCACTGAGTCACCCCAGTTGTGCTGTACCTGGTTCTTGTGGTCAGGAGCCGTGTTTGTTATAGCCACCCCACCCCTACCCTGGACCCACAGCAGTGGGTAATAATGCAGACTGGGCAGTCCTGGTGACCAATTAAGGATGAGACTGTGACTCAGGCAGAGCTAGATTATTTCAATTGAGGTAAAAAAACTAGCAGTGTGGCAGTGATTTGGTGGGTTCTTTGGATAGAGCCATATACTGATGTTTATGGTGACAAGGGACATGAGTGATGCCAGAAAAAAATAGGAGCTGAAATGAGAAGATCCCGGGATCAGTTCTTCCCAGCTTCATCAACAAACTGGTCATGGACTATTCTGAGATTCTGCTTCCTTGTTGATTCAAAAAGGATGTTGGTACCCATCCTGGACATCACCAGGCGCCGAGGAGAGTAAAAATAGGCCAACAAACAAGAAATTACCTTGAAAGTCATCAGCTGCTAGGATGGGAAATGGGTGCCATTGAGGAAAGATGATGGTCTTTGGATTAGGAAGATCAAGGTTCAAGCCCCAGCTGGAAAGGATTGGGGTCAAATTGCTTAATCTCTTTGAGTTTTAGTTCCCTCATTTCTGTAATGGACATAAGAACATGGACTTCACAGCTGTAGGAGGAATGGCAAAGCTGGTAGGAGGTTCTGACAAATTTAAGTGAAGTTCCGTGTATGTGAGTTCTCTCTTCCATGTAGAAAATAAGAATGTTGCTTATTTTCTACTGGAGTCTAGCTTTGCTCGCAGAGTGAGGAAGATGGAGGGGTGAGGGATTGGCTGTTTGTTCTCACTGCCGCCCTTGGGGTCTGCCAAGCTGAGGAAGACACCCCGTGAGGGTCTCCTATCTGCTTTGGTCCGATTGCTGTTTCGCTGTGGTTTCTCCAGCGTCATTCTGTCTTCACACTTGCTTATGTTTGTTTGCAATTTTCATGGATCATTTTAGGAGTCTCTCACCTGCCTTTTTTCTATATCCCCCCTGCCCCCACCCCCACCCCATTTAGCTCTTCACTTGTTTTGTTTCCATTTATTTTCTTCTCAGGTGTGTTGCTTGGGTAGAGACTTTAACAAATGTCTTATCTGTTGCATCCATCTTGGATTTCCTAGCTTTGTACCATGGAGACTCTTTGGGTATTAGATATAGTTTCCCTTCCCCTCCCCCTTCCCCTTTTCCTCTCTCCCCCCCTTCCCCTCCCCTTCCTCTCCTCTCCCCTCCCATTCCTCCTCTCATCTCTCCCCCTTTCCCTCTCCTTTCTCCTTTCCTCTTCCTCCTACCTCTTTTCCCTTCCCCCTCTCTTTTCTCCCTCTCCTTTCCCTTTCCCTTTCCCTTTCCCTTTCCCTTTCCCTTTCCCTTTTCCTTTCCCTTCCCCACCCTTTCCCTTTTCCCTGCCTTTACTCCATTGCCTCTTATTGTCCCTCTGACTCTGCACCAAAATTGTCCTTCACCTCTGGGCTAAACGTAGTCGTCATCCCGTGATGCCACCTCCACAATGCACTCTGGCTTCTTCCCAGGAAGCCTTTGCCCTCATTGGCTCTCCACCACCACCATCCCCTGAGCCCATGTCCTTCCCTTTCCTGCAGGGCACCTCCAGCCACAGCCATTGCAGGGGGAACTCCTCCATTTTCTGGGCCCACAGGTTGACAGCACCAGGAGGAGTTCTTAGGAAGCAGAGATTAAGGGAGAGAAGTGCCACACAAAGAGTAGAAATGCACATTCCTGCATGGAGCATCTTAAACTGGCCGCCTCGTGTTCAGTGTTTAATAGTCAGTGCTCCTCAGCGCGGGCTCCTTATGCAAAGCTATTTGGGGAGGTTGGATAGAGAATATCTTATAACATCTGGAGACTGAAACTTAATACTGTGCTGATCTAGTCGCATGATAGTTCAAGCTTAACCGTAGGAACAGAGAAAGAAATATGGCTTTGATGTCAGAATCAGAAAAAGGGATGTTTTGCTGCCTATGATTATCAGTCATTTGGGGCAGAATCACCGGCTCACCTTTTGGAAGATTTGGTAAAAGTTTCATGCCTAGCTTTATCCCTCCTTTCTCCTTATTACTTTTAACTAAAAGCATGCACCAACGTTCTACATATATATTACACACACATATATATGTATATACACACACACACACACATATATATATATATTCTATATATATATATATATATATATATATATATATATATATAGTTCACTGACCAGCTTGAACTTGATCGAAAAGTGTTAGAAATAGAAGTATTTCCCTCTTTTGTGTTCACATGGTTTTTCTTTCTTTCCTGTTCTTCTGTTTAACTTTGTGCTTTCACGACAGTGCTCTTTACAGTCTGATTTGCATTTCTTATATATTGCCTGTCCTCTCTCAGGGCCTGTGAGTTCTGGAAATCAGGAACCACATTCAGGTCTCTGCATTTCCCCCAGAACCAACCTAGCACCTCATATGGAGCAGGTACTCTTTAATGTTAAGGAAAATTAAAAATAAATCTGCCTGTGCCAAGATGAAGGACCAAAAGCCAACTCATGTCCAGTGTAAGGGAGTAATTCACAATGTTACAGACACGCTATTGAGGAGCGCTCCCGTTGGGGTGCCCGCGCCAGTTTTATGGATGTGAGAGAGCAGATGATTAAATATTCAGGAATGTTACCAGCCGGTAGTTAAGCCATTTGGAACTTGACATTGGCTTTGCTGGGACTCTTTACACCACAGAAACCAGCGAAGGCAGCACACCAGGGTTGTTTGCCTCTTTTGAGAGTCAGTTGGCCAGCACTCCATGGGCAGTAACCGCAGCAGCGAGCCTGGATCCCGGATAGGAATGGCAAAGCTTGAGGACATAATTGAGCATTAGCTTTGGTCAAGAATTCCCTAAAGGACCAAATTTGCAATAGAAAGCCTCACAGAAGTGCAATGCATGAATTGTCATCGGACAGTTCGATAGTTTTCTAAACAGTAGGACAATGTGCTTATATCGCCTTCGCTGAAAGGATCAGGTCTTTCTCAAAAACAAACTCAATCCAGCTGAAACCGGTTTGGCTCAATGGATAGAGCGTCGGCTTGGGAACTGAAGGGACCCGGGTTCGATTCCGGTCAGGGGCATGTACCTTGGTTGCGGGCATATCCCCAGTAGGGGGTGTGCAGGAGGCAGCTGATCGATGACTCTCTCTCATCAATGTTTCTAGCTCTCTCTCTCTCTCCCTTTGTCTCTGTACAAAATCAATAAAATATATTTAAAAAAAAAAAAAAAAAAAAAAAAAAACCTCAATCCAGACAACAGCTGGAGAAAGCAAGATAGCCAGCTTCTCACAGGTGAAGTCCCCATAGGGCAAAGCTAGGTCAAGGTATGTGTGGGCATTGCCATCTGTATTGTGATCTGTCCTATTGGATCTGATGACTTCAGACTTTTATCTTTCCTGGCATTGACACGATCAAAGTCTACGGCAGTATTAAGGAGCATTAGAAAAATACAATCTTAGCCCTAGTCAGTTTGGCTCAGTGGATAGAGCACCGGCGTGTGGACCGAAGGGTCCCGGATTTGATTCCAGTCAAGGGTTTGTACTTCAATTTCTGGCTCCTCTGGTCCAAGCCCTGGTCAAGGTGTGTGTAGAAGGCAACCAATCAATGTCTTTCTCTCACATCAATATTTCTCTTTATCTTCCCCATTCTTGTCCAGTCTCTCTAAAAATTAAAGGAAAAATATTCTCAGGTCAGGATTTAAAAAAAAAAAATCTTAAATAAAATGTTAGAAGGTGTATTTGAAGTTATGCAAAGCATATTTAGTACATATCAAAGTGGTATGGGGAAATACTACTCTTCTCACTTTCCAATTTCTAGCAGTGAATGCTGCAGCATCTGAGAGCTTCCTCAGTGACCCTTACCTGCAAACACTGTTTAAAGAGCTTTCCTGTTATCGTACCTGCTCATTCATTAACATTTTATTTTCACACACCTTTGTATTCGTAAAATCCTTCACACTGTGGAGAAAGAAGTCCATGTAGGTTGTGAGACTGTTCTGAATGAATGATTAGAAAGTGATTTTAAGATGTTTTTGACAAGAAATCAAAATATTCTTCACAAGGTATCAGATTTGTATATAATCTGAATATAGCAGAATATTGTCAGGCTTAATTTTATTTTAAAAAGTTCTTATGGCCTTGGCAGTGTGGCTCAGTCATTGAGTGTTGGCCCATGAACCAGGAGGTCATGGTTGGCTTCCCACTCAAGGCACAGGCCTGGGTTATAGGTTAGATCCCCAGTAGAGGGTGTGCAGGAAGCAGCCAATCAATGGTTCTCTCTCATCATTGATGTTTCCATCTCTCTCCTCTCTTCCTTTCTCTCTAAAATCATTAAAAATACATTTTAAAAATTGTTATGGTATTGAGGCTACAAAATAAATCACAGAAGAGAGCTTAAAGATATCCCATTGTGTGGAAATATAGTATCTTTAAGCTAAAAACTTCAGTCATCCTACAAGTGGTTCACGAGGCGTGGTAAAGAATTCTGGGAAGGCTGGAGTTGCCCAGTTGATTCAGAAGGTCACAGTAGTACACAGCGTGCAGCTCGCATATCAAACTGGTGGTGACTGTTGAAAAGAGCCAGGCAGGGACACTCAATCACCCAGTGGAGCGATCTCCAGAGACCTTTCTCAGGCTCCCCCAAGTGCTCCTTGCTTTTCAGCAGTCCTCTGAGTACATAAAATTAACAACACGCCACCAGGGCTTCTTAGATCCAGAGTGGAGTCCCTGAAAGTGACAACATTCCTTCCCACACGTATGCAGCCTTCCGGTGAGAATTACTGCTGGACTCCACTTATTTGAACAGAAGGTGTGGGTTTAAAGGCATGAATAAGCCAGCAATGGATTAGCTTTCTTTACTCACGCACAGATGGACACTTGAGTCTCCCGTGGGCTGCCTCTGAGCCCTGTTTCATGAACTGCTAAATCTTCACCAACGCATCTTCGGGAAGGCTGACGTGGTCGGCACAGCTGTCTCCACTAAATCTTTCAGCTGGGCTTTCATTTTTCAGCTGATTGTTTTAGTGCAATGAAGGTCCAGCCCTCACCACCTCCTTCTGTGAACACTTTTAGAGTGAACTCTGCCGATAGAGAGCCAGCTATTTCTCACCAATTTGATGTTTCAAATAAGAAAACATAGAGACATCCAAAGGAAAAGCTGAAGCTAATTGAAGATTAACTTGTCTGTAGAAGAATGATGATGGTGATGGTGGCTGTGATGATAGACATTTAGTAAGTTACTAGAGGCCCAGTGCACGAATTCATGCACAGGTGGGATCCCTCAGCCTGGCTGGCGATCAGGGCCGATTCGGGGCTGGCTGGCTAGGGGAGGGACTGTAGGAGGTTGGCCAACCAGCCCCTGCATTGAGCATCTGCTCCCTGGTGGTCAGTGCACATCATAGTGACCAGTTGTTCAGTAGACTGGTCGTAAAGGTTGCTTAGGCTTTTATATATATAGCTTAACCACTAATGTCACTCATTTAATCATCACACAATCTTAAGAGATAGGTACTATTTTTATGTCTATTTTGTGAAATGAAATCACCATGTCCAAGATCAAACAGCTCATCACTGGTATAGGCTGGATTTTAATCCCAGCAATCTGGGTGCAGAGCCTACCTCTTAAAGATTACCCTTCAATAATCCAAACAATCCTTTACTATGGTGCTCCCAGGAATGACAGGGACAGCATCTGGGCCAATATGTCTGCGTTCTCCAAATAACAGACCCTAACCCAAGTCTAGTCTCCAATTTTCCTTTGGTTTCTGTATCTCGCCGGATTTCACATGGGCAATATAAAGGAGAATTTTTATTTGCTTGATTTTTGCAATAAGCTTAGAGTTTCCACATGTTGCAAATAAAAATACAGGGTGCCCACCTAAATTGGAATTTCAGATAAATAAATAATACTTTTCTAAAGTATAACCCAAATATTGCATGGCCCATACTTAAATGAAAAATTATTTGGTGCTCATCTGAAATTCCAATTTAGGTGGACTTCCTGCATTTAATCTGGCAATCCTATGTAAGTTGAGCCTCAAACCCGGATATCAGCACCATAAAAAAATCACTCAACGATCTCATTGAGGTCATAGGGGGGGAAAAACCAACACCTTGCCATAAGTTTGTCCAGTTGGGGATGAAGTGCTGGTCAAGTTTGTCTTGGGACTGAGCTAAACAGATCAGGCGTGGCGTTCCTGTCAATCACAGCTCTATTCTCTGGTGTTCTCCAAGTTTCTGTTGAGAGTTTGGGGAGGTGTGCTTGGACACAGGTTATTTTACTTTGATGGATACACAGCACTAGAAACCCGTCACTTGAATTATCATGAAATTCCTAAATGTTGTTTTAATGATGTGAGCCCCACATTGTAAAGGGTCTTCTTTGCCGTGGCCTCTAAAATAATCCACCCTGACACTGTTCAGCGTGGGACACATAACTCAGGTCACGGTCAATTAGCTCTGGGTGGACTTGAGCACAGTGGGAGCCATTGTCCAGGTAATGTCGGGGGCTTGCAGGGCCCATGGATCTGCAGGGGGCCTCACACTGTGATTGAGGGCCACGCCTCATTTAAGTTTGCATACCCAGCACTTAGCCCTGTGCCCGGCACATTTCCATCTATAATAATCACTTACTAAGCACCTAAGGTGCATTCAGTGGGGGGTCAAGAGGGCAACAACTTAGGTCCCTTCCCTGCTCTCAGGGAGTTACGTTGGGTGAAGGGGTTCACGTATAAGTGAAAACATACTCAGGACAGAGATCCAAGGCCTTTGGGAACTGGAGGATCCCTCGGCTTCTTGTACACAGAGGAGGAAACTGAGGCCCAAGGATGGTTACCCTATTGGAAAACAGAAGACTGGGGCTTGGCAACAAGCTTTACCGTTTAATTCCTGAGCAAGCAACTCAACTTCTCTGAGTCTGAGTTTGCTCATCTGTAAAATGGAGATCGCATTGCCGCCTAGGTGATAAGGTGAAAAAGAGAAAATGGTCTAGAGATTATGTGATTGTCAAGGATAATGTTCAGACATAGAATCGAGGTTGCACAGTTGAGCACTTCAAGCTACAGACACAACTCTGTACTGTCGTTAAGAGCATGGGTGCTGGAGCCTAATGTTGAGGTCCTTCTATTTACTGACCACGTGACCTCTTGGCAGGGTGTTTAACCTTCCTGTGCCTTGGTTTCCTCATCTGTAAAATGAAGACAATCGAGGTCTCTACCTCAAAAGATGATTGAAGGAATTAATAGAGTTAACACATGCAAATATCGAAAGCATTCAATAAGTGTCATTTATAATTGGTATCCGTTGCAACATCTGGGTGTGGAGGGATAGGGTTGTTGTCTTTAGGCTGTTAAGGCCAATTGCCCCTCCAATCTGTATCCTTCCATTTCAAATGGAGAGATCCATTTTAAGAATAGAGCAAAAAGAGATGTACGTTCCACTGTACTCTTCTGAAATAATTACCTGATCAAGGGATGTTTTTATGATTATGTACTTTGATCGGAGGCTTCTGAACAATCCGCAAATAAAAATATCAGCAATGGCAAGTGGAGAGAAATGGAAAACTGATTTATTCATTCCTCGTCAATAAAGTAAGCATGCAGTAGCTGGGTTGTAAATACCCCTGCAAAGTGAGATTTACAAGACATAATATTGGAAGACAGATTTATCCCAGTTGAAGGCACATTGCCGTTGAAGCAAGCTCAGTGGAATTTATAAGGCGAGGCTTTTGCATAAGGAGAATCCAGAGGCCTTGGGGAGTCAGACGCGGGAGGCTAGCTCAGCACAAGTTGTATTTGCATCTCCAGGAAGGCCAGTCAAAAGCGCTTTCTGAAAATATTGCTGGGAAAGGGGAAAAAACACACACAAACCAACCCAACGAGGGGCATCAGCTTTGTCTAAAACTTCCTTTTACTCGGGACTGTTGGGTTTATAAATCAAAATTATGTGTCCAGTGAGGAAATGGGAAGTAAAACTCTTTCCAAAAGAAAAAAAAGAAAGAAAGAAAGAAAGTGATTCATTTTGGCCTAAGTAATTGAAAACACAGAAAGCCCAGGTGCTCCTGGCTGCCTGGCCATGAGCTTACCTGTCACTTTGCTGTTGAGAAGCAGTCTTCACGGTGAGGCCTTGGAAGATGAGCTCTGTCGCTGCAAATCTTTGAACTATTTGGTGAAATCTGTTGGAGCCCAATCCTTGGATACTTACAGGATTTTTTTTTACTTCCTTTTCATGTGGGGCAGCATCCAAATAGAACAGCATGATTGTGTTTACTTTGTGCAAAAGAAAGAAAAAAGTAAAGAAAATAAAGAAAGGAAGAAATAAAACGGAAAGGAAGGAAGGAAGAGAAAAAAAGAAAGAAAGAAAGAAAAGAAAAGGAAGGAAGAAGACCATCCAGATCCCTACCTCAAAGGATTATTGTGCTGAAACTGGTTTGGCTCAGTGGTAGAGCTTCGGTCTGTGGACTGAAAGGTCCCGGGTTCGATTCCGGTCAAGGGCATGTACCTTGGTTGTGGGCACATCCCCAGTAATAGGTGTGCAAGAGGCAACTGGTCGATGTTTCTCTCTCATCAACGTTTCTAGCTCTCTATCTCTCTCCCTTCCTCTCTGTAAAAAATCAATAATATATATATATATATATAAGGATTATTGTGAGCATTAATAGCGTCAGAACCACTCAGTAAGTGTTACTTATAACTAGAGGCCCGTTGCAGGAAGATTCCTGCAAGAATAGAGCTTCTTGCAGCCTTCTTCGCCACCCCACCTGCTTCCCTCTCTTCACCACCTCCCTGCTTGCTTTTCTGCAGCTTCACTCCCTTCTGCAGCGCTTGGCTTCCTATGCTTGCCTGGATATGCAAATTAGCTGCCATCTTGGTTGGGTTAATTTGCATACTCCTAATTGGCTGATGGGCGTGGCTGGTGACCGTAGTGGAGGTATGGTCAATTTGCATGTTTCTCTTTTATTAGATAGGATCAGTATAAATAAGGAGGAATTTAGGAAGGAAGGAAATAACTAAGAAAACAGGGCCAAAAGGTAACTTTTTCGGAAATACGAAGTCAGATTTGTAAGTAGCACACCACAATGTCTGTTGGGCATTTGGTTGACCTTGAGGGCTGGTTCTCTTCTTGCTGCAGGACCCTGTGTGACTGAGGCTGGGGAATGTGTGCCAGGAGCCCTTTGTTCACTTAGGAGCCAAATAAGGAAACAATAGTAGCTGCAAGGCCAATGCCCAGCCACACCTCTGCCGGGCTCAGCAAAAACTGAGAAGGGAATTAAAACGATCAGGCTTCGACTTACATGGCTCATTTTTGCCAAAATGATCTCACCCCATCATGAGTGAAAGGGAGATTGTATTTTCTAAAGGTAGAAAAGACAAGCTTTTTGTATTTTGTTTCAAGATTTCAATATCTGGGGGCTATCATGGGAATAGGTGGTGATAAAATTTATTTAGTTAGTGAAGAAGCTTTGTTTTTTCTTAACTGTACTCAAGTCAATTCACAGAATCATTTTTTTTTTCTTTCTGGTCAACCAAGGCCCAGCTTTGCTTAAGAACTAATTTCTCGCCCAGGCAGTATGGCTAGGTGGTTGAGCATCAATCTATGAACCAGGAGGTCATAGTTCGATTCCCGACCAGGGTACGTGCCCAGGGAGCTGGCCCAGTCTCCAGTGTGGGGAGTACAGAAGTCAGCCAATCAAAGATTCTCATCAGGGATGTTTCAATCCCTCTCTCCCTCTCCCTTCCTCTCTGGTATCAAGAAAAATTCTTAAAAAAAATAAAAATAAAAAAGAAGTGATTTCTGAAGGGATGAATTCAAGCATGTGTCTCTGATATACAGGAGAGGATGGGACCTAGACACTGAGCATCCTGGGTCAAGGTTTCTTCATCTCTATCTCCCCAATGACTGTGGCCTTCATTGAAAGTTCTTATTAAATGAGGGCTGAAGGGTCCCGGGTTCGATTCTGGTCAAGGGCATGTACCTTGGTTGCGGGCACATCCCCAGTGGGGGGTGTGCAAGAGGCAGCTAGTCGATGTTTCTCTCACGTCGACGTTTCTAACTCTCTGTCCCTCTCAATTCCTCTCTGTGTAAAATCAATAAAATATATATAAATAAATAAATAATAATAAAAAAATAAATGAGGGCAGCAACCCAATCCCAGGCCCAGTGTTGCTGAGGTGTGTGACGTGAGTTCCTGAAGCAGGCCTGTGGCGGATGGGTCCCCCAGTTGGGTTTAGGGCCCCACTGCAGTCTAGCTTAGGTCACTTTCCTTTTTTTCAGAACCGGTTTAATCAAGTGCAGCTAACTTCCCCTTTCCGAGTTGGGAACTGGGCAAGTCAGAGCTTTGGCTTTCTAATTTATCAGCCAGTAAATTACAACAGTAAAGGTCTTGTGTAGGCCAGGGATTTTCCACACCGAGTGAGAGGGAACCTGGGGGGCCCGGCGGAGCCCGTTAGATATATGACTCATGTTTTGGGTAGCATTACATGTGAACTTGGAAAGGTCAAGCCAAGAAAAGCTATTTTCCATAAAAATAAATTAAAATGTTAAAAAGCTCTCCTCCGTGACACTGGAATTTTGAACGCTGCTATGAAATTATTAATCAGAAGGCATACCAATTTGTACCAGTGAGGCGTAAGGGATAGCTAAGGAAATGGGAAATAAGGCATATTTTAAAAATCGCAGACAATTCGAAAATAAATCGGAACCAGCTTAAGAGATTTAATTTTCACAGAGCTCACAAATTGTCGTTCAAGGCAGTATCATTTCTCTCTGTTGTCTAATATTCGGTATAGTTTACATTAGAAAGCAATAATTGGCATATCTTTTGTGTTTCTAATTATACTCCCATTCTGAAACATTGGTTTGAGTAATTATGGTTAATTACATATGGTTAATTGCAGTATGGTTAATTGCATGATGGTTTAGGACATTAAATAATCTCCCAACTTGACTCTTAAGAAGAAGCTTTAAATTCAGGCATATTTGAAAATGTGTTGCATTTGCATAAAAACTTACAAAAATCCTATAATTAAGGAAGAATTCCTAAGTTAAATTAAAAGCGATAACTAGATGGTTGGAGGCCCCTTCTAATTCGATGAGTCTAATGACTTGGGAAGGGAAACAGAAGCAGAAATACAGGGCACACGTCTTCCAGTGGCTTTCTGCGCTTCTTGGTTGGCATCTTGGGCATGTGTTTCATTTGGGACAGAGGGCATCACTCCTTCTGCTTTGTTCCCTCCAACTGGGTGGCCATGTCCTCATGGCAGTGAACTCCAAGCCTTCTAATGCATTCGGTGCGGGGGAGAAAAGGGGTTCATGCAACAGAGGCGATGGACTCTGATTTGGACCAGAAGACATGCCCAACAGGCCAACCCTTACCTATGAGGTCTGGACCGCTTCTCCAGCATATCTCAAATTTGACCTCTGACCAGGAGGGACTGAGAAACATAGCTGGTGTCTAAGAAATCTGGAATGAAAGAGTCAATAAAGGGGCTACAGACTACTCTCACCTTGGAACCGGATGGAGGAAGCTCTGGGCCTTTCTGGAGGGACATGGATTTGAAATGTGTTCGTTTTTTTTCATAAAAGCCCAAGTAGGCCCTAACCGGTTTGGCTCAGTGGATAGAGCATCGGCCTGCAGACTCAAGAGTCCCAGATTTGATTCTGGTCAAGGGCATGTACCTTGGTTGTGAGCACATCCCCAGTAGGGAGTGTGCAAGAGGCAGCTGATTGATGTTTCTCTCTCATCGATGTTTCTAACTCTCTCTCCCTCGCCCTTCCCCTCTGTAAAAAAATTAATAAAATATATTGGGGGAGGGGGGGAACCCAAGTAGGTTGTGAAGAGGTCTCAACAAGAGATGGTTAAGAGATGGAAGGTGGCAGGCAGGAGACAAGCAATGGCCGAGTTTCTGGGAGGGTGTTCAGTGTAGGATTCACTTTGGTCTTATTTCCTTCCCTTGCCTGAGAGGAAAGAGATGATAGAGCCTTTTGGGGAGATGGATGTCTTCATTTGAAGCCCAGAATGTAGGTACTGGAAGGCCATGGATCTGAGGAAACTGAGACCAGAGAGAAGTTAACTCCACAACTCAGAAGAACACTGATATTTGCATTTCCTCGGTTCAGTGTTTTTGGTTGTTTGTTGTTGTTGTAGTGTTTTTCTTTTTGCCACTTTGCTCCAAGGACTCTCTGCTTGCCTTAATCTTTATTCTGTTTCCCTTGACTCTAAGGATTCTTGTGTGTGTGTGTGTGTGTTTTCTCCTAAACCACAGGGTGTTTGAGTACGCACTTTTTTTTTTTTTTTTGCTTGTTTTGTTGAGTCCTGTTCTAGCTCTTCTGGGAGATAAGCTCATTCAATATATCTGCAATTTCGATCACGAACAACCATCTCTCTTAGATTAGACATGTCTCATCAGAGGTCACCCCGTCCTACATTTTCCCAGGGAGAGTTCGTGCTCTGGAAGGTGACCCCGCCGTGGTGGGGAAGAGGAGCACAGGGGACTCCCATGACTGTGATATATGATGATATTTCTGAAGAAAGTCAAAACCATTCAGAGCCCAGGTTTTGATGAATGGCAGGAAATGGCGGGCTCGCAACCATTCCAGATTCCCAGGGGCTGATTGTCATCGGGTGACGATAAGAATTTTAACCAGAGCGTTATGGAACCAAGACCAAGACCAAGACTCGGTCAGGAGCATTTTGCTTGGGTCTCTTGTTATATAGCGTTGCCCCTGGGAGAAGTGCTTACAGTAGTGTTGAACTTTCCTGAGACTCATTTCTAATTGCCTGCTGAGGGGAAGAACTAGCAAGGAAAAAGCCTACTGTAAAATACTCTGCTGGGAATATGGGGAATACTCACCACCCCCACCTCCATCCCCACCCTCATCCCTCTTCTAAGGGGACACCTTCATCAGGAAACCCAACCCTCATTATAGAATCATTAGCTTGGACACAAGGCTGCCAGGGAAAGGACCAACATTTCGTCCTGTATATCAGCGGGACTCTACCCTTCAATCACATTGCTGCTGCTGGTCAAGAGATAGCAGGGAAACTCAGTGATTAGAACATATCTCATTTTTCTAACCACTGAGTTAGAACAATCTCAAAGATTGCAGCTTTGATCCCTAGTCAGGCACATACAAGAATCAACCAACAGCCGAAATGGATAGAGCGTCGGCTTGGGGACTGAAGGGCCCCGGGTTCGATTCTGGTCAAGGGCATGTACCTTGGTTGCAGGCATATCCCCAGTAGGGGGTGTGCAAGAGGCAGCTGATGGATGCTTCTCTCTCATCAATGTTTCTAACTCTCTATCTCTCTCCCTTCCTCTCTGCACAAAATCAATAAATTGTATTTTAAAAAAAAAGAATCAACCAACAGATGCATTAATAAGTGGAACAACAAATGGATGTTTCTCTCCCTGTCTCGCTCCCATCTTCTTTCTCTCTAAAAACCAATATATAAATTTTTAAAAATTTAAAAAACAAGAACAGCAGCAGGGACACAGTGACCACTTTCAATCTTTTGGTGGAAAACCAATCAATACCAAGAGGATATTTACACAAGAACAATAACACAACTGAGCTGATGGAAAACGTTACCCCAAGATAGACTGTGATCGCTTGGTTTCATAAGCACGGTCAAGTGTAATCGCTAAAAGGAACAGCAGTGAACAAAAACTTGGGAAGAATCTGGCACCCAATGGTTTCTCCTTCGTCTGACTCTTTGAACATGACCCAATCCCTGAAACTCTCATTATATCATTTCGAGGGTGTTGGTGATCTCCGCCATCTCCTTGGTAAGCTCTTCTCCATCTGCCTTTCTGTCAAGCACGGTCTTGGGGACATAGTCCATATGCCATGCACATGTTTTAAATCGATCTCTCTCTCTTGGGTGGTAAAACCCCAAAATAGGATTGTCTAGGACAAAACCAGGTCTTCCCCTTTAAATGCAGTTATTAAATTATTCAAAGCAGAAGATATTTTTATACGAGGCTGTAGTGTTTTAATAAGGCCAGCTATTTAGGAAGTGGTGACAATGTGCAGTCTTCCAAAAGGGGAAGCCTCGGAGGTGCTGTGGTAATAACGCAGTTACTTAAAGAACATTTAAACTACAAATATCTCTGTGGTTTTTTATTTGGTTCCACGCTACAGTCACTTTGAGAAATTTCTCAAACCTTGGCTAATCACTTTAAAACGTAAGGGCTTAGCAAACTGTTACACTTCCCCAAATGCTCTGGTTCTTTCAATCCCCATCACCCACCCCCTTTTTTTTCTCTTGCATTTGATAAAGGCAAGTAATTTGATGCCAAGAACAACTAGTGAAGAAAATTGAATTTGAGCAAACAGGTGGGAAAATAATAATGGAAGATCTGACGTTGCAGTAAAGTTTCCACTATTGATATGGAAAATGAGCAATACATAGTGAAAATATAAGGGGTCGCTTCTTCTGAGGCTGAACATTTTGGTGCATTGAAAGAGGGAGATGTGTTTGGTTTGTGTGATGGAAAAACAGAACTTACTGTGAGGGATAAAACCCTTGTGTTCCAGTGCATGCTGAGTCACGTTCTAAGAAGCAGCTGGAAGTGTGTGTGTGTGTGTGTGTATGCGCATGTGTGTGTTGGTGTGTTTTAACCTGATTTGGAATGACGTTCACCTTTCTCGGTACCTCTTCACCTGGGTGAGCATTGACCTAGAGTGGAAATCTTTTTCTTTTTTTAATATATTTTTATTGATTTTTTTATAGAGAGGAAGAGAGAGGGTTAGAGGGTTAGAAACATTGATCAGCTGCCTCCTGCACACCCCCTACTGGAGATGTACCCGCAACCAAGGTATAATATATGCTCTTGACTGGAATCGAACCTGGGACCCTGGAGTCTGCAGGCTGACGCTCTATCCATTGAGCCACTGGTTTTGGCTAGAGTGGAAATCTTTTGTGCAACTCCATGAATGGTGGTGGAGTGATATCATTGGACTCTTCTGACTTTCTCAGGGAGCCAGAGTTAGGTCCATGAGCCAGGAGCAGCGTAGATATGAACTATGTCTTTCTGAGCTTCACATCTAACCTATAGAAGTGTGAGCTCCAGTGGTCTTCCTGGTCTCACCTTGACCAAGGCCAGCAGAAGGCAGTCACTTAGTTATTTCCTGAGCGTTCATCTTATTTGACCAACTAGATTATGAGTTTCTGGAATGTGTTTCTGGAATGTAGGCTGCTGTGCCTCATACTTTAGTCCGCCAGCCAACACTCGATCCACTGAACCAAACCAGCTAGAGCAAGAAGTGGCCGTTTTAAAGAATGATTCTGGATGCTCTCCTAGACAACTACTAGAATTCCTTTACTGGACTTATGAGGCTTTCAAGTTTATAACAACGATGCCCTTTTCCATCTCATTTTATCTTCACAATAGCCTATGGGTATATGAAGCTTAAGTAACCTGGATTCCAGACACTCATGGTAAAAATGAGGTCACGGGAAGGAAAGTAACCTGCCCAAGGTCATCCTACGGGAAAGTGGCGGACTTAGGAACTTCTTTCAGGTCTTCTCACTCTTCACCGTTTCATAAACAACCCCCTGTGTGCGCAAGACACTTGGCTCGTGTGCCTGAAGGCTGATGCGAGCCTGCTGTGGGCTCTCGTGGCCATCATACAGAAAAGTCATGGAGAAGCATGGAAGAAATTCCAGGCCCTCCCTCCCATCCTGCAGCCTGTTTACGACCTTAATGTGACTCTCAGGGTTTCCCCTCCTCCAGGAGACAATCCATAGCATTGTTCAGCGTGCATATAAAAACACTAGTTTGGCTGAAACTGATTTGGCTCAATGGATAGAGTGTCGGTCTATGGACTGAAAGGTCCCAGGTTCGATACCGGTCAAGGGCATGTACCTTGGTTGTGGCACATCCCCGGTATGGGATGTGGTGCAGGAGGCAGCTGGTCGACGTTTCTCTCTCATCAATGTTTCTAGCTCTCTGTCCCTCTCCCCTCCTCTCTCTAAAAAAATCAATTTTATATATATATATATATATATATATATATATATATATATATATATATAACAACACACACACACACACACACACATAAAACAACACTGAAGTTTGGGGGTTTGCTGTTCAAATAGCCTCAGCGGTTCCCCATGATCTGCTTTCAGATTCCTTCATTGGGTGACATCTTTGTGACATCAGGAGGCTTCTAAGCACACATTGGGATGGAAACAGATTCCTTGACTGTTCCCACAATTGTGTCTTCATGGATGCTTTGCACCCCTATCTGCCAGGGCTGAGGCGCTGTGCCCTCCCCGCCCACATTTCCACCACAGCTTAACCTGGAACCTGGAGAGGCTGAGGGGACCAGTGGCTTCTCCTTACCAGTGGGTGGCAGGAGCCCAGAGGCTTAATCCCAGACCTGTTACTAATTTCCTGGATGGCTTTGGAGCCCGTCCATTAATCTCTATCATCATTTGCTTCTCAGGAGGAGATAGCGAGAATAATGGGATGGTTTGTGCATTAACACGTTTATGAGCCTGGTGTGCTGTGTGAAAGCCCGGTCTCCTGGAAATGCTCAAGGGGTAGCAGGTAAATCAAGAGAAAACCGGTTTCTTTTTCTCTAATATGACAGGTTGACAGGATCTATCTTTTTGTGACTGCCGTAGTTAGAAACCAGAGCTGAGATGGATAAAGAGCTTAAGGTCTGAGAAGCGCTGTATTTTCCAACGCGGGGGCCCTGAGCTATCTAATAATAATCACAGAGGTACCTTAAAGAGAGGGTGAGTCCTTGAGGGGATTTCTCTCATATCAGGACTCATAAAATGAAAATCTCCTCTTTTCTCAAGAGGAGCGTTGTTATTATTCATGGAGAATGGGAAGCTGGGACTGGGTCTCACTAGGAATCTGGCTGGAAGTACTTAATTTTTTTTTTTATATACAACAGAGCACTTGGGTTATGAATTTTGCAAATATTTTACTGCATCAGCATGACTTATATGAGACCAGGGAGGACAAAATAACCTCTGAGATGTCATTCTGGATAAACTGCATTGCATATTCTCTAAGAAATGGCCTTGCCTGTTTTGTGTCCATAAATTCTTCAGCCTCCTAGGAAGAGATGGGAGAACTCTAAGGAGAACTCAAGTCCTGTGTGCCATGACCTTGTGCAAGTAGAAGGGACATGTGGTTGGCTTATAGGACTGCAGTCCAGTCCCGTCTTACTTGTGAGATGTAATTCTACTATTTAAATGCATTGGCTCGTTTTTCCTCCTTGGCATTTTCTTGATTCAGGGACTATTGTTTCTGACATGAGAACTGGGGGGAAAGAATAAATACTCAAAAATAGTTCCCTTTTAAAGGAACCAGACAACTCAAGAGGTGTTGCCTTGTAAGGTAAAATGGAGTGTCTGCCTTTTCAGTGAATTCCTAGTCAACTGAATCTAAGTGGACCGTGGGGTGATATGAGAAAATATAACCCAAGAGGAATCTGGGAATAGTCGGGAGCAGACGCGTTGCCTTTAAAAGGCCATTTTGCAACGGGCTCATACCATGTTTTCAAAATTCTCCCATAATGGAAAATGACATGGAGAGTTTTTGTCAAAAAGCCTAGATATTGCATGATGGGTGATACACAGTGTCTGAAATGTAGCAAATGCAAGAGCCCTTCAGAAATCTATTTTTTTTTTCCAATTGACTTACAAAATTTATTAAAAGCAACTCAAATTTCTGTTGTGGGATAAAACTGCAGAACCATTAAGATAACTGAACAAGATTTAGAAATGTCCATGTTAAAATATAAATTTGTGAATGTATCATTTCCACAAAGACATCAACATGCCAATTAATCGGGCTTGATCCACAATGAAAAGCCACATACATGTAGTAATGATTAAAAGCATATCATTAACATACCTAATTACTTATGGTGTAAGTTCTTCACATCTGTCCTTAAACATAAAGTTACCTAGAATGCTCTTTTCAGCTTTAATGTTTGGTAAATATATGAAGGTTTTATTTTATATTTATTTCCAAACTTGAATAGTTGATTCTTATACCTTATTTATTTCACTATGCATTTTAAAAACATAAAATAACATAATTAATACTTGATTTCATAAATATTATGAAATCAAGTATTAATTATGTTATTGTTATTATATTGTTCATTATATAATATTATATTGTTCCAGCATTTGTTTTAAACAAGTTACACTTATCATTTTCCAAGCCATTTATCTATAAATCACTTATAGTCAATGTAGTCAAGAATCTCAGATATGATACTGACAGGAACAAACTTATGTGCAGTACACTACAAAGTTCTTTGCTGAGACTCAGACTATTGTGGGAGACATACAGTTTAGAAGAATTCAAATATATTTTCATATAACTTCCAAATAGAAAATGCCCTTTTATAAGTTATTTCTGCATCTTGTAGTCTAGGTTATTCAGATCTATCTTTTTGTCAAAGACGAAAAAGCGCTAGATAAGACATTTCCATTGAAAAATCAACTTAAAATCTTTGAAGTACTCAGAAAAGAGACAGAAAATTCCAGGTCAATTTATGGATGGAAGCCAGTATCCAAAACAGTAGGTAGAATATTGGAACACTCAGGCTGCTTATGGCTTTAAAGTATTTGCCAATCCAGCACACTTGGATTTTTGGGTAGTGGCTAACTGGAGTGAGAGAGACAGAAGTGAAGCCCCAAGGTGTGCTGAAGACTAGAGTTTTATAGGATACTCTCACTGATTAAACAAGAATGCAAAGAGGTAGGTTCTTGAAGCTGAGCCAGAGCTAAACTCACTCTCTTCCCCTTAATATGAGAGAACATAGGAAAGACTTCATTGGTGCTGAGCATAGAGAAGAAGAGAATGAAAAGAAAGAAAATAATTAAAACTGGTCCCTGAAATAGCTACAGGCTGGTCACAGATTTATACCCTGGACACATATGACCTGGGTTAACCCAAGATCCTCAAGCCTTGGCTTGAGGTTGTCCCTGGCTCGAAGTGTCCCAGATATTTGACAGAAGTAAGTCCTAGGCCCCTGTGGTGGAGGAAACTATCCACCCAGGGTTGCACATTATTTTTCAAGGGCAATGATCAGCATTAACTCAAAAATAATTAGGCACCGAAGGAAACAAGGCAGTGAGAAAAAGAACAAGCAGAAATAACAGATAATAGAAGACATGGATCAGCACAGACATAGATTATAAAACAACTATTATCAGGCATAGATTATAAAACAACTATGCTTTAAAAGCTTAAATGCTAAACCAAAAGTTTGAACCTACTACTACAGGAACTAGGAAACCATAAACAGTGACCGAGAAAGATTTAGGGTTTTAGGCTATCATAATGTAACTGAAACCTGCTAAAAGCTAGAAATGACATTGCTTCTCATGCCTGGAGCTTCTTCCTGGATTTTGGTCAGCGATGTGATTCTCAACATGGTTAGTGTCTTTGTAAACCCCACAGAATCAGGCAATAGAGTAATTTTGCCTTTATTTGATCTACAAGACAGTCATCTCAGCAAGTCAATGAAAATAATTGTTTGCCACCCTTTCTCACATAACACAAATCTCCAAACAACCATAAAGAAACTGAGCTCAGTATAATGGTTTCTGGCTTATAGTAAGTGGTTATATAAATGACCAGAGGCCTGGTGCATGAAATTCGTGCATGGGTACGGTCGCTAGGCCTGGAGTGATCAGGACTGATCAGGCCTTCCAGCTGCGGACGGAGCCTTCCTTCATTCTGTGCTGCCCTCTGGTTGGTTGAGCTCCAGTGAGGACAATTTGCATATTAGCCTTTTGTTATGTAGAATAACTCTTGTTTTATTTTTCACCCCAAAGGATATTGCTTTTATGCTTATATGTCACTTAAAATCACAAAAGAGACTAAGTTCTGCATTCTTGTCATTGTTGTCTATTTTTGAACATCAATATCAGAGTATGTTTTCTGAGCATGTGTATGTATGTGTACATGTTTATAGATGCATATATGTGGCATATCTGGTGTGTGTCTCTGTGTGTATGTGAAGTGGCATATAGTTGCACATGTGTGTGTATGAGTATGCATGTGAGTAGGTAGTGTGTGTGTGCTCACACTTGTATGTGTGTATGCATGCATGTATGTGTGTGCTTATAACCTTTACATTTCTGAAATAAGACTCAGCCCTTTGAGTCATAAATCAGGAGTTCCTTTTTTTCCCTAAGTTTTAGGCTTAATGCTGACAGCCTCTTGTAACCAAGTTCCCCCAAACACCCACGCACAATGGAAGAATGGAGAGCTGGAGCGTTGGGCTTAGTTCCTCCAAGCTTATGGGGAGGAAAGGCTCTAATATGAAGTACCTTTGAGTCTTATCGAGGCCGAGCCATTAGAGATGGAAGGAGTCAGACTACACAACTCTAAAAGCCATTTTGGTATGTGTCCTGAGAAGGCTGAGATTCATGGCATACATTTACGGAGGAAATCCTGATATGCTATTTCCAAATTCCTGAGCTGTGAGGTGGGAGGAATTATTAGGTAATTTCTACTTTAGAGGAACATTAATCTCGGTTTAACAGCAGCTTTAGTGAAATAGCAATTTAAAAAATAAAAAAAGAGCAATTTAATTTATAATTTTTTTTTTACCAGGACCATTAAGGAAGTGATATGCAATCATCCAATTATGTGTCTAGAAATGATTGTTGCATACAATGTGGTCCATCTCCTGGACAGAGTTATTCAGTGGATTAACTTCTAGTCCCTGTAGCATTAGGGTTATTAATAAAATTCATCAGAGGATGTCTTCATAGTCTTATGAAGGAGAGGAGAAAAAACAAGGGGAGGAGAGAGGGTAAAGGAAGAGAAAAGAAAGCATGGAGGGAGAGGTAGACAGAGCACAGCTATCATCATGGTCAGCAATTTTGCAAATAGCCAAGCCCAGAACTAACGTATATTAACCTGAGTTTGGTCTGTGCATGGACACGGACCTAGAACAAGGCCAGGGATGCTCTACTCTAACTGAAGCCAGTTTTCGTCCCTCTCTTGTGCCTGGAGCCCAGCAATGACTTTCTAAGTGTGAAAGGTTGTGTGCGCTGACCCACTTCTGCTTTCCAAATCTTGTGTGAAATATTTGCCCAGCCCAGAGTCATTAGAAATTATCTACAGAGAAGTAGACTTTTGCAAAAGGAATTCTAGCTTAAAGATGTCACAGTGAAGCCTGGCCAGTGTGGCTCGGTGTTTGAGAGTCAACCTGTGAACCAGGAGGTCGAGATTTAAGCTCTGGTTGGTCGGGGCACTTGCCCAGGTTGCCGGCTGGGTCCCCAGTGAAGGGCTTGCAGGGGGCAGGGGACCGGTGATTCTCTCTCATCTTTGATGTTTCTGTCTCTCCCTCCCCCTCCCATTATCTCTGAAATCAATAATATAAGCAGATATATTATTGCTTATCATTGTGTGAGCAGCTTTCTGTGGTAGCTTTCTCAGAACTGAATGCTCAGTCACGGTGTATGTAGACTCAGTTTGACTACATGGCATCATATTGCTCATCAAAAAGGCTCTACCTGGCTATCCTCCCAGCTAAAGGTGAGAGTTCCAGCCTCTTAGCATTAAACAACTTCTCTACTTTTGTCAACCTGAAATTTTTCTGAACCCCCAAGGGTTTTAACATCACTGCATATCCTTGTTAACCATTAGAATTTCATATTTTTTGATTGTTCATACCCTTTGCTATTTTCCTACTAAAATTTCTACCTTTTCCATACGGATTATTTAGAATACTTTTGGTTTTAATATATATTGCTTTAGGTGTTGAATCTGTCAGTGGTATCTATTGTTAAGCAGAAATTCTGAATTTTGTTGTAATCAAATACACCGATTTTCCACATAATAATTTCTGCTTTTAGGTTACCCACAATCCAAATCCAGGCCTTAGTCTTCCTTTTTGGTACTATTAATTTGGAAGGATTTCACCGAAAATTCTCAGAAGAGATTAGTTGAACACAAAAGATAAACACTATTTACCTATACATCTTTAAAAAATAATAAAATCATCAGCAAAGAAGAAATTAAAATGGAAATTATAAAACATTTAGAACTATGAGAAAACAAATAAAGGTCCTATTATCTATGGGAGGAAAAGCCAAAGTAATTGTTAGGCGAAATTTTATACTCTGAAATACATTTACAAAACAAAAAAATAGCCAATGAATAAGGCTTTTAAACTTATAAAGTTAGAAAAAACAAACAAGCAAACAACAAAATGAACACAAAGCAATTAAGAATAAGGAATAGTAAAGAGAAGAGCAGAAATTAGAGAGTCAATGAAGAGAAATTGTAGAAAGCCCCAGTTCTGTTATGATTGAGACAGAGAATTAGTCAAGTTGTTGGTTAAAAAAGAAAAAAAAAGTTTCTTAAGACATGGAATAATTAAAGAAAAAGTTCTACCTAAGAGATTTTAGTGCAACTTTCAACCTATAGTCTACATTGACTCACCCATATTTTTTCTGCAGATCAGAGCTTAATTCTTATGTTTAGCAAGGTCATCGATGGGAGTTCCTCATTGACTTTTTTGCATAAGTCATACCGGAAAGGCAGCATCTCAGATGTCCAGTTTCATTTCCTTTGAAGTGAAACTACTAGTTAAAAGTATTGATGAAACAATATTTAACCAATTGCTCACTCACATCTAATTTTAGCCACTTCCCTTCCCTGAGGCTTTCCAAAGCATCAATTTAGGTTTGGTAGGAGCAACAGTTTTTCATGCCTTTGGTTTCTGTAGCATTTCATCAAGTTGCATAATAATATTAGCCAGGACAGATATCATGAAAGGATGTGTAAGTTTTCAGCTCAGTTGATGAGAATAGAAATGTGTGGGTGTTCTGAAAATGTTCTTTAGAGTGAATGGGAGTCATTGAGTGTGTTTCCAGTAATTCACTTATGGGGAGTTGGACTCAATATTATAAAGATGTTGATTCTTCCATAATTAGCTTATAATTAATGTGATTGCCAGACTTTTCATAGGCCATCATAAACTGATTCTCAAGTTCATGTATAGGAATTTTAATGTGAAGATAAAATATATAGAGAGCAAAGAAAGAGAATGGGTCTACCAGATATCAAAACATGTTATGAGTTAATGATTATAGATCAGTAGGAGAGGAACAGACCAGACTAAAATAGAATAAAGAAACAAATTCGTGCATATATAGGGATTTGTAATAAAAAGTGAGATGTGAAGAGGGTCCATTTTTATTCTTCAAATTGGCACACAATAAGCAAAGATGTGAAATGTAAAGAATGACAGGAAGATTGTGGAGAAAAGCTATTCTCATACATCGCTGATGGGAGTATGGCTTGGTATTCCTTTTTGAAAGCCCACTTAACATATGTTTATTAAAATTTAAAATGCACTTCATAAGATATATAGACAGTGAATCACTACATTGTGCACCTGAAACTAATATAATGTATGTTAACTATACTTTAATAAAAAATAAGTAGATTAAAAAAGCCTCTATAAAATAAAAAAAATGCACATATCCAGTAATTCCCGCCCCTCCCTTTTTTTATTTTATTTTTATATCTAACCTATACTTGCACATGTGTGGAATGAGGCATGTACAAGAACGGTCTTTGAAGTAAGCGAATTAACCCATCTGTCGTGAAATCTTAACATTCTTTGCATTCATTCATAAAACACAATGTTCTATGACAGTTCCAAGGAATAGACTGGGTCTTTATGCAACAAAGAATGAACAACAGGAGGAGGTGTGCTACACCCCATAGAACTACCGGGCTTTTCCCACTGATACAGGCAGCAATCTGGGGAAAACATGTTGAATGGCTATTAAGGAAGAGTCTAATCCAACAGGACTGGTGTCTTCCAGCCACACACACAGGCAGGGGAAAGGCCCTTCAGTATTTATTATTCCTGCGGATTACAAGCCTGGCTTCAAATCAGAACCATGCGGAGGGAAGCTTTCAACAATTCTGTTGCCTACATCCCTTTTGAGGGATTCTGACCTCAGTAGTTTGGAATGGGGCCTGCGCTCTGGTAGGTTTTCAAGCTCGAACATGCTCCTTGGATTGAGAACCACCCCTGAGCCGGTAACCTCTTGGAGGGCGGGGCTTCTGGTCATTCCCGGCCAATCACAGGGCCTGGTGTGCAGAAGCCATTTCTTAGGAGTTGGTTGAGTAAATGAACTCCTTTATTTTGGCTCAGGTTCTGGGTTTCTAAGACACAGAGTCAGGGTGGGCAGAACATTTTCTTAAAAAGGAAAGTGATGCTGGAAGTGACACATTTATGAGGTGACAAAGTCAAGGGTGAACGTGGCAGGGGACCCTGAATTAGGAAATTAAGCCGACTCCAGTGATAACTTACCACTCAGAGTGGGGGGTAGGGGAGCCCCCATAGGGATGTTAGGCCTCTTAAAGTTATTGTAAGAGAGAAGCTTTGCCCGGGTTATATCCCAAGTAACCCCCTTCTAGCGATGAGCAGATTTGAATGACACAGTTTCTTGTTTAGTCCAGTTATGTACTAGAAAATATTGGATGTACATGGAAGTAGGAAGCCAAACTGATGGAGGTCCAAGCATCATAGCAAAGAGGATTATTGGGCAACTGTTATTTTAAATAAACTTTCAGTCCAGCTAGTGTGGTTCAGTGGTTGAGCAATGGACCTATGAACCAGGAGATCATGGTTCAATTCCTGGTCAGGGCACTTGCCTGGGTTGCAAGCTCGATTTCCAGTAGGGAACATGCAGGAGGTGGCCGATCCATGATTCTCTCTCTTCCTTGATGTTTCTCTCTCTCTTCCTTGATGTTTCTTTCTCTCTTCCTTGATGTTTCTCTCTCTCTTCCTTTCTCTCTTCCTTTCTCTCTCTCTCCTTCTAATCAATAAAAATATATTAAATGCTGACATACTCAGGACAGTCTCTGAGGAAGGCCTGAATAGTGTATAAAGAAAGAATGGTCCATCAAAGCTCTTGGCACCAGAAGAGGCAAGCAGTTAGGTCGTAGGAAAGGCTACCTTGAGTAGGACTTCTGGAAAGATCCAGCAGGCCAGGTCCAGCCCAGTGTCCAGTGGCCTGAGGCAGACGTCTGTTGGAGCCAGTTCAGAGCCGCTCAGTAGAGCCTATTGGCCAATGTTGAGATCATCTATGAGCCAGTTGTTAAACACAGCCATTATTACCATGTAAATTATAAAAGCGTATACTGGAATAAATTACCTGTAAAATAAGCAAATAAGTGCTCAAACTCTTTACTTCCTAATTATTTGACCACATTTCACTGTGAGGTAAGCTCTGGAGATTAGTTATGTATATTATAGCTTTTACGGGGGAAATACTGCAAAATGGTGTGTTACCGTGTACTTTTTCCCTCCTTCACATTCAGTGCTGTTCTGATGGCAGCTTGATCGTTTACACCAAGCAAGTCAAACTCGTGGCTGGCAGTTGCCCACTGGCGGCTGAGTTTGACATGCTGGATTTACACCATGGAAACAGAAATGAAGCGAATAAGAATTTGATTCATTGATTTGTTGACCGTCGAGTCTTAGGAAAGTAATGGAGAAAATGTTAATAATTCATATCAAATAAATATTCAGGAAATTCATTCAAAAGCGTGTGTAGTGCTTTAGCTATTACATTATGAGCAGCACAAAAATAGATGCAATAATAATTTCAGGATTTGAAAATTAGGCAAAGAAGTCACTCAAGTAATTGACAAATGAGTGAAGTTCTGATATGTCCCAATTGGTTCACTTTCCTTTTACTCAATAATAACTTAAAACATAAAGAAAAACATCAACCAACATTTATGTTAGTCACTTGAAGCCACTTATTTTTCTTAAACATCAAGACATTATAAAAAATAAAAAAAAGGATCAGATTTGTCTCATTTGAACACAAAAATTCTGTGTAGTTAATGGATGTCCTGAAAGATGGTCAGACAATGTGGAATGAATAAGAAGATTGAGAAAAATAGAAATAGGGTTAATAAAACAGAAATGTCTGTGGGAATGTAGGTGTGTGAAATGATGCCAGATTTTAGACTGAGAAAGGTATTTATATAATTATTCTCTGTGGCTAATTCTTTTATCATACAAACAATCGCTTTTTAATGTATTTGTTGTGTATTTTGTGATATTTATATGTCAGTTGTTATTAGATGAGGCAGAGTGTTAGGAAGGAGATTTCTACTGGAAAGGAATTTATAGTTCCCAAAAGTTATTTAGCCAAAACCGGTTTGGCTCAGTGGATAGAGCGTCGGCCTGCAGACTGAAGGGTCCCGGGTTCAATTCCAGTCAAGGGTATGTACGTTGGTTGTGGGCACATCCCCAGTAGGGGGTGTGCAAGAGGCAGTTGATCGATGTTTCTCTCTCATCAATGTTTCTAACTCTCTACCCCTCTCTCTTCCTCTCTGTAAAAAATCGATAAAATATATAAAAAAATTTTAAAAAATATATGTACATGTCCAAACAACCACAGAATAACCCCTCACTGAGGGGGACAGATAAGTCTTGGATCTTTATTTTTAATGCTGGGCTGATCAGGGTTACAGCAGAATAAAGAAATTAATAATATTGGATTAAATGTAGACTTTTATGAGATATCTAAAAGCTGGGGGTGAAGTATAGGAAATAAAGTAATGTTTTTTTAAAAAAAAAAAAATCAGTATTTTGAAAGGAATTGAAGTACCTGAAAAACAAAACAAAAACGAAGTTGCTTTTGGACAGTCGGTAATCTTTTCGGCAGACACGGAAAGGGGAAGCCTTTGTATTTTCAGTTGCTAACAAAGGACGACTGTGCGTGGACAGGGAGGACATTGACCCCCCATCTGCCCTGGAACACAATCTGTGATCGCATCATACCAGCGATGCCGGTGAACGCCACCAACAATTAATGATCGGCGGTTTCTCAAACATCTGAGCATTTGGCACCCACACCCCAAACATCTGGACAGCGGTCTGAATTCTCCACTTGTTTTCCAAGTCTGACATCGTGTGAGAATAATAATAGCCGGGGTGCCCCGAGCCAGGCTAAATGTTTTACCTGCCCTGGCTGGCCTCGCCCTCGCGACCACTGAGTGCACCCTGAAGGAAGGATACATTCGTCTTCCAGATGAGGGTTCCGAGACGCAGGCAGGGGTGCCCGGAGCCCTGAGGGGAGTCCATCAGCCTGGTGCTCAGCTCTGAGCTGTGCATTCCATTTTTGCCAGAACAGCTGCAGAGGGTCAGGGCCTCATGGGTACACGTCCAATTTGTGGCTACGCTGTCTAAAGAAAGGGAGACGGTGTGACATCTAAGTTAAAAGTATTACTTAGAAATATCACTGCTGTTAGCCAATTTAGAACTTAAAATTATATATATATATATAATCAATACAAATATACGTGTGTGTGTGTGTGTGTGTGTGTATTTGTATTGATTTCAGAGAGGAAGGGAGAGAGAGAGAGAGAGAAACATCAATGATGAGAGAGAATCATTGATTGGCTGCCTTCTGCACATCCCCTACTGGGGATAGAGCCTGAAACCCAGGCAGGTATCCTTGACCAGAATCGAACCCGGACCTTTCAGTCCATAGGCGGACGCTCTAGCTACTGAGCCAAACCAGCTAGGGCCAATTTAGAACTTTAAAAAATAAATATATATATTTGTATTGACTTCAGAGAGGAAGGGACAGACAGAAACATCAATGGACAAGGAAGAGACAAGGGAGAGACAGAAACATCAATGATGAGAGAGAGAGAGAGAGTCATTGATTGGCTGCCTCTGGCACGCCCCACACTGGGGATCGAGCCCACTACCTGGACATGTGCCCTGATAAGGAATCAAATCGTGACTTCCTGGTTCATAGGTCGATGCTCAACCACTGAGCCAGGCCTCTGGGGCAATTTAGGACTTTTGAGGAAGATTGTCCTTCTCCTGAATTACTCTGATTGGCAACACAGACACGTTCAATTCTCCTGGTCAGTGTGAGTATTCCATGTGTTACACTTTGGGTAAGAACAAACAAAACAAAACAAAACAAAACACCTAAAAATACTTGCATCTCCTTTGTCAAGTTAAAGAATGAAGGAAATAGGGGGCGGGGAGGCGGGGGGGGGGGGAGTACAGAGAAACACATCGAACAGGGATCAGAATTCATGCCTGGGTTAGAGATAAATACTCAGCTCTTGATCCTAGTCAGTGGTTATAGTTTTCACTGTGTGACCTTGAGCAAGTTACTTAATCTCATGAGCCTCAGTTTCCTCATTTTGAAAACCCAAATAAATACCACAACCTGCTTCATTCTACTTCATCCAAGGATGGGATAAAATAATAACTGTAAAATGCTTCATGCACTGCCCGGCTCAGAGTATGGTCTCAACACATTTGTCAATATTATCATAAACATATGTTATCACTTCAGCTAGTACTGGACAAGGCTGGAATTTGGAGCTACACCTGGATGCTTACCTCTGCCCAAAGGAAACTGTTAGAAAACTGGGAAAGCTCATTGGACTTTCACCCTTCCTCCTTGTTTGTGTATTTTCCCATTCAGAGGAGAAAGCAAGCTTCACTTCCTCTGTTACTACTGCTCCCTGCTGGTTGGGGAGGGAAAGAGGAAAAGTTGGAAATAAACTCAATTTGTCTTCCTGATACCCATTCCCTTTCTCTCCCTTCTCTCTACCAGATCCTCACATTTCTTTAGAAGCTGCATAACCCTAGCCTCCTATAAAACTCAGAGCATGAATGCAACTATTGCCTCTTTAGTACTTGTAAAATGTTATGGTAGTGTAGAAACGATGTTTTGAAGAACAAAAAATACTCTATGATGAAATTGCTCCGGATAAGTAATGTTATGGCCTCAGATACTTTTTTGGAGGGGGGGCAGGGGTGGGGAATGGGGGCTGTATTTGTTGACTGTTCAGCACAGACAGCTGGTTTACCCATCTTCAGCACTCAGAGCTTACCGAGGCGCATTATATAATCTCAGCGCAGTTACCAAATGAAATCAGAAATTCCTCATTTGGCAGACAGAGCTCGCGTATCGAGTTCATAAACTTTGGTCCTTCTCCCAAGTCCAAAATCAGAGACGACCTGCTCCGAGGCAGCTTCCCATTTGCACTTAATTAGAGAGTGTGTTTTGGAGGTCAGTGAAAACGAGCGGAGAGCGCTTTCATAATAACTTCCCTCACAATGAAATTATTTGGGAGGCAGCTCTCCAACTTTTTCTGGAATGAGGGCAAGAAAAATGGGGACAGGGAGTGAGGTTATTGGATACCTTATCTGGAACTGCCCGAGAAGTTGTCTGTGGTCCAAAGAACACACGGTACCTTCTGGATCGAGGGGAAGGAAGCCAAATGCTTCCTATAGTCCCAGCAGTTTTCCTAACTGAGCAGTTTTGCACAGTTTTAAGGATTTCAAATGCTGGGGAACAAAAGCCTTCTCTGAGTGGTGAGCATGCCACGCTTAGAGAAGTAGGGGCCACACGTATCCTGGTTAAGGAAAATGTGAGGTGTTACTTACTCTAAGTAACTTAGAGTAAGACAGGTAGCCAGATAGTCACTGTGCATTTAGATTCTCAACGATAACACAATGGGCCCCCAATATGTTACCCGTTATAGGTACATGACATCATTGCATCTATAGGAGAGGGTATTCCACTTGTGTCTTGCCCTGAAAACGTTCTAGAGAATGAGAAGATGGATTCTGCGTCACAAACTCAGAATAGAAAATCCCATCAGAGAGGGTACATTTACTTCATAGATTAGGACATCAAATTCTGATAGGCTGCTTCATTCTTAGTACTTATTTTTCTCTATGAAATGACATTTTAGCTACTTCTTAATTTTGTTTGGGCTTTACAATTCCCATTCAGCTCGGAGGACAATTATCTAAATTGTGGTAGATACGTTTTTATTGTACTATAGAGCCTTTGGCTGCAATACCCTGAAAAGATCTTCAACCTCATAAACACAACGTGGTTAACCTTTTCATCTTTCTCTCTCTCTCTCTCTCTCTCTCTCTCTCTCTCTCTCTCTCTCACACACACACACACACACACACACACACACACACGCACACACGCACGCGTGACTTGAGGTAGGATTGGTTACAGTTGTGCTAAGTCGGTCCCGTGATAAATTGTTCTGAGATGAAGTCTTGAGGCTTCGAAACCAACTTTCCCTCAAAGGCAGTTCATATGTCACATTGCTACAATCACCAAATGACTGAAGTGTAACCGTAACCAATGCAGCGTAACCAATGCATCAGAACGAATAGGCCACGTCTCTTTAGTATCTTAATTTGATAGGGACGATGACAAGGAATTTGTCATACTTTGTTTCTAATTTTTGGCAGATCATCCAGATTACAGCCTTCACAGGTTACCTGGTTATAAATCACCCCTAAATTCAGTCCAGCTGGTTATTTTTTTTTTCTGTGTTAATAGAAGTTACTTGGTTTTAGACTAAGACGTTAATTCTATGAAGCTTGGCTGCCTCAGGCTGCTGTCTTGGGTCATGTTCTCTATGGTTAGATAGCCTCTGACATGTCCACCTGTGATCCCTCCTCTGGTACCAATGTCTTTGTGCATTTGGCTTCCTGTTCAGTATGGGTTGAACTTCCTGACTCAGTTCCAATGAATGGAATATGGCGGAAGCGTGAGGATGACCCTACCCAGGTTGGGTTATAAAAAGACTGTGGTGTCCATCTTGGGTGTACCCTCTCTTGAGCTCTCTCTCTCTTGTGGATCCCTTATGGTGGGGGGACTAGGCTGCCAATTTGGGGTACAATCCTATGGAGAGACCTACATGGCAAAGAACTGAAGAACACCTATATATAGCCTGCAGACCTAGCTCATGCCTTCATGCCAGTTTTGTGAGAGACCCTTAGCCAGAATGCACCCCACTAAGCCACACCCAGATTCCTGTCCCACAGAAATTGTGGCATAGTGATGATTTATTAATCAAAACTGCTAAATCTGAGGGTAATTTGTTACATAGCAATTGATGAGTAATACATACTTCTACCTGTACTGATGGTAAATATCACAGAGGAACTATGCCTAAGCATAACCAGTGTTCACATATTGATTGGAACAATCAATGTTTTTTAGCAGGCATTGTAAGCAAGGCCTCTCCATCCAATAGAATAAAGGCTGGGGCTGTTTGGTTCTAGAGTTAATAAATATATTGTGTATGTGTAAGGATAATTCCCCATCTTACTTAGGTTAGGGTCATCCTCAAAATAATATAAAGAAAGGGAAGATGACTGACTTATAAATGTAAGGAAAAATATATCCTAGAAAAACTATATCTGAAGTATTTTTAACATATATATATGTAATTGATTATTGATTTCAGAGAGGAAGTGGAGGAGAGAGAAACAATGAAGAGAATCATTGATTGGCTGCCTCCTGCATGCCCCCTACTGGGGATCAAGCCCCAAACCCAGGCATGTGCCCTTAGCCATAATCGAACCCAGGACCCTTCAGTCCGCAGGCTGACACTTTTATCTACTGAGCCAGACCAGCTAGGGCTGAAGTGTTTCTTGAATCTATGTCTGACAACATGTCCATAATTATATTTTTCTGAGCATTACAAAACTTTTGTTTCTATCGCGTTAAGTCAGATGGTCTTTCTACAGTCACTTAGATGACACAGAGACTCAGTGAGAAGGGAAATGAGACGTGATTTTGTCTATCTGTTCTCCTACATGACACAGAAGTGTCAACACACTAATCGCTTAGCCTCAGATAGTTTCTTGTGAAATAGGATAACTCGGGGAGTCCTGCCCAGAGCAGATTTTTTTTTTTCCTTTAGAAAATCTAACAATAAATGTCTCAGGGTCGGAAGGATGCGGTTGATCAGAGCTGGGAGCCTACAGAGCTTGTCCCAGACGCTTTCAAACAATATTGTTTGTCCTCCCCTTCATTTCCTCGGAGGTGCACAATACTCCTTCCTCCCCGCCCTGCTGCTCTCGTTCTAAAATTGTTCTGGACCTTTGGGGGCCTTCTATATTAAGAACCGTTATTTGTTCTTTCTTCTGAGCACTTTTCCTGGATGTGATAAACAGTGAATGTGGGATTGCAGACATTTCCCAGGGGGCGCTGGGCCTGCCCCTCCCAGACCCTTTTCTCTCAAGTTCACTGCCTCCTTTCCTCCGCTGTCCTCTCCCTCTGTGTTCACATTCTCTTTGATGACTCCCCCACTCCCCTTTTCCATAATTTGCCGCAAAGCGAACGGGGGTGAAGAGAAGGAAGGGAAAACAGCAGAGGATCCAGGCGTTTCTGAAAGATGGAGCAACTTGGTTTGGCTGTAATCTTGAAACATTGAAAATCACAGCTTCCAGGTGTAAGCAAGCCCAGTTTGGTGAATTCTTCTAGGTAATTAGTCGCTTGGAAAGTTGCTGGGTTGTTGAATCTTTCCCCCTTGAATCCTAGGAATGTCTGAAATACCAGACAAGCACTCTTCCCGCAGAGTTATGCTAGGAGGCTTAACGAACAGAAAATATTGGGTGTCGCACATATCAAAGGTGAAGCGAAAGGAGTGTACCTGGCCAGTCGCATTGCTGAGACACGTCTGTGTTTCTGTGCCCACGAGAGAAGACGAAAGGCATGATGGGTAAATCAGTTCCCTTCGCCATCCCGCGGGTCCTGTCATTTTCTCCAGTGGTTACGTCTTGTGACTGTGTAGGGCAAGCCATCATTACAGATTGTTTGGCCTTTCTTCAATCCACAGGACTTTTTTTTATGCCCTTCCTGAGGCATTGAGGGTTGAGGAGAAGCTGATTGATTGGCTCAGTGGATAGAGAATTGGACTGCAGACTGAAGGGCCCCGGGTTTGATTCCAATCAAGGACATGCACTTCAGTTGCAAGCCCCTCCCCAGCTTGGGCCCTGGTCAGGGCGTGAGCAGGAGGCAACCAATCTATGTGTTTCTCTCACATCAATGTTTCTCTCTGTCTTTCCCTCTCTCTTCAACTCACTCTAAAAATCAGTGGGAAAATGTCCTTGGATGAGGATTAAAAAAAAAGTCACTGTGCCCCATGGCATCAGTTTCCGATCTGGAAAATGGAGGAGTAATTCTGGTCCTACCAAATTCCCAGACTCACGATAAAGGTAAAAAAGGATGCTATACACTGAGTGGCCAGATTATTATGACCTCTAAACTCATAATAATCTGGCCACTCAGTGTATATACATATATATATATATGTGTGTGTGTGTGTGTGTGTGTGTGTGTGTGTGTGTATTAGAGGCCTGGTACTTGAATTTGTGCATGGGTGGGGTCCTGCCAGCCTGGCCAGGGGGAGGGGACATGGGCTGTTGGCCAACCTGCCTGCTGGTCGAACTCCTAGTTGAAGGGCCAATTTGCATATTAGCCTTTTATTATATAGGCTATACACTGAGTGGCCAGATTATCATGTGTTAAGAGATCATCATAATCTGGCCACTCAGTATATGTGACGGGCTTCCAGAAAAGTAAAATTTACCCTACAAACACAAAGCAGAGGATTGCAGTGATATAAACATTTGGATATGAAACCCTCTAGTTCAGCAATGTAAAGAGAATGAAATAGATTTTTTTTTTTTTTTTTTTTGGCTTGGGAGCTTTTGAATTTATCTTCCCCCCCAAAAAAAAATAAAAATAAAAATCTAAAGACTCATTGACTTTAGTTTGCTTTCCCGTATCCCAGCCTATCCAGCTGACATCACAGCAATGGTTAAAGTAAGGCAACAGACAGTGGCCTAGGTGTGTGTGTGTATGTGTGTGTGTGTGTGTGTGTGTGTGTGTGTGTACACGCGCGCGCACATTTCAGGAAGTGCATGTACCTTTGACCTCCTACATATGTTCCTCCAATTAAAAAAGGAATAATGACTCATTAACCAAACAAGGCCGAGGAAAAAACTCATTCAGTGCGATCGCACTGAGTTCCTCAGTGTTTCCACTTCACCGCTGCTTATGGGAGTTAAAACAACAGGCTAAATGGAGACTTTCAGAACCCCACGGGACCAATTAATGCCACGTGACTTCCTCCCGGCCTTCCATGAAAATAACTATATTATAATGGTCTGCGATATTAATATCAGCTTTGGAAAAGTCAGGCAGCGCGGCTCCGTGGGGAAGGAAGCGGCCTGAGCGCGGACTGTGGAATGTGCGCTGCTTGACAGACTGGAGGCACACCGCGTTTTATAAGCTCCATCACGTAGTTCAGTGAGGCGGGGGCACCAAATGGGCTTGTGGGTTAATTAGGGTTAAAAGGCCACCGGGGTAGTCTACCTCTGATCTCAAACTCCAAGAGCGTGCGGTTATTGGCGGAAATGTTGGAAATGAATGTTCGTTCTCAGGAAGAAAACCTTTCCCAAAGCCTTGCCCCTCCCCCACCCTACTCCCACCCTCCCTGCCTCGAATTGCTCCAGATTTCTGCCCACCACAGAGGCAGGATGTATTAGGACAGCTCTGTTTGTGTTGGAGTGTAGACCTGGGATGAGGTCGGGTGGGTACACCTCCCAAGTGTCTTGAGTTGTTCAGTGGATTGTTTTTTTTGTTTTTGTTTTGTTTTTTAATGATACCAGAATGTAGGGCAGAACCAAAGGGAGTAGGAGCCAACATATTAGTGGCCTTGCTCCAAGGTCCTTCAAATACATCTTTGGGGGGGGGGGGTTTAGGTCCATGCCCCACCCAGGTCCCATCCCAGACCCATCCCTGCAGAGTCATGGAGAGCTTCAGTGTTCTCCCTGTGGCTAGTCAAATGCTCCTCTCTAGCACATGGCAACGGGCCAGTCACTTTTCTGGTTGTAAATTGCTATGGTGCATTCACTCCACTCAAGGGTGGTCCCCAAAGCACCACGGAGAACGGAAATTCCCCTGGGATCAGAAGCTTAGTGGTCCATCTAATTATCCAGGAGAGTTTGCCAGAGGAAACAATCTAGATCCAATTCCTGGACAGTGGCTAATGGTTTGGTCAGATAATCAGAAGCTTAGACAGAAAAATACTGGAGAATTGGTGATGGGGAAGTGTAGGGGAAAACTGAACAAACTTCTTAGAATGAACCCAAAATATAAGACTATTTATGTCCAATCATCATGCCTGCCCAGAGGCCTCCATTATAGAGAGACTTTCAGGGATCAGGAGAACAAATTGACTTTCACTAGGGATGTCCAGGCCTGAGCAGCATGATGGCATGACACCCAGGTGCCAGGAGCCAATTCCAGCATGTCATAATTACAAGAGTTTTATCAAAAGGTTGATGAATTTGGAGGGCTCAACAAGGGATGAGTCACATACTTAATTACCTGTTGGAACGGCTGAAGAGACACTTCCCTCAAACCTGAATAGGATGGCCTGTGTTGGTGGTGGCTATCATTCCTATTTAATCTTCATTTTTAGAAATTCAAGATGGGGTTGTAACATTATGTAGAAATATTTTTGGAAGTATAGGTTTGGGAGGAAGAGCATATGGAGATAAAAGGCCATCAACGGGATAGATTGTAATACACTTGACTGTCCATAACCTCAACATTCTCTTTATTAGGAAGGAATCTCCCAATTGGTAGGATACTAGGACCCCACTTTCCACTAGGAAAACAAAGGAGGCAGATATGTTCTCTCCCCGTTGCCACATCAATATGTCCACATGGCCAAGACTTGGCCAATCACATTTAGGATCCCACCCAGAACTTTGAATCCCGAGGGACTGATGCACAAACCAAGGGGCAGATAAAAAGCTATTTATGACAATAAGGACATTAATGTGAGAGTCTTAAGGTGGGGTCAGCTAGTGTCTGGGGTGGATGTGGTTACAATGAAAGCAACAACACATGTCATGAGCTGGTGACATTTTAACCAGATTATTTCAGCTCTGTGATCTCAGCTATGTTTTCAGCTGCCCAACCTTCCTGATTCCCATCCATGTTCTGAGTCAGGTTCTCCAGCCTTCATGTTGATTTGGAAGTTACCCAACATCCTTCCAGAACATTTCCTTTCTACTTATGGTGGCCATAGTTAATTCTCGCTCATTGTGCAGAGGTATGATGGCTCAAAGTGCCATTCACTCTACCTGGGTGACCTCACTGCAGCCCTGTCTCATGAAATTGGCAGCCACGGTGGTCACTTTGGGATTGGGAATGGTCCCTGTCTTGATGCAAGACTCCTTCTTTCACCAGCTTGTCTCCTCTGGCTTTCTGTGTAGCAGCTGTCTATACTTCATCTTTCAATGTAAAAGAGCCCTTTTCTCTGACAGGATAGCTTATCTTTTCTTTCTTTTTTTTTTTTCTTTTTTAGGAATGGTTTGATACAATATGAGGAAAGCATCTCCAAGAAGCAAGCAAAATTGTCCTTGAAGTTAATTCCAGTTATTTTTTGGGCACTGACCAGATGAACTCTGACTATCTTGATTCAAGGTGAGTTTCTTTCCTACCAGACTAAAGGTATGCTAATTTGCCTTTTATACTGTAAAGACACTTTCTGACATAACAATTAACTCCAATACATCTCAATACTCTTTCCAGACAACCCTTTAGTACATCAACATTTTATTTCCATATTAAAATTCTCCCCCAATGAAAATGCAGGGGGTTTGGGAGCCTTAGCCAAAGATACTTAGTTTTAGATAGACAGAGACTCATTCAGTAGTACAATTTAGCTTAGACCTCTTGAATGAAAGAGGCTATGAAATATAAAGTAAACACAAAATTATTTTAATGACAAAAAATAATAATTCATCATTTAAACTTTTCCTTCAATAAATATTTGTTGAGCAGCTATTATGCACTGGAGATTTATATATGAACAAACTAAAGTATCCTACACTTATTTTTGGGATATGGGTGGTAAACATACAATAAAGGAATCTATTTCAGTGGTGAGTACTATTGAGAAAACTAGAGTAGGGCAAAGGCTTGTGGGTGTGATAGGAGTAAGCTTATACATTCAAGGCACTGGGAAAAGGCCAGTGTAAGTAACAGGGGAAATGTTAAATGTGGTGGAGACCAGAACATGAAAGAACTTGAAATCACTGAGACCATTGTAAGAATTCAATGAAAGACATTTGAAGGTATGAACCACGGCATGACATTATCTGACTTAGTACATCTTTTCACAAGGACAAGTGAATTAAAAAAAAAAAAAACTAGGTAAAATTTACTTACAGCAAAATCACATATATTAAGTATTCTCTCAGTTGAATCTATGAAATGCATATATGCTATGAAATTAGTTATATTCATTAATTTCTTTTAAATAGAATTGTATGGTATCTACTCTCACATGGCTGCCTTCTTCTACACTTCACGATGTTTTGGGGAGTCATTCATGTTGTTGTACAAATCAGTTATTCATTATTTTCATTGCTGAATAGTAATTTCCTATTGTATGATCATGCCACAAGTTATTTATTCATTTTACTTTTGATTGTTGTTTGGATGATTTTCTTTGTTGTTTCTTTGTTTATTTTTACCATTGCTAGTAAAACTGCTATAAACATTCTTGCCATCCCTCTCCCCCCCCCCCCTTTTTTTTTAAACATATATGGATATGCTTCAATTTATTTTTGGTGAGACATAAAGTGTAGTTTCTGATCACATGGTAAATGTACTTTAACCTTGTAAGAACTGTCTAATAGTTTTTCAAAGAGGTTGTACTATTATATACTCCCATCAGCAACATAAGAGAGTCTGGTTGTTCTATAGGCTCTGGAAAATTTGCTGTTGTTGGCTTTCTGAATTTTACCATATCTTTTACTTCTATACTTATTACAAAGCTATTAATTTATTTTTAAATGGCCAGTTTCTTCTAAGAAAGTTATTTAAGAATATATTTTATAATAAGCCACTGTTTTATTATTTCTGGTGTTATTTATTTCTTCATGTACATTCTAGCTTCTATCTGGTATCATTTACCTTTAGTCTTTGGATTTCAAGATAATAAATTATCTTAAGTTTTACTTATTTGAATATGCCATTATTTTTCCTTCCTTTTGAAGGATATTTTAATTGGTTATAGAATTCTGTATTGACAGTGTTTTCCCCCCTTTTAATTTAAAGAAGGGATTGCATTATCTTCTCACTGCCAGTGTTTCTGATGAGAAGTTAGCTGTCATTTGTATCATTGCTCCTCTGTATATAACATGTTTTTCCTTTGTCTGCTTTTCGGATTTTTCCCTTTATTTTTGTTTTTAAGCAGTTTAACCATGATGTAGCGAGATGTGGTTTTCTTTGTATTTACTCTCAGGGTTTGCTAAGCTTCTTTGTCTTTAAGTGGTATTTTTTTTTAAAACAATGTGGAAGTTTTTAAATGATAACTTCTCATTCTGGTCTCCAAATACATATATATTACAGTTTTAATTGCCCATAAATACATCAGCCTCTTTATTTCCCTTCAATTGTTACTTCTCTGTTCCCCTGCCATTTTCAGGCTGCTATTTTTTCTGCCATATCTACCACCATTGAATTTTTTGTTTAAATTTTTATTATTTAATTTGATTATTATTTAATTATTTTTATTTGATTATTTTATTTGATTAATTATTTTATTTGATTATTTTAGTTACATTTTGTAGGTATTATCTATATTTTCATTCATTAAGGCCACACTTTCTTTTAAAACTTTGAATATATTTTTTCTTTATTTCCTCAACAATATTAATAACAGTGGTTTTAAGTTTTTGTCGGCTATATCCAATATCTGGGCCATCTCAGAACTTTATTGTTGATTGTGGTCATATTTTCCTTTTCTTTACATGCTTTGATTTTTCTGATTTTGTGCTCAACTTAATGAATGGTATATTATAGTTTCTGAAGGGTGTTGAGTTTTGTCCTAGTAGGCAGTTCAATGACTAGTTGTCTACATTGAACTTGTAAAGGCTTTGTTTATGCATTATTGTGGCAGATCTATGGAGGGCCCAAAGTGTTTCTCAAATCATTCTAATTTGGGACTGGGGTGGGGAAAGCAATTTTTAAACTCTGTCTTTCTTAAAGCTATTTTTTAGGGCTTATTTTAAAGCATTTTTAAAGGCAGATGGGGAGCAGGAATTACTGTAGAGTAGAGTCCTTATTCCTAAAGTCTTTCTGACATCTCAGCTATTTACCTGAGGTATCAGTGGGACATTAACAAGTTTCTCTACTCTGACTGCAGCAGAATTGCAACCTCCTCCAAGTACTGCTCATGCCTCTCCTTTGCTTTGCTGTCACATCCACAGCAGCCACTCTGGGGAGCCTCAAGTAGTCTTGCTCGGGGCCAGCCTGCAACCAAGGACTCCCAGGTCTCCTCACTCGGGCTTTTGAATGTTTCCTTCCTCCCTGATGACCTAGTCTTTAGATTGTAGCAAGATCCGGGGTGGACAGGACATGGAAAAGGAGCTCCAAGTATTTGAAGACGGCACGGGGATGCTACTGGGCCAGGCCCTACCCAGTTCTTTCTGGAAACTGACAGTAGACCCATGAGCGTCTCTTAATTTAAGGTGAAAGAGTTGGCCTCACCCAGCCCCTGTGCCTCTCCAAACTTCCACGCGTTCATGATCTCTGTTGATACCCGTATCTCCCTGGCCTTCTGTGCAGAAGAGCATTTATTTCCAGGCTTGACCCCTTGGCTGTGGTGGCAGAAAATTGAAACGCAGACTGGAAATCAGACATGCTTGGGCTGTGGAGCCCCTGGAGGGTCTCTCTCCCTCCCCATCCCTCCCTCCCCCTTCATGGTCCTCTTGGGCAAGGTGATGGGGGATGGGGGAAGGCTGCTCCTTGCCTCTGCTCCCTCCTTCCCTCCCCCAAAAGACTCAGCGGCACCCCTGAGACAGAATGTACCCAACCAATCTTAAAGGGGTGGGGGGGAGAGCTGCCAGTTCTTCCTGCGCCCCCCCTCCAGTTTCCCCCTTACACAGTGTAGCTGGCTTGCAGTGGCATTTGGAGAAACCTACCGGGAGCTTCTCGGCGGGGCGGCTTTGATGATTTCTTCAGACACACGGAGCAGACTGACAAATGGACTCTCAAGTGAAAGGTCAGTGTCGAGAACCACAGGGCAGAGCATCTGGATTCACAATTAAAACGCCCGCGGAGCACAGTGTGCGGCTCCGGCGTCTCCCCGTGTAGGAGGTGCCCTCGGAGGGAGTCGTTTGGCGGCGGCATCTGACTCCGGATTGGGATTGGAGAAAATAAAAATTCCTTGTGGTCATCTGTGCGTGTGCGTGTGCGAACATCCGCCATTGTGTGTGGGTGTTTCAGGCGAAATCCTGCTCTTTGGCAAAAGCAAGCACAGCTCTTGCCCCAGGATTTGACCTGCCTGGTTGGTCCAGGGCGAGCGGATCCTCAGGAGGACTGGCTGGCTCATCCTTGCGCCCACCTTTTGTAGGGGGGGAGGGGGGAATGAAAGGACAGTGAGATGGAGCTGGAAGACCAAGCTGCACCCCTGACTTCCTCTTTGACCTTTCGCAGGCTGCACTCAGCACCTACAGAAAATGTACTGGCATGCTGAAACCGGTGTGGTTCAGTGGATAGAGCATAGGCCTGCGGACTCAATGGTCCCAGGTTCGATTCCGGTCAAGGGCATGTACCTTGCTTGCGGGCACATCCCATTGGGGGTGTGCAGGAGGCAGCTGATCAATGATTCTCTCTCATTGATGTTTCTAACTCTCTATCTCTCTCTCTTCCTCTCTGTAAAAAAATCAATAAAATATATTAAAAAAGGAAAAAGAAAATGTACTGGCTTGTCCGGGGTAAAAGCAAGCCGGCCTCACCAGTCCCCTTTCCTCTCTGTTCTTGGTCAGAGGAATAGTTCTGTTTCCAGTTTGCAAAGTGTCTCACCACCCGGAGATCTGGTGAAAGAAAACAGGATATTCCTGGAGGCTCCGGGACCTCAGAAAGTGCCTTGTGCCTGCGGCCCAATGCACCCATCGCTTTGCTTTCTCAGGATGCCATCTCTACCCCACACTCGCTGCCGAGGCCTTCCTGACATCATTAAGCAGGTAGATGATAAAGGCCTGAAATAACCCCATTCATTATGGTCTGTTTACTTTCCTCCGCTTTTGCAGCAGCCCGCCCTGCAGGAGGTCCCTAAAAACCTCTGTTGAGTGATGGGATGCAAACCTCCCTCCACAGTGGAGGCTGTGCGGCTCCGTCCACCTCCCCATGGATCCAGCAGGTGGTTCCACTTTGGGGGGCACTTAGGGAGGGATATTTATAGCTCACGCTTCCCCTTCCTCCTCCTCCTCCCAGGAAGCAGGCAGGATAACGGAACTGAGCCAGTGGCAGAAAGCATCAGAGGAGGTTTTTAGAAAGAGAGAGACAGAAGCAGAGTGGAGTTTGCAGAGTCTTGATTGGGAAGGATCAGCGTTTGCCAAGTCAAGGGCACAGAGGAGAGTTGGAGGCTCTGGCTGCCTGCAGCCATCCTGCTTCTGTGACTGACCAGCTGTGTGACTTTGGAGATATTACTTAACTTCTCTGTGTCTGCTTCCTTTATTTGCAACGCGAGGATGGTAATAATAAGCCCTATCTCCCTGTTGGAGCAAAGATAAGATTAGTGATCACACATGAAATGCTCAGAACTGCCTCCAGCACAAGCGTGTCAAACTCAAAGGCTGACACGGGCCAAATAAACAAGGTATGGGGGCCACAAAAAACACACACAAACAAACACAACAGTTTCAATTCTCATAGAAACGTAGGTTTATTTCGATAGCGACATGCAGAATGCAAAGGGCTGAAATAAATGAGTCATCCTGAACATAAAATAATATAGCATTTTAATGAAAATTAGTATTTTTCTTGAACATTCACCTACCAGACACTGAATAACTGCACAAATTAATAAGCACAATGCAAAAAAACCTATTTTTTTTTTGTTCTCCGAAAGCAAAATCTTTCCTGTTGCACAAATAAGTCAGTCCAAGATTAATGCCGTGGCCATCAGCTGCTAAAATATTCTCTGCTGGTATTAGTGGAGAGAAATGGTGTGCCTGTGCATGAGGCAGGTAAGGGAAATGAATGCAACGGTGATAGTAATCAGTCGTTAGCTAACGTTGCAGTTGGTTATCAATAATTATGAATAACAGGATATTATAAAAATTAAGTTATGAAATTTTTATTAAAATGTTTCTTACATACAGTTGTACTGGCTGGGCCACAAAAATATTCCTTGTGAGGCCAAGTGTTTGACATGCTTGCTCTAGCGCACAATAAACTAGTAAGCACTGCATGAGTCTTGGTAAATATCATGAATTTCCTTTGGGTTCGTTCATCCTCCTCTTGTTACCTGCCTCCTCCACCTGCTGTCAGGCTTTACAATAACCTAGATGAGGGAAGGATCTTCATTGCTGCCTTTGACACATGAGAAAGTAGTAGGAACATTTTTCTTTGCCTTTAGGGTCCTCATTCTTACCCAGATTTTCTCTCACATTTCTCCCCTTCACTCTTAACACTTTCTAGGAGGTAAGCAAGTTACTTATATTTACTAGTATATGGCAGCCAACACTGGTTGGCTACCCACCATCTGCCAGAAACTGTTCTGAGAGCCAAGACATCAGGGGGAATAAGACATACTCAGTTCTTGCAGTTCTCCCTCTCGTTCAACTTATAACTTCATCTTATCTCATCTCTCCTGTTAGAATCTAATCTCCTGGTAGACAGAATACAGGTCTAGTTTATCTTCATAGCCACAAAAGTATTTTGCACAGAATTGCATAGTGAGCACTCAAAAATGCTTGTTTTTGTTTTTTTGTGTTTTAAAAAATATATATTTTATTGATTTTGTACAGAGAAGAAGGGAGAGAGATAGTTAGAAACATCAATGAGAGTCATCGATCAGCTGCCTCTTGCACACCCCCTACTGGGGATATCCCCGCAACCAAGGTACATGCCCTTGACCGGAATCAAACCCCGGACCTTTCAGTCCCCAAGCCGATGCTCTGTCCATTGAGCCAAACCGGTTTCAGCTCAAAAATATTTGTTGATAGAATAGTTATAGCGAATAGTGGAGTTCTTACTACTGTCAAAGACTGCGTTAATTGCTTTCCATTCACTTTCTCGCAAATCCTGTCATGACAATTCCATGAGATTGGACTTCATTTTTTAAGTATATTTTTATTTATTTCAGAGAGGAAGGGAGAGGGAGAGAGAGATAAAAACATCAATGATGACAGAGAATCATTGATCGAGCTGCCTCTTGCACACCCCCTCCTGGGGATCAGGCCTGCAAATCGGGCATGTGCCCTGACCAGGAATCGAACCTGGGACCCTGCAGTCCTCAGGCCAATTACTCTATCCACTGAGCCAAACTGGCCAGGGTGAGATTGGACTTGTATGGAAGGGAAAACCAATGCCTAAGTCCACCCAGATATTTAATTAGCACAAGGACTCAGCTCAGGCTGTCTTGATTCTAGATTTTATGCTTTTTGACTTTGGAAATAAAGTTGAGATGAATGGGCTTTATTAAATTATCCTAATAAGTGAGTCAATGGAACCTCAGAATTGTTAAACAAGCTACCAAAAGCAGCCTATATCCTCACTGTTCCAGCTCTTGTTAGTTGACCCCTTTTGTACCCCCCACTCCCTCCCCCCCAAAAAATGAAATTCCTTCCCTTGAATGAGGGCATTGCCAGCCAGGTAGCCCCATTCCCCTGGCATCCAGGTTTGGTGGTAAATTTATGCTCTCTCGCCTCCTGTTGGGAAGGAAACAGCTATCTAAATGCTGGGCTGTTGCCATAATGCTGGGAAATAAATCATTGGTCATTCCACTTGCCACCCCGCTTGAAACATGGGGCCTATTTTTAGGCTTGGGCAGAGCGAGGACATTAGTAAACAGTAGCTGGCTTAGTGGCTAAGTTATAGGTCTACATTCTGTGAAGACAACATGGGTCTTAAAATATTTATTTTATTTGTTTGACTATCAATTGATTTATTTGGGTCCCAGCCAGCAGGGATTCAAGTATACAAAACTTGTTTTAATGTCTTCAGCTTAGCGGGTAATTTTTATCCCCAACTCTAAGTGATAGGGTGTTCTTTTTAAAGCAGTTTATCTTCAGGACACACTCAATAATTATTTTAAAAAACAAAACTGAATGTTTGATCTCCATATTGGTATCTCCTTGCAGCAGCAGGATATGGCTCAGTGAGCTGTCAGGAAGTCTTTGTCACAGATGGGATGACTATTGGCAAATTACTAATATTAATTTTTATATATGGCTTGTGGAATTCACCTCATTACCTTTGATTAATTCATCCACACATTTAAAAGTAAAAATAAAAAATAAAAAACATTCTTGTCATAACAAAGAAGCAAAGGGTAGCCATCACAGAGAAGAGTTTGATCAGCAAACCTATTTTACTGAACTAATTCTGGGGATATACCTGATTTTGTTGAGTTGAAGGCCAATGGATGGATGATTTTTGAAAAAAAAATTTTCAAGACGTTTTCCTAGGCTTTCATTTCAACTGCATCATGGATTTTATTGCCTGTGCCTGTTTAGCCCAGAGACAGTGCTCCACAAATATTTGTTGAGTTAATGAATGAAAGGAAGAGAGAGACAAGCAGCTGAGAGCGAGGTGATGACAACTCTTTGGAGGGGGAGGGAAGGAGATTACTTCTCACATCTTAGAAGGGCTTTGTGTAGAACCCCTAAGTTTGTCTATCCTGTGGCAAGCACCTTCCTGGTGAGATTTTTTGCTACGTTGAGTTTGTCCACAGCTGGGTTTTGGGTGAGATGTCAACAACTTGTGTACTGTTGTGTAGAGAGAGGGGCTGGGCAAATAGAAGGGGCTGTTGCTATGCGGCGGTGGAGTGTTCGGAGGCCACAGGAGCTGCAGAGGCAAATAATTATTTAAAGGCTTTGGGCCTCTTCTTGAGGGCCTTGAACTCTGCCTGCGTGTTGCAGCCAAAGTCGTTTCCAAAGGGTGGGGTGCCCTGACTCTTTCACCTCAGTATTAAAAAGCATCAACTCCTACAGGGTACAGCTGCTCCAGCAACTGGATGCATTTCAAGGAAAAATGAGTCATGTTAGAATTCCTGCAGGCAGAGACTCATGTTCAGGAAAGCAATAGTTGGGTGGAATTTATCTGACATTTAAATATCACCAGGCCCTTTGATAGGCATAAAATGCAAGGGTGAGGAGGAATGGTGATGATCTAGCTACATTTCAATTATCCCCGCTAATGCTGTGCAATTCCCCAAAGTGATTCATGTTTGACTGTGGAACACATTGCGTGATGTTGTCTTTGTTTTGCAACAACAAATTTATCGACCGAATCATGTTCGGCTTCGCTATTATTGAACTGACTTTTTATCAAAGCAAAGGAAAGGAAGCCCAGAAGACATGTATTAGCAATTATACAGTCAACATGGAATCATCATTTGTACACAGCCTTAAAATTTTCACCAGGCCGGTGTGGCTCAGTGGTTGAGTGTTGACCCATGCATGAACCAGGAGGTCAGGGCTTGATTCCCAGCCAGGGCAAATGTGTGGGTTTCGGGCCTGATTCCCAGTAGGGAACATGCAAGAGGCAGCTGTTTAATGATTCTTTCTCATCACTGATGTTTCTATCTCTCTCCCTCTCCCTCTCCCTTCCTCTCTGAAATCAAAAAAAGTCTTTTTAAAAAAATTAATAAAATTTCAAAGTACTTTAAAATGTATCTCATTTCATTGCATAAGTAACACTGGGCGGACATGGACATGGATCTGACCAGTTGGTTGGGGAGGTGTTATAATCCTTATTAGCCTCCCTGCAATTCCTAAATACCTAACTTTTCTTAAAAAAGACAGGTGTTTGCTGTGCATTCTCAACTTCAGGACAAAATCCTCTACCCGGGCCTTCCAACTTGAGGAACACAGTATCCATGTGGTAACTGATTGCATTCATGGTCCCCATTCTTCATCCTTCTACCCACATTCTTTGTGACTGTGACTTTGCAACTCCTCCCATCAAGAGGGGGATCTAAATCGGTTTGGCTCAGTGGACAGAGCATTGGCTTTCTGACTGCAGGGTTCCGGGTTCGATTCTGGTCAAGGGCATGTACCTTGGTTGCGGGCACATCCCCAGTGGGGGATGTGCAGGAGGCAGCTGGTCGATGTTTCTCTCTCATCGACATTTCTAACTCTCTATCCCTTTCCCTTCCTCTCTGTAAAAAAAAAAAATCAATAAAATATATTAAAAAAGAAAAAAAGAGGTAGGATCAGATTCCCACTCCTCGACCTGGAGTTTGTCCATGTGATTTGCTCCAGTAGTTTTGAGGCGAGCGGAGAAGTGAAACACGTCTGCAAGTTGTTGATAATGCTTTTGCTTGTCTGGTGTCATAAGAAGACATCTAGCCTAATGTGCTGAGGCACAGAGAACAGAGTCTAGTCACCTTGTCCTGGGAAGGAATGCCAGGATGTCGGGAATGCAAAAAGGAAGGAGAAAGAGAGGAGGGGAAAGTAGGGGAGAAGGAAGGTGTTACATAAGTGTCCTTATTCCCCATTACCCCCCTCCTCCCAAATAGGGCATAATATATATTTTTTAAATATATTTTACTGATTTTTCACAGAGAAGAAGAGAGAGGGATAGAGAGTTAGAAACATAGATGAGAGAGAATCAACAATCAGCTGCCTCTTGCACACCCCCTACTGGGGATGTGCCCACAACCAAGGTACATGCCCTTGACCGGAATCGAATCCGGGACCTTTCAGTCTGCAGGCCGACGCTCTATCCACTGAGCCAAATGGGTCCCGGCGGGCATAATATTTTAAGGTTTCTGAATTTTCTGTTACAGTTGGAAATTATAAAAGTATTCACCCATATATTTTCCTACTGCTTTTCCGTTCCTATTTTTTTTAATGTAACACTTGATTCACTTAAAATTTATATTGGAATCAGGAGTGGGTTTGGATGCAGATTATTTATTTAATAAATTACTAACAGACATTTTCAGCGTACACCATATTTTTCTTCACTGATTTGAAATCCCACCTCTGATGTACATGGAATGTGCAGATATTTTTGCTACTGTTTTTATACTCAGTTCCATTCCTGCCATAAATTAGACTCAGTGGCAATTATTTTATAGTTAATTGTTATCTCTGTGAGGATAAGTACCCCCTCCCCCAACTATTTTTTCTTTTCAGAATTTTCCTAATTATTTCTCTCCGTTCATTCTTTCAGCTAAATTTTAGGCTCTTTTTAATTTTTTTTCCAAGTGAAAAGCATTTTGTTGAGATTTTGATTGGGATTGTTGAAGTCTATAAATGTTTTGTAGATCAATTTAGGGAGAATTGACATCTTCAAAAATTAAAGTTGTAACTGAAAAGTATGATCATTTTACTAATAATACAGTATTATTGTTATGGTAGCTACTGGTATGTGGCACTGGGGAGAAATTCCTTGGTATCATCTGTATTGTCTTCACCTCCTTTCTCTCCCACTCTCCCCTCCTGGCCCCAACACACACACACACACACATACACACACACACACACACACACACACACACACAGAAATTGCAGAAGCATTTTAAAAGGGGATTTTTAGGACTTTCTCTTGAACTTGAGCTTCCTTCTTTATTTGCCCTGCTCTACCTGCTCCCAGAGCTGAGCAGTTATTATTAATTTGCTCTAAATCCTACTTCCCAGAAGGGGACTGTGTGTGTGAACCACCAGATTGGCCCTCAACATCTGTGACTTCGCAGCCCAGTTGTGAGCGTCGGCTTCGCAGCCCAGTTGTAGTCACTGAGCAAGCCACCGGGCAAACTGGTTTCATGTTAGCACACTTTGGTTTTACGACCCCGTCTCCAAGTTTATGGCCTTCTTGCTTGGGCCCCGTGTTCCGATCGCATCTAATATTTCATCCAATCCGGTAAAGAAACCACGGGAAGGAATAGATGCTCCGTGCAAGCCGCCTCAAGCAGACCCTGCATGGTTTTCCTTTTTAGCCCTTCTGAAGCGTAATATGTTCCTGAGGCCAAATTCTTCAGGGAAACATTATGACTATTTAAGGTCTCCAAATTTTATGTGTCGGCACAAAGGGCCTACGGGTGAGGATTTTAAATGGATGAAGTGGAGAAATTTGCACTTCCTTAAGCAAACATATAGCATTTCCTTCCATGTGTCGGCAATGAAAACAAAAAATACAAACTAATTTGTCATGAAGTGTTCCCTTTTAGAACTCCCTCCTTGGTGCTTTTTCAACCTAACAAGTCATATTTTCTCCTCTTCCGTGTCAGGTTTATAGCTTTGCTGGTCACAGTTTCAATAACCATGATGGACGATCTTCTGTTCAATATATCATGTACGAGCATTCCGCTTGAAAGTAGCTCTGTGTTCACAGCTTGCTCTCTGTCACCTCCCGGTCCCTCCTCTCCGCCCCGTACGCACACGGCATTACATTACCCGCGCCCAGAGCTTTGGGAAAAGCTCATATTTGGGAACATTAAGTAAGCACGGGACGGCTGCTTGTTTGGGCCGAGCCTGACCTCACTCTGAAATGAGGCAAATTGTCATATTTATGACTCAGGGTAAGTCCATAATATATTGGTGTTCACATGTGGAAACACATTCACTCCCCAACGTGTGGCCTCCACTTCTTTCTCTCAAGCAGTGGTTTGCACCTAAGTGTGAGTCTTTTCCTTTGCTACTTCTCTTTTTCCATGTCTCATTGCTTTCTCATCTTCCCCCCACCTCTCTCTTTCCTTTCCTTTATTCCCATTTTCCCCCTCCCTCTATCCCTCTCTCCCTCCCTCCCTCCCTCCTTGCCTCCCTCTTTCCCTGCCTTCCTCTTTCTCTCCCTCTTTCCCTTTCTCTCTTCTTCTCTCTCTCCCTCCCTCCCTTTTTCCCTCCCTCCCTCTCTCCCTCCCTCCCCCTTTCCTTCCTCTTTTCATCCTTTCTCCCCCTTTTCTCCTTCCAGAACCCTCCACTAAACTTGGGATTTGTAGCATTTGTGTATAGCATCAAAAAGTCTTCTCAAATCAAAATTCCCCTTACCCTCCTATTTCACCGTCTCTTTGCTAGATCCAAGCTTATACCACACACAAACACACACACACACACACACACACACACTCACTCACAACCCTGGGGGTGGAAAACGTGGCTGGATAAATGCTCTTCACAGCTATGGTCTAGAAATACGATCCTATTGGGTCCCTTGGAATCTGACCCAGTATCATTTGTTTTTCTTGCTAAAATGCTTCTCTGTAAATTACAGCAGGAGCAGGCGAGGGCATGTGGTTTCTGATTTACTGTAGCGAATATCGAGGAGGAAAAAATACCAGGGTAGTCATTGATAATCAAAAGACGGAGAAAAACCTCACTGTGAAGTCTTTATTACTTCGGAGCTTGGTCAGCTCTACCTTCCTGTCCCTCAGGGTCAAGGCCCCGTTCTCCTGAAGTCTCTATTTTTATAACCACTCCATTTCCCAAGTAGGATTCGGGTTGGGAGAGCATGGAGTTAGCCTATATCCTTTTCCTTTCCCCTTCCCCCAATGTATTCTGGAAATTAGGGGTTTCTCCACGGTTCTTCTAGTTACTGCAGGTTTGTGGACATGTGGGGACACCCTTTCTGTCCCGTTTCCCCCTCCTCCTGTCATTGGGATCACAGTTTGGATTCTATGGACCAACCTCTTTCCCAGTCATCATCACACATGGATGATCAAGGTACTCATATCAAGAGAACAGGCCCTGCTGAAACTGGTGTGGCTCAGTGGATAGAGCGTCGGCCTGCGGACTGAAAGGTCCCAGGTTCGATTCGGGTTAAGGGCATGTACCTTGGTTGCCGGCACATCCCTAGTAGGGAGTGTGCAAGAGGCAGCTGATCGATGATTCTCTCTCATCGATGTTTCTAACTCTTTATCCCTCTCTCTTCCTCTCTGTAAAAACTCAATAAAATATATGAGAGAGAGAGAGAGAGAGAGAGAGAGAGAGAGAGAGAGAGAGAGAGAGAGAGAGAGAGAGAGAAAACAGGCCCTGCTCTTTGAGGCCGCAGAAATGCTGGGCCTGTCTTCAGTGGGTGGTGTTGACCTTATTGTCTCCACCAAGCTGAGAGCCGGTGAAAAGTGAAAAGTGTTGGGACAGCCATCCGGACCCTGAGCAGACTCACGGTTGGTGCTAAACATCACAAACAACCAGCCGCCAGCACAGCCGCCAGAAGTGAAGCCAGCACTTCCTTCTTTGCATGGCTCCTTGTGACCGATAGGGGTGAATGCGCCACGTTTTACGCCTTCTATTCAGGAGGCTGGAGTTACTAAATCACAGAACTGGGCACCCGGGGGCTGGTTCACAAACACCACCCATGCTGCTGCTGCCTCTCCGGTCCCGTGGAGATTGTCATTTACTTTCCCTCAGCCTCAGTTTCCCCAGCTGTGAATCAAAAGAATTGATTCTCTCCGAAGCCACTTCCTGCCATAACATCTGATGCCCCATTTGTGGGTTTTTGTTTGTGTGTTTGTTCTGGTTTTGTTTTGTTTTTTTAATCCTCACCCGAGGATATTTTCCCCTGATTCTTTAGAGAGAGTGGAAGAGAGAGGGAAAGACAGAGAGAAATATCGATGGGAGAGAAACACATCAAGCAGTTGCCTCTTGCAAGAGCCCGAGTAGGCCCAGGTTGGGGAGAAGCCTGCCCTTGACTGGAATGGAACCCGGGACCCTATGGTCTGCAGGCCAATGCTCTATCCACTGAGCCACACTGGTAAGGGCAATGCCCCATTTGTTTTTATTGCTGTTGTTGTTTTGTTAGGAAGGGAGTAGGGTAAGGTTTTCTTACTACCACGGTTTTCAATTTCTTCTGTGACTGGGGCAAGGAGAACTGTTTTCGCTTCATCTGCAAGGGGAGAATAATACTCATGAGCGATCTGCTTCCCACAAATGTTGACAAGACAAGGGATTGAGGGAGAAGGCTGTCTCCACACAGCATCACACAAAGCGAGGCCTGGCAGCGCTCCAAATCTCATTTGATTTGAGTGAAACAGGGGCAGTTTTTTTTTTACATTTTATTTTTGGCTGGCTGTGAGTCCTAGGGTTTTTAGGAAAAGGGATATTGGTGCAATTACTGATCATCTTCAAGACAACTTACTGTATTGTCTCACGCAGCTTAAGAAGCAGGCGTGGTTCTCAAGAACTCCAGTCGTGTGACTAATTTCTACTTAAAAACAAAATGTTGCATGTGGGTAAAGATATCGGACCGTAAAGTCTATATTGATTGGGGCTTTCGTTAATGTGCTCGAAATGAGTGTAATTGAACCCAGGACCTTCAGGTTGCGGAAGCTGGGTTGTAGCTTAGTTCAGGGACTTAATCGGATGCTGCCCTTTAAAAAATTCACATTCCCGCCCTAGCCGGTTTGACTCTCACTGGATAGAGCGTCGGCCTGTGGACTCAAGGGTCCCAGGTTCGATTCCAGGCTCCTATACAAATAACTATGTCAGATAGGAATAGGTTATAGATGTGGGGAGCGTAGAGGAGGGAACAGTTGCTGTGGCTTAAAGAATCAGGTCCAAGAACGATAGTGCGAGTGAATGTAGACAGATGTGAAGCCATCTTGATTTCTAGAAATGAGATACAAAGACATGTCAGCATAATCTCACTGTGTAAAAGATAGCACTTTCTTTAAAATTCGTAATTCAGTTGCTCACACTTACACCCTTGAGCGTGTACATATAAAACCTTTAAAATGGACTCACCTATTTCCTACCTACAGGTTTTATTGAATCATGCTTTATTTTATTATTTTTAAAATATATATTTTATTGGGGGTTTTTTTGGTTGTTTTTTTTTTTACAGAGAGGAAGGGAGAGGGATAGAGAGTTAGATACATCGATGAGAGAGAAACATCGATCAGCCACCTCTTGCACACCCCCTACTGAGGATGTGCCCGCAACCAAGGTACGTGCCCTTGACCGGAATCGAACCTGGGACCTTTCAGTCCCCAGGCCAGCACTCTATCCACTGAGCCAAATCATGCTATATTGTATTTCCTGTTGAGGATAGGCGTAGAGCATCATCATCTGTCAGTTCCACATTTACTGGGGGAACGCTTTCCGATCAATCTTTCCTCACGGCCTTGAGAACACATTTACTTGTATTTCATGAACTCTACTTCAACCAGAAAAGTCTCTGATGCTGACTCAGCACCCAGAGCTGCATTTTATACCTGTCAGGCTGGATATAGATTTTTATAAGGTGAACAATGGCTGCATTTAAGAACTGATGTTGTAATCATGAAGTCTCCTGGCAGTATCCTTTGGAAACTGAATCCATAAATTTTATTCGTATTAAATGTTTCTAATGGGAGTTGACAAATAGTTGAACGAGATAGCTCTCTTTTTGCTCTCCACTTGGCAGAGAGAGAGGGGAGGAAAAAGTCCCGATTACACAATGAGAAATGCATTAACGCTCAATCCCATTCATCTCAATTTTGCGCAAATATAATTTAAGACCTTTTACAACTGTTGGTGAAATTATAGTGTGCTGCAGTGGAAGTTGCAAAAATTTTATGGGTCTAATAAAATTGTCATTGTAATACCGTTATAGGGTGCTGGGACAATACAGATATTTGCAATGCTCCTGCCGCCATGCCAGACTCCGAGATAGATAGTAAGTTTGATTGGAGACAAATGCTAAGTGGAGCTAAAGCCCACGTTTGTTTGATATGAAAACCTCCCTCTTCGTGTTTGTGAGCAAATGAAACTGGGTGGATGATTAGGCCTTTTAATCGGTTGGCTTTCTACTGAAGCAGATAAATATTATCAAGCGCAGCCTATAAAATAAGTTATTGTTGAAATAATCACGTATTATCTTCAAAAAGAATTTCCAGCTGTGTATTTCCTGCTTCTTCACTCAAGTTTGACTTCGGGAATATGCCCCACGGCCTTTCTCTGCTTCAGATTTTAGCTTCAGCCCCCAATCTCTCGATGGTCTTTACTCGGACTCAAAAGCTTTTGAAAATTCCGGATACGAAACTCAGCTCCTTTGAAGCATGAGGTCAAAATCAAGAGCCCTTCTTGCTGTCGACACCTCTGGGGGAGTCAGTGGGAAGAGAGTACCTTGAAACCATCTACACCGAAATCGAGAGGATTGGAAAGGATAGGTTGTAGCTTTTTCCATGTGGCCCATTCTCTGCGATCTACTAACAGGATCCAATGGATCAAACATTCTATGTCCCACTTTCAGTAGAGTCCACATCACAGCCGCCAATGCATGTGCCAGACTCAGCCCAATTCTCATAAACACAGCGGCTCTTCCCAGAGTGGCTGTCTAGTTAGGCCTTCAATCAGGACTTTCAACTTCAGCCCCAAAATACGTTGAGCCCCCGAAGTCATTCATTCTCACAGGATGGTTTGGAGCTGGCAGGTGAAGACTTGAATGAGTCTTTATATAGAGTGGTCTTGCATCTCAACAAATGTTTCTGGTCTGAAGTGCCTGTTGTAGGGGCGCATTTCATTGTCATTAAATTATAATGATGATTGTGTTAGCGGAAATATATTGAGGTCTAGGTAGTGCTGAGCACCTCGCCCAGTTTTCCCACTCAATTCTCACTGCAGGCCTCTGAGGTAGGAGCTATCTCTGCCCTCATTTCACAGTTCAGTCCCTTGGACTACCAAGTCCTTCAGACCATGACATGTCTCTAGGACTTCTGGGGTCTCACCTCCCTCATTCAAATTCAGAGCTGGATTCAGGCTGGACTCTAAAGTCTGGTAGATTGGCAGGCTGGCTGCATTCCTTAAAAGCCTTTTGTTATTGTTGTTAATCCTCACCTGACAATATCTTTCCATTGATTTTTATAGAGAGAGAGTGGAAGGAAGGGGGAGAGAGAAAGAAAGAGAGAGAGATGTGAGAAACAGACATTGATTAGCTGCCTCTCAAACACACCCCAACCTACGCCTCGGGTGGAGCCTGCAATCAAGCTATGTGCCCTTGACCCGGATTGAACCCAAGACCCGTCAGTCCACGTGCCGACACACTATCCACTGAGCCAAATTGGCTAGGATCATGGTAAGCAAACTGTGGCTCTCGAGCCACATGCGGCTCTTTGGCCCCTTGAGCATGGCTCTTCCACAAAATACCACGGCCTGGGCAAGTCTATGCTGAAGAAGTGGCGTTAGAAGAAGTTTAAGTTTAAAAAATGTGGCTCTCCAAAGAAATGTCAATCGTTGTCCTGTTGATAGTTTGCTCTGTGGACTAATGAGTTTGCCAACCGCTGGGCTAGGGCAAGCCTTGCCTTTTGAAAAGGCCCGAGAGGGCTCCTTCACTTAGTTCTGCAAGGAGGACTACACCTGTGTCTTTCCAGCTGAACCCTTGACTGTGATGTTGCCAAAACCAAAGCACCTTGGGTTGGAGACCTGAAAGAGGATCCCCTTTCTGTCTTGCGCCTCAGAAGCTCCGAATTCAGGGTTCATTTCCACGTTCCTTTCAATCCGGAGAAGCATAATTTCATCTCAAGGAAAAAGAAAAACAGTCGCTTTCATAAAAAAAAACCTTTATGAACAAGGTTCAGAGGGCTCCTTGAACAACAAATGACTCTTGCGAAACAGCGGTGGCGTGGTGAGTTAAGTGTAAATGGCTCAGAAACACGCAGATTAAATTTCCCTGGAAACACTCAAGGGCTTCCAGAATTAATGGGGGGAAATGCTTGGACAATGTATATTTCAGACATTAGGCTTTTTTCCCCCTTCTTCTTCTCCTTTTTTCACTCTGCTGATTTTATTTTCTTCTGCAAAACACTTCCTAGGGTGACTTCATCTCTTGTGGTCAGGATGCTGTCAGACCCAGTTGTCATTAATCCTGGTGCATTCTGGGTGGTCCAGCCCGGGTATCAGCCTCACTCCCTCTTTTTACAGAGTTGGATTTTCTCGCGACTATTTGTCTTTCAATATAGGAAAGATATAAAAATAAAAAACACCATCTGAGGTCTGCGCCAAGCTCGGGGGCCCCGTGAAAGTTCACCGTTGTAGCGCTCGAAGATAAATATGTGAGCTTCTTGCATGCTGAAAACTGGTAAATCTTCCGTATTTTAACTCGGAAAATACCACCGTGGATATGGATGTGGTTGAGGAACCCATAAATCAAGATTGGAAGATTCTTAGAAGAGACTTTTGAGCGGCCCTCTAACCCATTCTCAAGCCTCAGGACATATCTCAATATAAAACATGACAGGTACATAACCATCGCCCCATTTCTTGACTGCGGCCTTAGATAAATTTTCTTCAACAGGCTTAAGAAAAATACGCCTATGTTTTCTCCTCTACAGACGTGCCCATAAAACTAACAATATTCCATTCTCTAGGAATTTAAGTTTATTTATTTTTTTTCTCCCCATCTTTGAAGGAGGCAAATTGCAAATACTGGGTTGATATCCATGCCTGTTCTTGCCCAAGCCTTGACCGCTTGGGTGAAGCTTGTCAGACATTCCTCTCTCTCTGAAGATAACGGTACTGAGGATGCTTTTGCAATTCTTCGTGCTGTATCTCCAAGCAATAGATTCTGCCATGTTACTAAAGTGTATTAAACTCTTGCCATCTCAGGACATGATGTGATAGGGAAAAGCAATTTACATTATTTAGTGAGTGCGAAATAGGTTGCCACCTAGAGCTTTGAGTTCAGTCGGGGTTCTAGAATTCATACAGTACACGGCCATGTAAGGCGTATCGCAAACTGTCTCCCCAGAGGCAGCTATAAGACTGAAAACATTTAATAAAAACACTGTTTCTGGCGCTCGCCCGCAAGCAGGCAACCATCAGCAGACCCTTCACGTGTGAAACGCTGCTGAATGTCAAGAACGGTGGGAGTCGGCCCATTCCCTCCCACCCAGACCCCAGCTCAGGCTGCAGGCAGGGTCTGGCAGAGTCGGGCAGGCCAAGCAGCCACGGGGCTTCACCACCACGGCTGAAGGGGTGTCGCTTGATGTGAAGAGATGGGCAGACTGTGTTGAGCATGGTGGAGGGGACTGTTTTAGCAGCGAGCTGGCCTCCGTCTCTGCTCGCCAGGAGTCACCATCATGGTGATATGGTTCCATGAAGCAGAAAAAAATAGGACATGGTATGGTTAGGTTTTAAGCGTTAGCCACCTATGGTACATATGACAATTAGGGTACAAATAAGGAGTATATTTAATATGGCTATATTAAAGTCTCATTTTTACCAGAATTGTTAGCATTGATCTATAACATATATTGTGATGCATAGAGTCACCTTTAAAATAGGAGCTAATATAATTCAGTTTATTTTGCTCATTAGATTCTACCTATGAGTGAGGTCATGTGATACTTAACCTTTGTCTGACTGGTTCGTGTCACTTAGCATAATGCTCTCCAGGTCCCTCCATGTTGTTGCAAATGGTTAAGAGTTTTTAAGCTGTTTTGTTTTATTTTTTCCCCATTGCCATTTATCCCCTCTACACTCTCTCCCATCTTCACCGGGCATGACATCTTAAAGATGGTGGGGTGCCTTCTCCACCAGAGGGCAGCACTGGGGTTCGGAGGCCTTCAGGCTCACCTCCTCCCTTAATGAATATAAATGAAAAGCTTTAGGCCCCCTTTTCAGACAAGTCAGACATTCAATCTCCCTCCTATCTCCCTTCCCCCACCGAGGGCAACCCATTCCAAGAACCAGCCTCCCAGATCATAATAGATGCTTTTCACGTTCTAATCTGTCTCATTACTCAGCAGTCTCATCGGGGCCCAGGAAACCACTTCCTGGACGCGTCCTCTTTTATTTGTGTTCATTAGCTCCACTAATAACGTTCTCTTGGAAACCGCAGTTTAATAAATTTCATAGCCCATGACCAGAGGACTTAATGAATATTAGTCACTCGGAGCTGTTCTTGTTTATTCAGCTTCTCTTTCCTCTCCTCCCTTCCCTGAGCCCAGGCCTCGCTGTGGAATGATAATGCGCAGAGAGCTGGCCGGGCCGCAGCCAGCTCAAAACAAGGAGTAAGGGGATCTCCCTGGCTCACACCTGTTTTAAGATTTGTTGTCCTTAAAACGAAAAGCTGCAGGGATTCACTCGGCTCCTTCCTTGTGGCTCCCGGCGGACCTCGCTATTAAACCGCAGGGAGGAGCCCAGCCTTCAGAGCACTTAAACGACTTATGTCAAATCCATCCCTCTCTTCCGGCCCCGGCCCCTCCATCCAGCCGCCGCTCCCAGGGGCTGGAGCACATTACAAGGCGCTCCCTTCATCTGAGCGGGCACAGACAGACCTTTTCACCATTTGGGGATGTCTACATTTGCAGGCACATCCTGTAGGCTGCCTGGAACAGCCTTAATTTCAATTTGCCGTCTCCCCCAGGGCCTTGCCATTCTCCGGCAAGTGAAAGACTCAGTGGTCGTTTCTCCTCCCCGACCTCTCACCCCGGCCCCTCTCTCTCACCCCTCCTCCTCCTCCTCCTACTCTTTCAGGGAAAAAAGCTGTGCTGGGGGGAGCACGTTGCTCGAGATGAATAGAATGACGTCTTGATGCTTCTAACAGTTGCCTAGGACCTTTTCTTTTTGAAAAAGTAATGAGCGCGTTACACCAGATGATCACGTGGGAAAAGTGTTCAAAGTCGGCAGGGAGTCCGGTCCATGCCGTCTTGGGTCCCCCTGGAATTTGGCTACACACGTGAGGGTCAACTGGTAGTCTTGAAGGCTGGGGCTACTTACGCTATATGTTTTATTATGGAAATTTCCACGTGTACACAAAAGGAGAGCCAATAGGGTAATGGACCTCCGTGAATCTATTCTCTTTATGATTTTTCAGTTACAGTTTACATTCGACCTGATTCTGTGTTAGTTTCAGGTGTGGTTAGATAACTGCGTGCGTTTCACAGCGTTTCACTTACAACTTACAACCACATAAATATTGTTAACAAAGATATTTAATAACAATTGATATTTCAAGTCCCCACTCCATGTAACCACTCTTTAACTTTCACAGTGATCAGCATGCGACCAGTTTTATGTGATCTCGTCCTCTTTCCACACTGGGGTTTAAAACAAACCAAGGATTTTATGTCTTTTTTTTCTCCTGTAAAAAAATTCTGCATATATTGCTAATTGATGAAGGATTTTTCTCTCTTTAAGCATAATCACCACGTCAGTATTGCACCTCATTGCTTTCTTTGGAATAGTATTATTTTTAACATGGCTCTTTGTATCTCTCTGTACAACTGAATTATTCCCTCCATTCAATAAGTCCTTCATTCAGTGTGCTCCTCCTCTAAGGTAACCTCTTTATGCACTAGTCCCTCCTTCGTAAAATGGAAACGCTAACAGTACCCACTTTGTGGGGGTTGTGAGGGTTAATAATGTATGTTAATGTCTGCCAAGTATTTATAAAGTGTTTGGCACAAAGTGCTTGCACTCAATAACTATTAGGAATTAATTTCATATCTCTCTCTCTGGTGAATTCTCTAGAGTATTTTGGCTGTAAATTACATAACTCAACATTGAATTGGCAAGTTCTGTAATGTCTGCTGTTTTTTTATTGCGTTATTTTCTCCTCAAAGATGCTGTTAAGCATGTTGAGAGCAAGCGCTGTGTGTTATGCATCTTCGTCCGTTCTATGGCACCCAAGCGTATTCTCATAGATAAGAAGGTACTTGTAGATTGGTTGATTGGAATCAAGAGTCAACTATATATGATCCCATGGTTATTCCCTCATTTATGTCGGATATTTAAAAAGAATCCTGCACATGCCTGCTACTTTTCTCCTGGAATATGACCTAGGAGATGGCCACCTTGACCTCAAAATTTAAATTTATGAATCAGCAGAGGGCAAGCTCATTCACAGGCTTTGCAAAGCTTTTGCATCCAGTTCTAAACCATCAGCCAATAATCCAATAAGCATGCGCGCCTCCCCTTCTCAGAACAGAATTTCTGAAGGTTATAATCCTCTGTTTCTCACGTTCAGGAGGAGCTGAGCTAACCGGTTGCTCCACAGCCAAGTTCTAATGTTCATGATCACCTCACTCTTGATGAGATGGTTTCAGGGGCCACTGAAAGCTGAGGTGTGTTCCAGAGCCTAGAGAAGAGCTACAGTCTCATCAGCTTCTGGCTGCAGGGCACTCTGTCCCCAGCGATCATCCATCTCCCCAGCTCTTGCCTGCCTCTGGGGTAGAGTCCATACAACCCAATCGAAGGGGCCTGAGCCCTAACATGTGCTTGCCGATGACTGAGATGCCATCTCTGTGTATCTAGGAGGCCAAATGTTCTTGTCTGTCTCCAGTTAGAGTTTGGAGCCGCCTAATCTTGGTTCAGTTCATCTCATTTCAATGAATCTGTTTAGCTGACCTGCCTTTGCTGGGTTTGGTGAACGGCCAGCAGAGGGGAGAGTGAAAAAGTAAAGGCAATAAGTCGGAATAATAAAGATATTTAATTGCAAGAAAACAACAACAGTGTGATAAGTCTCTGAGTTGCATCTCTAGATGGATTATAAATGATGCTGGAAGGATAAGATCTAAGATGACTCAAATAGGATAAGACCTCAGAAGATTCAAATAGATTAAAATCTCAAAGATACAATCTAAGATCCAAGAAGACTCTGTTTACCTGTGGGCAGCAGATTCACCAATATTATGTGGCGAATCTGCTGCCTACAGGTAAACGGAGCATTTCAATGAGAAACAGGAGGTGTAAATGAAAGTCACGTGCAACTTGAATCGTAATTGCCTCCCGCGCTCCAACTTCCCCCGTCTCTACCTCCGTCCCCAGCTTCTACATGGCAGCCCAGTAACATAGAAAACACACACGTCAGCACCAGCACCAACCACACAGGGCCTTCCTGGCCTGGGAATTCCCAGCAGCCAGGCCTGACTTCTGTCAGTTACCCCAGATGCTAAACTAATTGGTTGGATGCCCAGATGAAAGAGTGGAAGGCCGACAGGCAGGAAAAGCCCCCCTTCTGTGTCCAAAGCCATTAAATCTCAATTAGAACACAGACAAGGAAGGTGTGGATGAGTCTGGGGTAATTACCAGCCTTTGTCTGACAGCTCAGTTCCTGCAGCCTGGCCCTGAGCAGGTGCCTGGGAAACCCGATCCCCAGGCAGCTGCAGAGGGTGCGGGGGTCCCACCCCGCCAGCCGGACCTCCCCGCTCCCTGCTCTCTGCAGTGTGTGGCCCCTCACAGCCCATCACTGCCTGGCAAGCTGGCCCCACCTGTTCCAGAGGTGGCCCGACACACGGAGAGCCACCCAGGGGCAAACATCCGTAGACTCCAGCCCAGGAGACCCCTTCTGTTTATGCCTCAGGGGCGTTAGAAACTAAATACAGATCCTCCTGCCCCATCCTAGGCATTTGAGCATGACGGGCTGCTGTTCCAGTCTGATTTCGAGAGGTTTCCTGAGGCTGGGCGATCCCTCCCTCCCTCAGCCTTAACCCGGGGATGGGCCATTCATGGTGGTGTGGGCTTAATGATGTGCCCCGTGGCCGATTGACATGTATGTGTCTATTATAGGAACGTATCCTCTTCTTCTAGGTTGTCCAATCTGTTGGGGTATACTTGTTCAGTCATCTTTTATGATCTTTTGTATTTCTATGGGATCATTTATAACGTCTCCTCTTTCATTTCTGGATTTATTTTATTAAAAATTTTTATTTTTTACTTTTATTGATTTCAGAGAGGAAGGGAGAGGGAGAGAGATAGAAACTTCAATGATGAGAGAGAATCATTGACTAACTGCCTCCTGCACGCCCCCTACTAGGGATCTAGCCTGCAACCCGGCCGTGTTCCCTCACAGGAAATCAAACCGTGACCTCCCGATTCATAGGTCGATGCTCAACCACTAAGCCACACTGGCCGGGCTCTGATTTGATTTATTTGAGTTCATTGATGAATGGAGAAGTGTCACTTTCCTCGCTCGTCCTTTCCACCTGTACTCTGTGCTTGTTATCTGGCCCGGAGACAGAAATCCTTCTCTGTGTTTCTTTTTTCATCTTCAACGACTCCCAATCAATTGGTTGTTGCCCTTAGCCTATAAATAAATAAACCTCTCTAAACTTAAAATTCCTCATTGATCTTGCATCGACCTCTAGTCATTGTCCTATTTCATTTTCTCTTTGTAGCCAACATTTTTAAAAGGAAAACTGAAACTCACCATTTTCTTCCTTACCAACAATTGCCTCCTCTCCTAGACGGACATTCATTTTAACAACTGCGTTAAAATTCTTTCAACTTTTTAAGAGAAATGTTTTTTTCTTAGGGTAAGATTCACACATGCGCACACACACACACACACTTTTTTTTTAACTGAAGGGAAAGGCAAGTCATGGTAGGCAAGATTCTTGGTTCTTCTCTGCTGGATTTATTTTCATTTTTATACCAGAATCCTCACATTACTACAGAATATCCTGTTAGACTCTTTACCTTACTGTCTCTGACTTTGTGTCTCCTGCATGGCTATCGAAATGAAAGCTCCAGGTCTCCAGGGTTCAACGGTTATTTTTCTGAGAAAGTGGGCCTTGGTGCCCGCTTGCCTCTCCGAATCCATGATTTTATTATGATTTTTTTCTTCTTTTGAGGATTCCTTACTTCCTTACCAGTTCAGCAAATCATTTGAAAATATGCTCACATTTCATCCACCAGAAGAAGGCTTGTTCAGGTGTCAGTCCAACTGTTGGAAATGCAAGACTCTACTGATGTCTCAATATTTTTTCTCCCGTGGCTTGAGATCTCACAATTTTGTCCTCCCTCTCCAGCCATCTTCCTTGGGCTTCTTCGTTGGATCCTTTATCCTGCTCATCTCTCCAAGGTCATGTCTCAGAGAGTTCTCTTCTTCGCCCTCTCCATTCTGCTCAAGCCTTTAGCTATTAGCTTTAGACTGGTGTCTCCCAGATTATGCAGTGTCCATACAAGTCAATCTTGGGGGCTCCAGATCCTTGTATTGAAAAGCCTGCTGTATTTGGCTCTACCCATGACATTAGAAGTGCAATGTGTCCAGAGTTGATTTAATAACCCCCCTCCAATCTTATTTTATTTTTTTGTTTGGGTAAATGACACCAACTTTCAGCTTGTTAGCTAACATAGAAATGTGGGAAGCGTTGTAGACTCCTCCCTCCCCCACCTCCTCCCCATGTAATTGATCACAAAGTTTGTTGATTCTACCACCTAAAAACCTCTCAAATGTACCCCTCCTCTCCATCTCAACTCCCTCTACCTGATTAATTAAAAGCTTCATCATTTCTCTGCTGGATTGATGTCATAGCCTCCTAAATGTCTGCCATCCATCCACAGTCCTCACTGGAGTCCAAGTAATCTCTCTAAAACCCATACGTGATCATCTCATAACCTGCCCCTACCCGAAATCCATCAATGACTCTCTGTGGGGCTCAAGATAAAATTCACATTCCAAGTTCCATCTCTTCTATTCCCACGGAACCCCGACTGGAGGCATATTGAAATATTTGCAATTTCCCAAACATGCTGTGCTTTCTACAGCTTTATGACTTTACACACAATGTTTCTTCTGCTTACTTAGCATTTTATCCCTCTTCTTCTTTGTCTGGTCTATTATTCTTATTTAATAGCCACATTCTACACTGATACTGCCCCAGAAATCCTCCCTGTCTTCCGCCTACCCTACGCTGTTGTGTATTGATTCATTCATTCAAGAACTATGTGTTGAATCTGTATTATCTATCTCTCTACCTTCCACATTATTAGGAAAGTAATAATAAATAAATAAAAATCCTTATTACATTGTGGTGTAATAAATGCAAAGATATCAGAGAGCACAGGACCTGAGGAGGTCTGTACATACGTTGATATAATTGATTGCTATTCTGGTCCCCTACCCCTGAGTTTCTCTGAAATGAGCAGTCAATCATATGTGTCTGAAATACATGAACATAGGGTTGGTTATGAAATCTTTGCTTTTTATAAATTTCTGTAGTTTAAATCAGCCTCCACCTGTTACTGATATACCAGATCTCATGAAGCTCTCAGTAATTGTGTCATATGGACTAGGGGGCGTTTATCGAACCCTGAGAAAATAATAATATCTAACCCAATAGGACTGGCAAAGGCCAAACCCAAGAGAAGAGATAAGCATGTACTAAACTTTATTTTTAGATTTTTAAAATACATTCATTCTTGTTTTATCCCAAAAAGGTACTGGAGAAGTGCATAAAAAATATATATTGTTTAATGGGATAAAATATATTATCAAGGGAATGAGAATCAAGGGGAAATAAGAAAAGGGATATCATAAATCTGGAGAATAGATCAGTACATGAAAGTACTCGAGAAAAGCAACACATTTGACTCTAAACTTCTTAACAGCCAAAACAAAGAAGGACCGTGACCAGTCACAGTTCTCCCTAAGAAAAATAAAACAACCACTTGTGCAGAAGGAGCACAGTTTTATTGAAAACTGATCCCCAAGGAATTTCTCCCATGAATGCAGCAATGGCCAAGTGATATGGTAGACAAGGTCCTAACGTGATCCCTCAAGAGCTCCTTACATATGTAATGGGTCTGTCTCATCATGTCCTTTCTTGTGGGCAGTTGGCATCAAAGAACAAGTCAATAAAAGTTGTTCTGCAAGGAGCAAAATTCAGGGAAATGCATGAAAAATTCCAAGAATCAAACAGCTGAGGATTGAATCCTGGTTCATTTAAACATGAAGCATGAGGACATGATCCATTGATTTCCTCTTCCGTTCGTTTGGTCATTTGTAAAAAAAAATTGTGGTGATACTGGTTCCCCTGGCCAGTTGAAATTTACAATATTCACTCACAATGACCAGCATCCAATAAATCCTTCGCCTATGCCAAGCACTGTTCTAAACACTTGGCTTTGATTATCTGACATAATCCTCAGAGCAAGTTTGTTATGTGGGTACTGTTATTCCCACTTCAAACTCAAAAATCTGAGACCAGAGAAGTCAGGTCATTTGTCCAAAACCTCAGAACCAGGAGGGAGGGAGCTGTGATAGTAGCGCAGGCAGACTGACTGTGGAGTCCAGAAAGCATTCTGTCCTATAATACGGCACAGCTTTAGACATCTCTGGATAAAAACAATTTCTCACAGCCAGAGTTTTGATAACATGATCTTGGGATGACCTAGAAAACAGATGTTCTCCATGGCAGTTCAGACGAGACCCCTTTGCTTGGTCAAGTCCCTCTAATGAAAATCCAGGGATGTGGACGTACAGACAGGATAAATGGCAGGTTCCCCGAGGAGCCTTGGGGCCAGGAAAATTAATCCTCGTGTTCTGCTTACTGTCTGCGGCAAGGACAGCCCCTCACTGTCCGCTCACCTCGTTTATTCAGCGGACAGACAGCTGCTGGCTAATTGGCCTGCTGTGTTGCCCCTTCAGCTGGTCCGGGGGGCAAGGCTGATCTGGCAGGAGGCCTTGCACAAAGCTCACCCAGCGTGACTTCAGCCGGATCAAGCTCTAAAAATAGAAAGCTCTGCTTCTGCAGGGCCCCGTTGGACGTCCAACCAGTAGATGCTCAGAGATAGGCTGCCATCTCAAGGGTGGCTTGAGTTCCCTCTTAAAACCAGAGTTGGAATGACAAGCCTGGAGCGCTGGAGTCTGAGCCCATGGCTGCATCGTGCAGGGCTGGATCCTGGCTATCAATCATAGCAGCAACAGCCTGAAACAGCTCTCACAGGCCCTCAAATCTCCCACGTGTGGCCTGGGTAAGCCATTATGAAAAGCCCGCCTTCTCGGATGGAAGAATTCCGAGCCTCTGCATACAAGGCACACCTCCCCATAATCTATCCCTTTGTCTCATCCAGCCTGTTTCATTCTGGAATTCTCTTCCAAGCATCATGACCCGATCAAGGGTTAAAGAGGATTCCACTTGCCCTAACCGGTTTGGCTTAGTGGATAGAGAGTTGGCCTGTGGACTGAAAGGTCCCAGGTCAGGGCATGTGCTTGGTTTCGGGCACATCTCCAGTAGGGGGTGTGCAGGAGGCAGCTGACCAATGTTTCTAACTCTCTATCCCTCTCCCTTCCTCTCTGTAAAAAAATCAATAAAATATATATATTTTAAAAAAATAAATAAAGTTACTCTTTAAAAAAAATAAAGAGAATTCCACATCATTTGAGAAAAGTGGCAGCCTGTCAGAGAGAGGCAGTGTAGACCTGTGTGGACGTCGCCTCATCTGGATCCACATTCTGGCTCCATCGTTTATGTAAGGATGTCTATAGCTCTGGATGAGGTATTGAATCTTCACCTGGTTTCATTATCACCCTGAGACTTAGCCTCATTGTCTGTAAAATAGGGGCAATTAAAAGTACCAGCTTCATAGAGTGGAATTGGGACTAACGTGAGATAATCCAAATACACTCAAGGGGTTTAATAAGGTAAATCAGAAATTAATGGAATATGAAACTATAAAAGTAACAAAAAGTAACAGAGCCTTCAATTAAATAGAAAGCTTTTTTTTTTTTAAAGGGCAATAAAGTAGATAAATATTTAGCTATTTAAAATTTAAAAATAAATCATAATAACTCAATTAGGAGAAAAGAAGCAGTCACAAATAATATTTTTAGAGAATATACTTTCACTAAATTTGGATTAGATCAACTTGATGACTTTGTAGAAAAACATAGAGTAAGTATCAAGACAGACCCCAGAAGACTCTGAAAAGAATAATAGTCATGCAATAAGTTGAAGTCACTATTAACGACCTGCCTATCTTTATAGAAAAGTTAGAAGTGATTTTCCAGCACATTCCATCAAGCTTCAAGAAACATGTCACTTCCCTGTTATTTAATTCCTTTCAGAGCATAGAAAAATATGGAACGTTTTCCAACTCATTTTTTCAAGACTAGCAGAATTCTGACACAATAATTGATCAGGAGAATATCACAAAGCTATGGATAAATCTCACTCGTGGCCATAGATGTAAAAATCATAGATAAAAACTAGTATATCTAGCTACTTAAAACAGGGTTCTCCATTGTGCAGGAAGAGCTCAACACCGGAAATCCATCAATGCAATGTCTGACATTTCCACATTAAAGGAGATAGACACCCCAATGCTTATCAAGATAAGAATGGAAAGAGACCAACTTTTGTTTGATAAATGATGTTTACCAGGAAACTACTGCAAACACCAACCCGCATAGGGAAACCTCCGAAGCTTCCTCATTGACAGTGAGACGAGGACAATGCCCAGCAGGCCACCACAGTGACACTTGTGAAGGAACAACTTGTTAATTAGAGAAAGAAAAGGCATTGAGCCAGCCAATACTCCCCTCACGCATTCTTATCCTATGCATAACTTCCAAATGAGACCTGTGCATACTTTTTAGCCAAAACAATCACCTGTTTTTTGTGACGTTGGTAAATTTAAATGATGCCTTCTGTGGAAGAAAAGCTATTTTTAGGCAATGTGTTTTTATTTTTTTTCATAATTATAATTTATGGCACATTCCTATGGGCAGGAGCGATGCTGACTGAATAAATTAATAGTTGGCTTCAAGTGCCTGTCTTATTACAGGAAAGCATCTCAAGTGCATCATGGGACGTTTCTTTGGGCTCTTATGCTCCATGGAGGCCATGCCATTGACAGTGACCTTGGGGCCCCGAGTCTAGTCTAACGTACTCATCCTGGGAGTCAACACACTACGGTGGAAAGTTCAAAACAAGCCAAAGTCTCTAAGAGGAAGTTGCGGGAACCAGCACAAGCTTTGAGACACTGAAGAATTTTTTTTTTTTTTTTTTACCTAAATTGAAGCATTATTAAATTACTTTCATTTAACCGGTTTCCATTAGATCTGTTCAAGTTTATCCTTCTGGTTGGAAATATATATATATATATATATATATATATATATATATATATGAATGAGAGTGGTCTCTTCCAGCTAGCCACCTTTTTCTTCTAAGCGTCCTTCCCTAGGATGTATCGATAGATGGTTGTCTCCCGCAGTCAATTAACTAACACACTGGACATTCAGAGCTAATACAGACCTAACTGGTTTCGGAAGGCTTCTTAATTTGGCCAGAAGCAAGGGAAGAAATCTATGAAAAGGGACAAGAACAAACAACTCCAGGAACAGCAGGAGCAAGCCTAACACACAGAGCCAGCCGGTTAAAACTGGGACTGGGAGTCCTGCCAGCATGGCTCAGTGGCTGAGCATCAGCCTATGAACCAGGAGGTCACGGTTCAGTTTCCAATCAGGGCACATGCCCAGGTTGCAAGCTCAACCCACAGTGGGGAGTGTGCAGGAGATAGCCGATCAATCAATGATCATTGATGTTCCTCTCTCACTCTCTCCCTCCCTCCCTCCCTCCCTCCCTCTCTCCCTCCCTCCCTCCCTTCTTCTCTGAAATCAATTAAAAAAACAAACAAAAACCAACCAACCAAAAAAAAAAAAACCAAACAAACTGAGACTGGGCAGGTGACTGGGACATTTCATCTGGCCAGGAATGGCATGGCAGTTAAATTCTTCCTTAGGATTATCTTAGCCTAGAACACTCAGCTGGGTTCGGGAATAGTTGCTATGGTACATGGTAGAGGCCCTTCTGATGTATGAGGCACTGCGTGCACACATTATCTCCTTGAATCCTTCCAGTGGTCCTCTGTAGGAAGCCAAGCTGGCAGGAGTCCCATTTTACAGATGAGTAGGTCAAGGCTTGGTGGCTTCCCCGCACCACATTGCTGGCACAGGGCACGAGCAGTCCGTAAACACTGACCTTTCGGCAGCCCCACAGACACAGCCGCACACTGGCTGTGTGAGAACATGACCTCCCTTATCAGAAGCAAGCAAACACACAATTGGTGAAGGCTTGCTGACTCATGTGGGCAGTGAGGAAAACCCAGGGAGAGTGTAGAATTACCCCCCAAAAATATCTGCCAGATTTGATATTAGCCTTAGGTCTAGAGAGGTGGAGAGAACTCAGTGGAAGGGAGAGGAAGGAAAGAGGAGAGAGAGAGAGAGAGAGAGAGAGAGAGAGAGAGAGAGAGAGAGAGAGAGAGAGAGATCTCAGCAAGGGCTATTTTCAGACTCCTGCGAGTTGTGTCCATGAGATTATAAAAGCTAACCGAGGCTGCAGGTTTTTAAACAGGAAAATACTGCAGGTTTTTAAACAGGAAAATAGGTCCTTGGTTTGTTTTCTGACCCAGTCCTCTCCCCCCACCCCCACGCCTCCCCCCCCAATAACGCAGCTTGCCCAGCACGCTAACCTTGCATTTCTTGGAGTGGGACCATCAGATAGTTCGGTCTCTCCTGTGTGGTTTGTTTACTGGTTACGGTTGGCTTAATCTTATCAGTTCTGCTGTGCAAGTTGCTCTGAGCAGTCCTCCTGAGGTTTGTCTCTCAGCAGGCAATTCCCACTCCTTGCTACCTCATTAGTGTCAGAAAGGCCGAGGTGAGGTACTTGCCAAACTGTGGCTTGCAGGAGAGAGAGGGGAGGGGGGCATTTCCTCCCTTTTCTCTCTGTGATCTCTTCAATATACGGAGGAATGATATCCTCCTAATAGAGTTCACCCTAAAGCATAAATCATAGTCCAGAGGAGAACGAAAGAAACACAGACAGGAACAAAATTATTGGACATTGTGGTTAAAAGTTGCTCTAAAGCCCTAACCGTTTTTTGGCTCAGTGGATAGAGCGTCGGCCTGCGGACTGAAAAGTCCCAGGTTTGATTCTGGTCAAGGGCATGTACCTTAGTTGAGGGCACATCCCCAGTGGTGGGTGTGCAGGAAGTGGCTGATCAGTGTTTCTCTCTCATTGATGTTTCTGGCTCTCTCTCCCTCTTCCTTCCTCTCTGTAAAAAAAATAAATATATTTTAAAAAGTTATCCTAAAGACAGGTCTTATGGACCCAGCTCCACTCCTGTCCTATTGGTCTGATGGGGCCTGAGGGTTTAGCTTGGTGTGTGGCGGGAGGGGGAGGCCTGTGTGGGAAGGTGGGAAGTGCGGCTGTGAAAGACTGAGGATGGGGAGAGGGAAGGGAGGGAGAGTTGAGGGTGGGTTTCTGTCTCCGATGATGTTATTTTGGACGAGGAGGCCACTAAACACCAGGAGGATGACATTGTCGTGGAAAGGGGAGTCCAGGTGATGGAGCCCCCCATTGTACCTTTCCGGTACCCACAGCCACACCCAGCGCGGAGGATGAGCAGTGACTCATACTCTGAGACGCCAGTGTGGGTGCAGCTGGGGTGAACTCTGGATGAATGATAGAGAAAAGCTGAGCGAGCCTGACTCATTGTAATAGCAACACCCAACAGCCGCATCGCTCTCAGGGTGTGTTGGCTGTTATCTGACCATCCTAAGTGCTTGACATGTATCAGCTCATTCATACCCAATCCTAACTCCTCAGGCGTGGACTCTCATAGCTCCATTAAACAGGTGAGAAAACTGAGGCAAAGAGCGAAGACACACAGCGAAGGGTAGGATCGGGATTCAAACTCGGGAAATCTGGCTCCTGGGTGTGGGGTCTTCACACTGCATTCCATGACGTCTCCAGGCTAAACAAGGATGCTCGTGTTTCTGTTTGCTGCGATAGTGGGAAGTACATACAGTCACACGCTCTCAGCCAAATGGGGACATGGTTAAATAAAGGAACGTTCAACCCAAGTTTTAGAGGCGGGAAGTTTTACATTTTAAACTCATTTTCAATAGCAAAGGAAAAGTCTCTATGAGATGGCATCGGAAGAAAAAACACAATGTCAAAGAGCATAGCATGACACTACTTTGCTTAACAAAGACTTTTTAAAAATATATTTTTATTGATATTTTACAGAGAGGAAGGGAGAGGGACAGAGTTAGAAACATCGATGCGAGAGAAACACCAATCAGCTGCCTCCTGCACACCCCCTACTGGGGATGTGCCCGCAACCAAGGTACATGCCCTTGACCGGAATCGAACCTTGGACCCTTGAGTCCGCAGGCTGACGCTCCATCCACTGAGCCAAACCAGTTAGGCCAACAACAAAGACTTTCGTACCTCTATCTGTCTCATCTGCCTCTGATTAGATGAGTTCCCAGCCACCTGGCCTCATAACTGCTATAACCAGTTACTTACTGGGAGGCCGCACCAGAGGCTGACATCCTGGGATAGCAAGAAAGAGCTGGGACCCTGAGGACGGAAGGCCAGTCTGCAGAATTGTGCTCCATTTATTTACTGGGAGGACTGGAATGGCCACAGCCCAGGCCAGATGTGGGACTAGCGCGGCCATCCCCCGGCAGCCCCTGAGCCAAGGTCCTCAGTCCCTCTGGGCCCCGCAGGCATAAATCATCGATTTTCTATGAATTGGGGATTAGAGCGACATCGTGTGCTTTCTATTAATAGACCTCCATAAAGGCTGCAGGTGCAGCCGGGCCGGTCTTTGAAGTGCCACTTACTCGTCCCCTTTCCAAATCCTCAGGATCCAACCATCATAAAAGAAACTCCGGGGGGTTATTGATTGAGAGGCCCTTGGGGAACCCTAAAGGCCTGCGCTCAGGGGCCGGGCTGCTCCCAAGGTGCGGCTGCAGGCCCGGGGCTATAGTCCAGGTGTGGGGGTCCCTGCTGTGCCACCTGGGAGTGGGGCCAGCTCCTAGAGGGCGGGGTCTCAGGGCAGAGAGCCCAGGGCCACGCCCCCAGCTCCCACCCCTTCATTCCAACCCCAAAGAGGGCGGATTTCCCCCTTACTGAAGGTCTTGCTTAAACCAGCAATCTCTGGAGCTATATACATTGAGGGGAATTCTCTGATTGATTAATGTGAATTAAATAACTTTATTTCTTTCAATCATCTTAATTGAGTTAAAAATTATTTGTAGATTTCTTTATTTAATTTCTTTATTGTAATTACATTTCTGTGCTGGGTTTCTGTCTCTCCCCCACCCCATCTCTTTCAGGCACTGTCCCTCGGCCACGCCCACGTTGGATGATATCTTCCTGAGATTCCCATACCTTCCCTGCCTTTCCCTCCCTATGAGTCAAATGAACATGCATCTGGCAGCCTTTCTGACTGTCCTTCCCACACGGAGTGGTGCTTGTTCGATGCAAACCGGCCACCTTATTCCTCTCCCAGCCCATTTCTGCCCTCCAGAGTCACTAAGAAATATACAGAAGAAGACACCCATGTTCTTTTCAATTGTGATTGTTCTCTCTCTGAATGACTCTGCCCGGCCTCAAATGCCACACAAATGGAGTCACAGAGCATGTCTTTCCTGTGTCTGGTGTCTTCTGCTCAATATGTATTTGGAACTCATGCATGTTTCGTATGTTCTATATCAATAATGTAGTGATTTCCAAAGTGGGCCATTGGGGGTCCCTCAGGCTCTTCCCAGGGGGTCCATGAGGTCAAAGGTATCTACAGTTATACAAAAGTGCTATTAACCTTTGGCACTCTTATTCTCTCATGATAGTATGGTATAATCTCTCTCTCCACACACACACACACACACACACAGATATAGTATGATAATACACGTATATCCTATTGATTCTGTTTCTGTGGTGGACTCTAATGCAGGTCCTCTACAAATAAGTAGGAACCACGTGCACATCTAAAATGCCTCTCCTTTTTCTCCTGCGAGAGCAGATGCATAGTGCCTGCCAAGGTGGTTCAGTAGTCACGGACTCTCTCAGCTCAGTCACACACAGACGGAAAGATTTCAGTGAAAATGGCTAAAAACTTGGCTCAGTATTTGCTCACCTTTGAAAGGCTTACACAGTGCAACCTAAACACAATGGTTGTTTAGGATTCTTGGTGTGTTTTTTTGAAAGTATATTCATGTAACAGCGACGTGCAAACAACTCACCCCCAAACACCAAACGCCAAACACTCGCGGTTCTTCAATGCTCTCTTGCTATCTCATAGCTGCCAGGGCTCCCCAATTTTTGGAGATAAATAATATTGCCCTCTGGGGGTCCCTTTCAACAGCATGTTTGTTTCTGAGGCGTTTCCTTTAAAAGAGCACCGAGTGTGACAAGGGACATAAGCTCATGTCACTCCAGCTGTTTCTCCTCTTCCCTGTCATCCACGTAAAATAACAATCGTGGGCCCATTTCAGAGAAACTTTGAACTAACCAGTCTCTTTGCTCTTGGCATTGAAGGCGACCTTGACATAGACCCTCATTGCTCTATTTCCTGCGTGGACACTCTTCGTTTGGAGACATTGCCTCTAGATCTCAGAGTGTCCCTCATTTTCGTCAGGGGACATTGGTGGAAAAGGACAGGTGGGGAGACATGGGGCTCACCTGGTCCCGGACCAGCAGGCGACACTCAGGTCTTGGGCTCTGTCCCCACTTGGCACCAGACAATCCCCCCTTCTGGTGCCAGTGGGACCCTGAAGGGCTTGCTCAGCCTGCAAAGGACAGACCCGCACTCCGGGTGTAGATTTCTCCTCGAACCAAAGTTCTCGGAGGATCACGGCTCCCTGTGGCTTCTCAGCTTTCTGTTGTATATTTTTTAATGACGGACTGTTCATTGTTTCAAAGCTCTCTCCCCATCTGCTGCTGGACAAGGTGTCTGACTAAATTACATTCTGTGACACACGCCGACCGCAAGCCAATAAAAGAATAACCAGATAAGCAGTGAGTAGGTTTTTCATCAGAAGACTATATTGAACTGGAGATAGTAAAAGCCTGCGTAACTACCTGCAGATGCTAAAAATCTATAAAGGTGTAGCCTGGGTCGGCAGGGCTTACCTTCTTAATAATACGTTAGCCTTTGTTTTGTACATAGCTTTATTATTGGACTTAATAAACTATCAGTTTTATTATGTACAGTACATAACTCCTGGAGTTTTACGACAATTACTAGAATCCCAGCACAGTTGAGAGAGAGACAAAAGAGATTATTTCAGGGGTGGATATTCTGAAATACAAAGAACTCAAAGCAGGTTTGTTGAAAACACTTATTTTCACTAAGCAATCTGACTTTTTTTTTGGGGGGGGGGAGGAATCTATCACAGTTGAAAATAACAGTTCACTTCTCAATTCCTTAAGATAGTGTCTTAGCCGGTTTAGACCTACCCAGATCCTTGAAACATTGCAGCATTTTATGGGTAAAACTGTTCTAATTTCACCAGAATCCATGTGAAATGAAACCTCAGGGGAAGACGGGCTGTCAGGAAAAATGACACCCTCACCCTACCTCAAACTTCTTGTGGAAACACTGGCTAAAAATACCAGGAAGGAGAGAGACTATCTCGGGATCTTGATGCATTTTTCAGATTTTCCTACGCTCCACGGTCTAGTTGAGCTTGTGATTTGGGCATTGAATGTCTGATGTGATTTAGACATAAAAATAAAAAAAAGACAGTTGGCTGTCATATTGCTTGCTGTTACTCTTGAGAGTGCTCCGTGGAAGCTGGGGAACAAGGGGCAATCAAGATTTTGGTGTGCTGTATTTGGCACACCAATAGTAGGGACATATGCAGAAGGATTACTTACTGGGCTTGCTCCTTTGCGTCTCTCTAAGATGACATGTAGCAGAGTCGGACTTTGTAGAAAAAACCACTCACTTCATGAGTACAATAGCTAGTGTTTGTTGAGACGTGCCGCATTCCAAAGACCCTTTTTAGATGTTTGCATGTATGTAAAATATGACTGTGATATTTTATACAATAAGATATGGTTTCGTTGAGTTATTCCCCTGTGCCTCCTTTATTATTATTTTTTACATCACTAGCTATAGTACTATAATGCTTGGCATCATATGTATATGTTTATTGATGGTCTATTGAGATTGTATGCTCCGTGAGGGCCAGGGACTTCCTCTGTTTTATTTAAAGTTGTAGTCTTGCCCTAGCCGGTGTGGCTCAGTTGGTTGAGTGTGATCCCATGCGCCGAGAGGTTGATGGTTCGATTCCTGGTCAGGGCACAGTCAATCCCCAGAAGAGGGCATACAGGAGGCAGCCGATGGATGCTTCTCCCTCTCCCTTTCCCTTCCTCTCTCTCTCAAATCAACAAAAACATTATTTTTTTAAAAATTGTCCTCTTGCTGTTGAAATCTTTGCACATAATGGGTTTCCCAAGAAATTCTTGTTGCATGTCTACTCAATAAGAGTGGTCTATGAGCCTCGGAGTCCTGTGGTCCTGTGGCTGGCTCAGGATGTCTGGGGCTGGTGGTGATGGGTGAAAAGGGGGTTCTGACTCCTTGTCCAGTGCTCCTTCCATCTCCTTCTCTCCCCTTCCCATGGTTCCTGGGTAGATCTAAGTTAGGAAAGCAGCTATTAGGAGTATAGAAGCCTATGGGGGCTTCACCAGGAAGTGATCTGGGGTCCAAAGTGAAGCTGGTGCATACACAGACTGCATTGGAACTCTCACTCTGCCAGCCTCCGGCCCTCCTTCTGAAATGAGCGTCCCCGGGCAATTACGGCGCTCCTGGCGTGCGGGCTGTCCTTAGCCACGCTTATGGACACCAGCTTGTGGCCGCTGGCGCCAGGCCAGCTGGGGAAACTGCCTTCCACCGAGAGGACACAGGTTCGAGGGGATAATGAGGTGGAGTTCTGCCCGGGTTTGTTGATGGGAATGTGCTAGAGATTAGCCTTTTCCCCTCGTTTCGCCGATGAGTAACGGCCGGAGGAGCAGGTGGCAGGCTCGTGGGGGGACGTGAAATGAATACTCGGCTTCCTGGCCTCGCCTCTGTTGTTTGCATGGAGGATTTCTCTGGAATCTTCAAACACATTGCAAGCACCTTTCCCAGCCCAGGTCCGTTTAGTTTAGTCTAAAACCTCAGGCCCACAGGGATTGGAGCCATCCAGGTTTTCTCAAGGAGTCCATCCCTCCCTCCCCTCCACCCCCCGCCTTTGTGGGAAAGGACCCAGCACCAAACTTCTGGGGAATGGAACCGTTAAAAACAATATGAAGTACAATCCAGGCCTTTCAGAATAGCTATGAGACCTCAACCAGAGTACCATCTCAGACTCCAAATAGCAGCTCAGCCTCAGTCCGAGCAGCTTGTCCAAGTTCAAGAAGCACACCAGCAGTGGGACTGCAGCACACCCATCTGTGTCTCTATTCAGGGCTCTGGCATGGCCAGCGATGATTTTCATAAGGTTTCTCTTCCTCACAGTGCTTAGGACCCTAGAGCTTACTTCTGGGTACCACTAGCCTACGAAAATCAAACTACCAATAGATTGGTCCCATTCTTTTAGAGAGGATGGGAGAGGGAGAGAGAGAATCATCAATGATGAGAAAAAACAAAACAAAACAAAAAACCCACATAAATAAATAAATCATAAATAGAAACATCAATGATGAGAATCACTGATCAGCTGACTCCTGCATGCCCCCCACTGGGGGTCGAGCCCGCCATCAGGGCATGTGCCCTTGACCTGAATTGAACTCAGGACCCTTTAGTTCACAGGCCGACGCTCTATCCACTGAGCCAAACCAGCCAGACCTATGTTCCTGTTCTGCAGAGATCTTGCAGGATGCTTCATCAAGGCATTGTGAAAACCCACATTTTGTCCTTTCCCATCGCACTTCTGTCCTAAGGGACAGCACCCCTGCCCTCCCCTCACCTCCCTCCCCCCCCCACACACACACACTGTTTCCTGCAGACCCATCGCCCATAAGAAAAGATGTGGCCAAAACCGGTTTGGCTCAGTGGTAGAGCGTCGGCCTGCAGACTGAAAGGGTCCCGGGTTCAATTCCGGTCAAGGGCATGTACCTTGGTTGCTGGCACATCCACAGTAGGGGGTGTGCAAGAGGCAGCTGATCGATGATTCTCTCATCGATGTTTCTAACTCTCTATCTTTCTCTCTTCCTCTCTGTAAAAAACCAATAAAAAATATATTAAAAACCGAAACAGAAAAGATGTGGACGCCTCTAGTCCCGTTCGTCCGGCCTCCTCTCCCAGCTGCAGGGAGGAGGCCAGAGCGAGGCCATGGGGACAGGGAGACGGGTTTGTTTGTTTTTATATTATCTCATATATTATCCCGCTCAGGGAACCCCAGCCTTGGCTGCAGCCAGCTTTCAGCCACCGGTTTAGATTTCCAAACCCTTGTTTATAGGGATTTATTTGGAAAAATAAAGCCTTAAAATAGAAGCCCAGGCTTATCATATGAAGGCCTTTTCCTACCAACTTATAAGCAATCAACTGCTTGGTTTATTTTTTCCTTCTCTTTGAGACGGAGTCCGTTCCGACAGGAAGCTGATGTCAAGTATTTGGACCGACAGCTAAGATCCGAGGACCAGCTCTCCTGGGGGTGGGGGTGGGAGGGAGCTTCTTTCATTCTTGGTCAGAGTGGTGTGCTGCAGGCTTGTAGCAATGATTTAGAAACTGAGAGGGGAGAGAGAGAGAGAGAGAGAGAGAGAGAGAGAGAGAGAGAGAGAGAGAGAGAGAGAGAGAGAAGAAGAAGAAGAAGAAGAAGAAGAAGAAGAAGAAGAAGAAGAAGAAGAAGAAGAAGAAGAAGAAGAAGAAGAAGAAAGAGGAGGAGGAGGGGGAGGAGGAGGAGGAGGAGAAGGAGGAGGAGGGGGAGGAGGAGGAGAAGTAGGAGGAGGGGGAGGAGAAGGAGGAGGAGGAGGAGGAGGAGGAGGAGGGGAAGAGATGTTCAAAGCCTGGACATGGCAGTTGGCTGCAGCCCCTTTCTGGCTGTAGGGTCTGTCCTCTGACCAGCACTGCCCAGGAGGAAAAATCACTTTGGCCGTGGCCTAAGGGTTAGTTAGGGCCTTGAAAAGCAGCACCAATCCCAAACCAACAAGTTATAAACTGAGCCCTGGAGTGCACAGGGCTCCCGGGTGACTTGCCTTCTGGGTTGACCAGTCCCTGGGGGGGCTGGAGGGGTTTCTGTGAGGCCCTCTGCTCTCAGGGCGAGGTCTCCCTTGTCCCCCAAACCCACTTTGGTTGTTTGGGATGGGCTGGAGAGAGAAACAAAAATTGTCCTTTGTGAGCCGAGACCCAAGGAGGCATGGCGGGAATAATTGTCCTATTGTGCAGGCAGGATGAATTCTGGGTCTCCTCATGAACCGTGTTCTCTAGAGGAGCTTCCAAAGCAAACAGAGAATGGGAATTGGAATCTGTGGGACTGAGGACCAAGGACATCTGCACACAAGGCCACCGCTCCTGCCACTAATTCACAATGTGGACAGATTGCTCCGTTCTTTTGGTCTCTCTTCCTTCTCCTAACACTAGGATATTCTTTCTAGACCCAAAGGTTTCTGGTTATTTTCCTTCTCATTTACACAGTGTGATCTCTGACCCCCTTCCATGACACTCCTTTTTGTTTTTCTGACATCAGGATCCAGAAATACGCTGAGATCTAGTACCTAACCTGTCCCCCAGTTCCCCACCTTATTGATGGAGAACTGGTGACCTATCAAAGAATGACAGCTTTCCTTCCCCCCTCCCCCTCCATCATGTTCAGTTTCTCCACTGGTGCTACCTCTTGGGGATGTCCAACATATAAAATGCATTTAAAGCTTATTTCATATTCTGGCAATTAAAAAAAATTTAATTCATATCCAAAATCAAGATTGCTTCTCGTGGACACCACAGGCCCTGTGTGTCATACTGCAGCCATTCTAGAAGCATCCTTTAGTCTCCGGGAGATGCAGGGACAGATATTGTAGAGTTCTGGTCTTCCCTTTCCCTTGCTGCCACAGAGGAGTCGTCAGCCATGCCTGCCACCAATGGCTGACGTGCTTACAGAAAATGAATTAGAAGCGTGTCCCGTGAGCTTCTCGGCTGACGGCTGAGATAGGCAGGAACTATCCCCCTGTCTCTGTGACCACGTATCTCTTCAGCCAGGACCCCCTTCCTCCCACAGAGACTGTTTAGTCTTTTCTAGGTTACATCTGAGAGAGCTCCGGGCTTTATATTAATACCCAGGCTTTGAAACCACAGTGGCTAATGGCCCCACCAGCTGCCTTCCGTAGCCTTGAAGAGTGACTGGCCCCTTTTAGGAAGAACTGCCACCTAATACCTCCCTCTCAAATACTAGGTCAACAGGGAGTCATTTGGCAGAATTTTCCATCAACAAGGTGAGGACCCGGGGGTTGGCACCAACTGGTTATACACATTTCTCTCCTCGGCCTCTCCCTGTGCCTGTGTGGTAATATGTCTCCCATGAATACTAATTGCCTCCAGGAACAGGAGGATGGTACTACTCCAGTCCTGCCCTACCAAGGTATGATACTGACCTCCTGCCCCCAACTAAAACATATACACACAACACATGTGCTGGTAGCACCTTTGTTATAAATGCAGGCTCTGTGCATTTAAATAGTGTTTGTGGTCAGCTTCCATCTTCACTCATCACTCTTTGGTCTTTGCCTCGTTATGAAATGCCTCTGATTTCAGACATTGCCAAGCAAAGCATCCAGCCCCTTCGGAGAGTGTTGGTGAGGTCAAAACGTTTACTCCTTGGGTAACCAACTTTCAGGGGTCAATGCATGGGAGCAGATAGTGGCTGTTGGGCATCTGGAAGGTGCATCATCAGAGGAAGTAACCCCAAGCCAGGCGATATTTCTCTAAGAGAAATGACTAACCCAACATGAAGTGCATGGGCCCTGGCGGGTGTGGCTCAGTTGGTTGAACCTCATCTCATACGCCAAAAGGTCACCGGGCCAATTCCAGGTCAGGACATATGCCTGGGTGGTGGACTCGATCCCCAGTAGGTGGTGTGCAGGAGGGAGCTGATAGATGTTTTTCTCTCATTTCAATGTTTCTCTCACTCTCCATCTCCCTTCCTCTCTCTTTAAAATCAATAACGGTGTTTTTAAAAAACACAAAAAATGAAGTGCATGGTTCATTGGAATTGCTGTCTTCTTCAAAATAGACTCACCCAGGCCGTGGTATTTTGTGGAAGAGCCACACTCAAGGGGCCAAAGAGCCGCATGTGGCTAGCAAGCCTCAATTTGTTGACCACGGGTGTAGGGAAAAGGCATAATAAAAGTCCACAGTGAAAGAGTGGATGGTTACTTAAGCTTCTAAGCTTTAGCATAGAGGGTATGCCACCAGGAGAAAATATGACCTTTCGTTTTTTGCCTAGGTGCCCTCCCTGCCCCATGATAATACTTTGGAACTTTGAACTACCTCTATCCTCAGGGAAAAAAAAATCTATAACAATAAAAGTGTAATATGCTAATTAGACCAAACAGCCAAATGACCTTCTGGATGTCCTTCTGGACGGTTCTTCCAGATAACCTTTCGGACAAAGCCGGGACTGCGAGGGCCAAGACCCTTGCACAAATTTCATGCATCGGGCCTCTAGTGTGTATGTATATGTGTGTGTGTGTGTGTGTGTGTGTGTGTGTGTGTGTATGTGTGTGTGTGTGTATGTATATGTGTGTGTGTGTGTGTGTGTACACACACACACACACACACACACATATATATATATATATACACACACACACATATATATATATATATATACACACACACACACACATATATATATATATATATATATATACACACACACACATATATATATGTTGGTGGGAAATATTGCTTTTATATACTTTTTCTGAGGATAGAGGTAAAAGACATTTTTTTGAGAGTTGGGGAAAGAAAAGAGAATTTGCACCCATGGACACGTTCCCAGTGGAGTAATAATTCTCCTTAATGATTTAGGGCTGCTTACAAAGAACATTTACAATTAAGCCCCTCCCCCCTTTGTTTCTACGCTCTCACTTTCCAGAGTCCATCTGTTGTAACTGATATGCGGCACCAGCTGCCTTGCCGCACATGTGACTTTAATAGAGGCGAATTCAGATGAAATCGTTCAATCGCGCCAGCGTATTTTCATCAGTGGCAACATCACAACCTTAATTCTTTTTCCAAGTTGGTGGTGAGGTTAGGCTCCTCAGAATGAATGATTGACAGGGTTGGCTGTGGCCAGGCACCATGAGCACAGGTGCTGTTTGGGATGCGGGGTCCTCTGAGCCCATTCTATTCTGAGAGTTTAGGTCCATTTAGGACCAGGTATCGTAAGGAGCAGCTTTCTATGTAATAGAAGCTCAGTGAGGATGTTATATCTTCACTAGAGGCCTGGTGCATGAAATTCGTGCACGGGGGGGGTGGTGTCCCTCAGCCCAACCTGAACCCTCTCTAATCTGGGGTTCCTCTCACAGTCTGGGACTGCTAGCTCCTAACAGTTTGCCTGCTTGCCAGCCTGATCACTCCCTAATTATTCTTCTGCCAGCCTGATCGACATCTAAATGCCCTCCCCTGCCGACCTAGTTGCCCATAAGTGTCCTCCCCTGCCAGCCTGATTGCCCCTAACAGCCTCTGTCTCGGACCCCACCACTGTAGCTTTGTGCGGAAGTATGTCCAGATGGATGTCCAAAAGATGTCTGATCTAATTAGCATATTACCCTTTTATTAGTATAGATGGGCATTGGCCAATCCCACCATGGAAAGACAAGAGGTCCCGGTATACTAGCACAATAAAATATACTCATCCCTTCCAAAGTATTATGATCTTATTCTGAATTACATGTCTTTTGAGCAGCTTTGGTGGAAAGTCCTCAAACACTTGTTGATTCTCTTCTATCTTTGTTCATCATTTGTGTTCTTGGTCAAGTCTCAATCTTTGTTTTTGAAATTATAAAATGGATTCCAGGATTCCTTCAAAGTCTGTTTTCTAACCATCTTTGGTGAAAGTTAGCATCATGGTCAGGATTCTTCCTTAAGGTTGGACATTAGTATATTGTTCTTTGGGTCTTTCTCTTATTACCAGATTCTGGCTGATCTTTGCAATTTTCATTACCTTCTTGTTGCAAAAATATTAACTAATAACTCAGGTCTCTTATATTTTGAAAACCATATCTCAGTTTTTCCTGGTAATTCCTTGATCCCAAAGCTAAATAGTTTCTTCAGAATTAGAGGTGAGTCAGTGTCTGATTTCCAAAATGGAATCCAAGGAGACATGGGTGTCTGAGACCACTTGTTGTGTTAACGTAGATTTTTAGTGAGACCATGTAACTCCTTCATTTCTTGCCATGGATGAATGGATAAAGAAGCTATTATATGTATATTAATGCTTTCATTATTCTATCATGATTAATGCTGCAGTGAACATGGGAGTGTATATATTTCTTTGAGATCCTGATTTCACTTCCTTTGGCTATGATAGCTCTAGTCTTAATTTTTTAGGAACATTTTTGCTGCTTTCCATAGTGGCTGCACCAATTTGCATTCTCCTCAACAATGCACAAGGGTTCCTTTTCCCTCCACCTCCCCACCAACACTTACTATCTCTTGTCTTTCTCGGGACAGCCATTCTCACTGGTGTGAGGTGATATCTCGGTGTGGTTTTGATTTGCATTTCCCCATGGATGAGTGATGTCAACCACCTTTTCATCTTTGTGTCATTTCGGGAGGTGACATTTGACTGCTTAGATGACTTCTGAGGGCAGATAGCTAACAGAAACTAGGATGTACAAGACGAAAGTTTAGAAGGGAGGCCAGCACAAGAGATAAGAGTTTGATATTCGCATGAATGATCTTGACAGCCCAGGAGAGAGAGAAGCTGAAGGAGAGAGAAGGCGTGACCGAGGCCTGGAGCATCAGCATTAAAGAGTTTGCATGGAGCTGAAACCGGTTTGACTCAGTTGATAGAGTGTGGGCCTGAGGACTGAAAGATTGCAGGTTCGATTCCAGTCAAGGGCATGTACCTTGGTTGCGGGCACATCCCCAGTTGGGGATGTGCAGGAGACAGCTGATTGATGATTCTCTCTCATTGACGTTTCTAACTCTCTATCCCTTTCTCTTCCTCTCTGTAAAAAATCAATAAAATATATTTTTTTAAAAAGTTTGTATGGAAAGGAAGACTGTTGACTAAATGTTGGAGGGGAACCAACAAAGGGAGGAAAACTTTGTCTTGAAACTTCCTGCAAATCCCCTTACTTCCCCTGCAACTCTTAAATGCAAAGTGTATGTATTTACTTGAGAGCCACAAAGGAGTTGGGGAGGGGTGGGAACAGGCCTCCTGAGATTTATTTAAAGTCCCTAAAGTTTCTGTGGATGACAAATTGGGGTTAAAACACCATATTTGAATGATTTAAGCGTAAACGAGCAGAAACATATGGATTATATTTCCTCCTAATGGCGTATGAGTCTCACAATTAAGCACAAAAGGGTGCTTGGAGCGAAAGGCTTACAGGGGCTTTATAAAATCCAAAATGGAAAAGCAGTGGTTAGAGAATCGGCAAGTTCAGGTAGGAGCACAGGTTGCCAAGAGCAACTGAACCTGGCTTGTATGCTCCCTCCACCCCCCCACCTCCCAATCCTGGCAGGTCTCTGTCTGTCTCTGTCCCTCTTTCTGTACTATTTGTGCCTGTCTGCCCTGGTCTTCCTCCCCCCTCCATCTCCGAGTCCAGGCTCCCCATCTGGTGCTGGTGGGCAGCTTGGAAGCACATGTGCCAGCTGCCTAAACGCAAGAGCCAGCTCCTCTTGGCTTGTGGAATTTCACCAGTGGGCTCCAGTCGGAGGGGAGGAAAAATCAGTAGCAGGTGTTGCTGCCCTTCAGGGAGAGTGTTGTTTATTATGGCTATCCTCTTAATGAAATATCAGGATGCCTGCTACGCTAGAGAATGTGTTGCTTCATATAATTTTGCATCCCCCCACCCCACCCCCGGCCTTGGCCCCCAACTTGCTCTTTGATGGACACGCTGGATGCAAAAGAATTGAAAGCCATTTGCCTTTTGTTGTTAAGCATGACCGAGGAATGTGTTCATAACTCAGTTAAACACTGCCTGGTGACAGAAATTACATAAAGGCCGCGGAGCTGAGCGTGGGCTGTGGGCCGGGCGGTTTCCCTTGCTCTGAGGGTGTTTGGAGAAGCAGGAGTGGCGTCTGGGGTGAGAGGGCGGACTGAACCGGAGGCCGGAGCCAAAACTAAGTGGATTTGTTTTTGATGACTATCTTTGTTTGAAAGTGGAAGGCCTTTCCCTTCAAAACAAACACTAGTATTTTCCCCTAGTATTTCAGAGAAATACTGGAAGCAGGGAAATCCATGCAGGCCAGCAAGTTTGAGCAGAGTGAGCGGAGAAGTCCACCCGCTGTCCCTGGCCTTCAAGGACTCCATGGGAATGGCAGCCATGGCCTTCCAACATGCAGGGTTCTTCCTATGGCACAGAAGGGGACCGGTTTTGTTTGTTTGTTGGTTGGTTTGTTTTTAAAAGTATTCAGTTGAGTGAACTGCAGGAGTGTTGTGTAGTTGTGTAGCTACGGCTACAATCAATATATAGAAGAACAGTGGTTAGAGAATCGGCAAGTTCAGGTAGTAGCACAGGTTGCCAGGAGCAACTGAACCTGGCTTGCATGCTCTCTCTCCCCAGATCTTGGCAGGTGTCTCGCTGCCTCTGTCCCTCTCTCTGCCCCCTTTGGTACCCACCCTGATTCCCAGTCCTAGCAGCCAAAGGCCTGGCTTGCATCACTGAGGTTGGCCTGTTTTAAGAATGACATGTAAATGGAACCACAGAGGATATATACATTTTTCTTTCACTTAGCACAATGATTTTGAGATTCTCCATATCGTAGCATGGATCAATACTTTGTTTCCTTTTACTGTTGTGTGGTATCCCATCAAATGGACATACTAGTATATATCCTATCATCAGTTGATGGATATTTGGGTTGTCTTCATTTTGGGGTGTTATGGATAATACTGTTATAAAAATTCCCTTAAAAGTCCTTGTGTGGACATGCTTTTAGTTCCCTTCAGTAAAAACCAAGGAGGGGATCATTCTATGTTTGCCTTAGTGAGATATTGTGGAACTGTTTTTACAAAATGGTAGTGCCATTCAGTGTTTCCATCAGGGCTCCCTTTGTTCCCTATCTGGTTTTTGAAAAACACACCACTTTCCCCAAATCTGCTTTTCTGCAGGCATTGCTCCGGAGTGAGAACAGAACTGACACATAGTAGGTCTCGATGCATAACTATTAGATGAGTGAAATATTGTAGTATAATAGATAAAAATGAAAGCATCTCTCTCCCAACTTCACATGGTAATTCAGATGGTCCAGTAAGGGCTGGGTGTTTTAGGATGAACATGACGTACAATTTTGCTGGGTTTGCCCAGCAATTCTTCCTGATTCTGGGCATGGAAGGGGCCCCCTATATATCTATAAATAACACAGCAAGATGAACATCTATATGTGACTTGTTCTAAGGGTCAAAACGTTCTTGAAAAGTGAATGAAAAAGGGTAGATGCAGAGTTCATGCAGAAGAGATTGAGCGATATTTGTGGTTTGGTGGACTGGTCCACGTCAGGGACTTGAGTCAAACCATCATGTCGGTTACCAGTCATTTCCCGGGACCCGAATCTGAGATTTTAGTTGTTAAGGCTCCTTCAGCAATGGGGCTCCTGGAAATGCAGAAAAGCCAAGGTGGTGGTTTCATCTGACCAGCAGAGGGCAGTGTTCAGACTGACCCCCCCAGTCCCCACAAGAGAGAGGACTGGAGGAAAGGGAGAATGTACCCTTGAACTCCAAGCTTCCAGCTTCTCTCCATGAACCCAAATAACTCCCTCCCCTTCTGAGGGCCCAGCTCTGGGGATATCGCTGAGAAGTCACTGCTCTGGATCCTCTTCTCAACCTGACTTGCATTTGTTACTTGGCAACCAGACCGCTCACAGCCCTCCCCTGAGTGGACAGGCTCCTGGGAGCCAGCTGGGGTGTCCGGGGCGCATCCCATCCCGTAGGCCATGCTCTGGCTCCTGACAGCAGCCCCCAACTGGGGCTCTGTCTTCTGCATTCCACTCCTGATGAGCCCGGCATGGGAAAGAAACGAGAGGGGACCGGCTCAGACCTCTGTCTGCAGACTTCAAACGCCAGCAGCAGATGCGGACTGGTGCTGGTTAAGGGCCCTCTGCAATTGCAGCACCGAGCCTCAGCTGTGCGTTTTATGGTTCACATTATCCGTGCTGCCCGCCTCCCCCCTACACACCCTGGAGGTGGGTTGCACAGGCAGACACAGGCTGCAGCGCCTCCGTGGGAGAGGGGCTGCCTTGTCTTTGCATGTGGGTCGCTGCGTGGATGTGAGGGGACCACACGTGACTGCTCATCGGTTAGATGTTGGGCTGCTTTGGCATGGCTCCGTCCAGCACTGGGTGGGATGGAGCCACGAGCACTTTGCACCCTGGGAAGTCTACAGTCTCTACCTGGGGGGTAGAGGAATTCGTGTGCAAAGCTGGGGTTCCATGTAGCAACCTCTCCTGCAAGCAGGACTGGTCAGAGATGTCTGTCTGTGGACAGCCACGTTTCAGAGATGAATGCCCCCACGGAGTATTTCCTGCATGGCCTGGATTCCAGAAAGACCAGAGGGCCAGCACATCTGCCCCAGCCAGGAAAAGATGGACAGCTGCTGGTTGGTCTCCCCCAAGAAGGTGGCTAGACTGGTCTCAGAGCCCAGCTGCCCAGGGATGGGGCCCAGCGGTTGGAGGACGTATGTGGACTTTCCTCCCCCGCTGAACTATCATTTTCTAAAATGGAGCCATTAGCCAAAACCGGTTTGGCTCAGTGGTAGAGCGTCGGTCTGCGGACTAAAAGGTCCCGGGTTCGATTCTGGTCAAGGGCATGTACCTTGGTTGCGGGCACATCCCCAGTAGGGGGTGTGCAAGAGGTAGCTGGTCGATGTTTCTCTCTCATCGATGTTTCTAGCTCTCTATCTCTCTCCCTTCCTCTCTGTAAGAAATCAATAAAATATATTTTTTTTAAAAAATAAAAAATAAAATGGAGCCATTAAATGTTGCTACTGAACTTCAAGTCCCCCAAGGAGAGGTAAACTTTTGAGAATTAATTCTTAGAAAAGACGCCCTTGGGTTCTAAGGGACCGTGGGGCGGGGGGTGGGGGTGGGGACAGGTAGCTACAGCCCCTCCTCTGTGGTGACAGTCGTGGTTGGGATGCCCCTCTCTGCCCAGCGCGCATCTCAGCATCTGCTCAGCTGGCCGCCAACATGTGGTCCTACCACCAACCCACGTGACCGCTGTGCACCAAGTAGTCAATTCAGGACCCCAGTGCCACGACTGGGCAGAATGTAGCTCCGAGCTCACCTCTGCTGACTTCTCATCCAGCCCCACCTTTCCTGGCTTGGAAGGCCCGCTGAGATTTAAAGCAAAGTCAGCAGACTCACCACCTACACCTGCAACTTCTCCAGCAACTTCTGAGGATTCGCATCTAAATGAAGAAGTGCCTCTTCGTTAGAAACGAAGTGACGTCTGGAAGGGGTCCTTGGTTTGAACATGGGTAGGACACCCCATTAAGGACCGTGGCCTGCCTTGCATTTCTGCTCTTATTTAGATCTAAGCCAGTCTGTTTCTCTTTACCTTCCTAAGTCAGAGGTGGCAGGTTTCTCAGAAGGCTCCTTTGAACCAATGAAACTTTCTCTGGCTCATCAACTCCCCCCTCCCTCCACCGAACATACACTTATTTGAAAAGCACACCCTGACATTTTTGCCATCGGGCTCGCTGCCTGTAAAGCCGTCTGTTCAGAGCCCCTCTTGGGGTTCCCTGCAGGTGCCCAAGGCCCGCAGCTGTGGCAGTTACACGCTGACCAATCTCGCGAGCCCAATGGACTTCAGATCAAGATGACCGATGAGAATACACTTTACAGCCCAAGCCGAAGCTTATGCTAGAAATTAAAAGGCCTTTATAGGTGGTTTTTGTTTCTCCCCTGAGTCTTCTAAACCAGGAAGACGGCTTGCAGCAGCCCCCACGTTGGGTATTTCTTGCCTGGTCTGGATCCCCGAAAGGCCAGAGGGCCAACCCGTTTGCACCGGTTGGGTTTGGAACGAGGCAGGGAGAGCTTGTGAGGAGGGCTGCCATGGAGGTCCAATCCTGCCGAGGAAGGAGGATGGCTTTTCCAAGTGGGTTTTGGCCATCATTGATGTCCCCTGCATGTCCAGGCTTCTTTGTGACATATTCTAAGGTCTGACAAATACACAGCTCATGAGATAGTGTGGGTCTGGCTGGTGCTCAAAGTAGACCAAGGAAACCTACCAGGAAGCCATTCCCTTGCGGTGCAGACAAAGATGCTCTAATAAAACGGAAATCAAGGTCCCACTGCAGGGGGAGCCCTGGTTTGCTGCAGTGATGAGAGGGCATCTCCGCTTTGTCAGCTCCGGTTGCCAGTTGTCCACAGGTGTGTCAACCCCAGCTTGTCATGCTGTCCATAGGTGTGTCCACCCCAGCTTGTCATGCTGTCCACAGGTGTGTCAACCCCAGCTTGTCATGCTGTCCACAGGTGTGTCAACCCCAAGTCATGCTGTCCACAGGTGTGTCAGCCCCAGGTTGTCATGCTGTCCACAGGTGTGTCAACCCCAGGTCATGCTGTCCACAGGTGTGTCAACCCCAGGTCATGCTGTCCACAGGTGTGTTAACCCCAGGTCATGCTGTCCACAGGCGTGTCAGCCTAGGGTGATCATGCTGTCCACAAGTGTGTCAATCCCAGCTTGTCATGCTATCCACAGGTGTGTCAGCCTAGGGTGATCATGCTGAGCCACAGGTGTGTCAGCCTGGGTTGTCAGCTGTCTACAGGTGTGTCAGTCCCAAGTTGTCATGCTGTTCACAGGTGTGTTGGCCTGGGGTGATCATGCTGAGCCACAGGTGTAGGACTGCTAGGTGTATACACACTCCTTTCCCACTACCCAATCACAACTATGGCTGAAACAAACGCGACTCCTTTCCACCGTGAAGCATTGTGTTCTGAGAGGGGAAAGCAAAGAGCTTGTGCCCTTCATTTGGAATCTTACCATCCTTTAAAAGAACCTTGGCGAAAATAAGTAACCTGACTGCGAACAAGCCCACTCCTTCCTCAGGTGGCCTGAGAAACGAGCTCATCTTTAATGGTCCATTGGGATCGCTCCAAAACTCTTCACAGCATTTTATAAACCACCGCCCACCAGTGCCGAGCACGTGGGGAGGGTGTTAGCAGAGCGTGCGACGTCTCCGGAACATTCTCTGCACAGCAGACCTGCATGCTGGCAGAGGTCAATCAAGGGAGCATCCTCTTTTCAACAGCATGTCTCCCAAGACCGTAGGCCAGGGCTTTGAAGAGTTGCACGTTTAGTAGCAGCAGACCAGAGAGCGAGGAAATGTTTGAAAGGGGCTGGATGGCCAAACTGCCAGGAACAAGCGTGTCTAGGTCTGGAGCATAAATTTCCTCCGAGAAGGACTTTGAAGTTCATAGCAATCTGTGAAAACCTAGTAACGGTCTAAATTGTCTCCTTCACATCTGGCGGGGGGGGGGGGGGGGGGGGCGGGGAAGGGGGATCGCAGCAGCAACAAATGGGATGGGGATGGAGATGTCCAGGCACTCGTTTGCTCCCTCATGAACACAAGGCAGTTTCCTGAGTAAAAGAAGAGGGTCTTGCTCAGCACTTCAAGGAACAGAGACGGAAGCTAGTCCTGGCCTTCAAAGACCTTGGTCCGTATTTGGGAGGGAGGGTCTATAAGTGCCTAATAGTCCTTTTCCCCAACAGCCAGTCTCCCTGGAATTTGCCTCCGTTCTGACTCCTTGCTTCCTGAAATTTGCCTCCGTTCTGACTCCTTCCCATACAATCAGATACCCTGTGCCTTTCTAGATGTATCCACTGAATAAAGTACAAATACTGATCCTAACAGAATGGAGATTGCAGGCTGATCAAAGTGGAAATGTGAAGATGACAACTCGAGAATTTAGCTATTTGAAGATGAGTGCAAGAGGGCAGAGTCAAGTTCGTCCAGTGGTGGTTTTGCAGATTTAGAGATAAACCAGCTGAGTATAAACCTCAGGAGCCACATAAAGAAACTACTGAGGCTAGAGCATGCCCCCAGAAGAAGAGCGGGGGGGCCCAGTTGGCACCCGTGGGGAAATAAAAGCTAAATAAAGTTACTAAATGATTATTTTTGAAAGAAGGGTTAGTCCTGCCTTTCACACAAACATAAAATGAACAAGCATCAAAGGTCTTATTATTTAACTCATTAATAAACGAGGGAACTAGTAAGGCATTGAAAACTTGTTCTAAAGGAAAATTTAAAGAGCAGACACATATATAGGCAGCCAGGGAGGCTGAGATGAGATTGTATAATAGAGACAAAATTGGCTTATGACACGGGCACAAGATTGTATCAATTTCACCTCCACGGGACAAAACTCACTTGACTGTCTATGAGTAGGAATCATTTCCATTGATGCCAGTTTTCTGAAACGTAGAGAACTGAAAAATAGCTCAAAGACCACGAATACTGCAGACCTCATAGAATCATAGAACCCGGTAGAGTAGACCAGTCAAAGCCTAGTTTTCTACTGAAAAGCTGCTCAGCAATCTTTCTGGTCCCTTGAAAAGCCTCTCACAATTTTTCCTGACCAATTATCCCTGTCTTTTCTGATAAGAAAGGGGTCCAGTTTTTCTGTGTTCATGTGTCCTTCTCTGTGTTGGGCGACCCACATACAATCTAATGAGCATCAGCCACACCCCCGGGAAAAGACGCTGAAGAATGCAAATGAATGGATATGAACAAGTTCACATGTGTTGCAACCTGAGGGTTGAGCTGAACCTGAGGGTTTCCTGTTTGACCTTGAGAAGTCAGGAATAGAGCTCTTCTTCAACATGGAATCAACTCACTCGCTCTGTCAGGAACTGGAAAGAATACTTGAAACACCAGTGTGCCGGGCCATGGAAATGAGAGCCAAGAACCGGGAGAGATGGTCCCCAGAAAGAAGACCAAACCAAGTAAAGCAGAAAGCAGCATTGTGGCCTCCAGCACCGCGTGGTGCCTCGTGGTGAGGGTCTGGGGAGAGAACCGTGTGCAATTACAACATCGAGAGCAGCTGGTCCACATGTGGTGAACAGGAACGGAATCAAGGGGACAGCCTTGGCACACGGGGATAACTGACGGTGGACACATGTGACAAACAGATTTCCGAGTCCGACATATAATTAGCTAAGTATGGAACCTATTATTGCATAATTACATTATTATTATTATACAACAGAACTAGCAGAAGGCTGCTATGGTTCATCGAAAAGGGTATTGTGCGAAAGTAATAATAGACACCTACCTTCCCCTAGCATTTTGTATGTGGATTTTCCCATGAAGAACCCCTAGGTGAGATGGACCTACTGTTATTTCTGTCATTCAGTGAATGGATGGCCAGGGCAGCGCTGACCCAGCCTTCCTCTGTCCCACTATGACTGGTGGTTCTCAACCTTTCTAATGCCGCGACCCTTTAATACAGTTCCTCGTGTTGTTATTAAACAAAGCACAGCTTCATCAGAGGAAAGCTTGCCTCTGATCACTTCATTGAAACCCAGTGGTGATATCAAGATTAATGAGACCTTCGCTGACCAAGAAAGCTCACTAAAGCAACGAAAGAGGCTGCCCTACCAAGAATCCCCGTGTCCACCTTCATAGCCAAAGGTGGGGTGTGTGTTCCTGGCAGTTTTTGAATAACCCTTTTGTCCTCCCCTTCCTCGGTCATCAACGTTGTGGAAATATTGAGGTCTACCCTCATAGAGCCTATAAAATGGGTACCTTCAAAGAACTGTATTAAAAAAGAATACTGGCATGCCCTATTTTCATGTTTTTACTAGACCAGAAGTTAAAATATTAGTCTGCAGTTCAACCCAAGGCAGAAGGCCAGCCTGGTGACAACAGGACTACGGTCTTCCATCACAAAAGCCCCCTTCACTGTCTTGGTAAAGGGCTCTCTGACCATGGTGGACCTTTGCCAGAGTGGGTGATGATGTTCCAGGCAGTCTTAATTGGGAATTTTGTTTGTTTGTTTTTTTAAATATATTTTTATTGACTTCAGAGAAGAAGGGAGAGAGAGATAGAAACATCAATGATAAGAGAGAATCACAGATCAGCTGCCTCCTACATGCCCCTACTGGGGATTAAGCCCAGGCATGTGCCCTGACCAGGAATTGAACCATGGACCCTTCAGTTCACAGGCCAACACTCTATCCACTGAGTCAAATTAGGTTCTTCCTGGAGGCAGAGGGGGTTGTCCGAAGACCTTGAATTCTTCTTCACCTCCCCGTGTGTACTTCTCTGCTTCTCTTCAGCATCGACTGGTTCTTGCTGTCTCCCCAGCTCTCCAGGCTTTCCCTCATGACTGAGTTGGGTTCTGGCATTTTTCCTTCTGAATTTTCTGAGAGCTCGTCATGGCTGAATGCAGCGGGAATGATTTCATTTCATTTTCAAAAATTATTTCTGAGCACAGTGGCATGGTTCTCATTTGACTCACCTACAACCTTATTATTTTCCAGTAGACGTTTGTTTGTTTTTTTCCTCCCATTGCCTTGTTTGGCAAAATCCCCGATTTGCCCTTAGCTAATTCACAGAACAAGCCTAGGAGATATTTTCAGGTGTTCTTTAATCTCAAGGTTAATAATAAATTAAGTAGTCATTAAATAGACTTGTCTTGCTGCCAAGCACAAAACAAATAAAAGATGTTTGCTTTCCACGGAGATAACCATATTTCTAGTCTTTTCTAAGCCTCGCTTGGATCTGTGGGGCATTAGCACATTAAAGAGCATCTTTGCAGATCATCCTCATTCTACTTTAATCACCGCTCCTTGGGGTCAGGGCTCAAAGGAGGAGCATATTTGTGAAAGGATTTATATAAATGGAAAACAACTGAAGACAAGTTGATTGAATGAGTCAAACCATCCCCAAGTAACAGCAAATTATTTAGGAGGAAATAGCTATAATCCAGGGACTTACTTTCAGTGGTTGTATTGGTGATTCGTTGTCTATTTTGGCTTGCTGTTTGTTTGTTTTTAGGGCATACATATTCCTGCAAATCCCAGAGCTCCATGCTCTTCTTGCACGGGGACCGACACAGCCCACTCTCGGAGTCTCCCCCTTGCTGTTGAACCAACGCCTTCTCTTGCTCAACTCTAAGATCTCAAGATGTAACGTCTATGGTAGGCCTAAAGCAGTGGTCGGAAAACTCATTAGTCCTCAGAGCCAAATGTCAACAGTACAAAGATTGAAAATTTCTTTGGAGAGCCACATTTTTTTAAACTTAAACTTCTTCTAATGCCTCTTCTTCAAAATAGACTTGCCCAGGCCATGGTATTTTGTGGAAGAGCCACACTCAAGGGGCCGAAGAGACGCATGTAGCTCTTGAGCTGCAGTTTACAGACCACCAGCCTAGAGGAAATGACAAACGAGGGAGAACTTCCCTGAGAGCTTTCTGTTTTTAAATCCTGGTCTCAACCCTTAGCAATGTGAGTTCTTGGGGAAGTGTCTTAATATCCTGAGTTTCAGTTCCCTCGCTAGTAAAATGGGGTTAACCATCATCCCTATTTCATAGGGTTGGTCTAAAGATTAAATCTACATAAAGTGTTTAGAACAGCACACATAAAAACATCCAACAAATAAAGGCTTTATTATTAGCTACTCTCTATTCCTAATGGTTGTTTTATATTAGCTGTAAAACTTGAAATTATCTCATGTATCATTAGTTCACTTGTTTATGTTTCCCACACTCATATACTATGATTTTCACGAAATCAGAAGCCTTATCTGTTCTGTTAATATCTTGTTAAAATGGAGCCTGATAAATGTTGTGTGCTCAGTAAATACTTAGTATTTGATGACAGGATAATCATGCAGGCTTCTGATAGGGATCAAGCCTCGTCCCTGGCTGTAAGGGCTTGGCTGAGGCCCGCCCATTTGCTCGGGATCCACTAGGACAGTGGTCGGCAAACTTATTGGTCAACAGGGCCAAATATCAACAGTACAATGATTGAAATTTCTTTGGAGCGCCACATTTTTTAAACTTAAACTTCTTCTAACGCCACTTCTTCAATGTAGACTCACCCAGGCCGTGGTATTTTGTAGAAGAGCCACACTCAAGGGGCCAAAGAGCCGCATGTGGCTCGTGAGCCGCAGTTTGCCGACCGTGGCACTAGGAGCATGCTAGTGGCAGGAGAGGGGGTCCATGGAGCACCTTGATGAGAGTCTGCTGAGGGTACATGGGAGGAAGGTTGCCGTGTGGGTTTGGAGTACAGCCTTGAGCTAGGGAAGCCAGAGCATCCAAGGGCTAAGGGAACAAAAGCAGGGGCTGTAGCTTTAATGCAGAAGATGAGGGGGCCTGGGCTAGTCGTGGAGGGGATGGCTGGCTTTCCTGAATGCCCAGCAAGGTCATGAACAGACAGGCCAGGTCTATTGCAAGGACAGAGTTATCGACTGCAAGCATGGCCAGGACTTGGGTTGTAGAAATGGATTAAGGAGTAATAGAATTTGAAAGAGCAGAAAAATGGAATAGCCCAGGAACAGGATTCCCAGTGCCCTGTCAAATATTTCTTGCTTTGAATTTCCCCCAATCACCCCAGCCAGCTTTTTCCAGTTGCGTTTGGAATAATCTGTGTTTAGTACTCACCTGACTACTGGATGTAAGCTGAACTTGCCTCTCACGGGATGGTGTTTCCCAATTCTGTAAGACCAATCCCATGCAAGAGAAGGTAGACCGATTAAATCATGCCATTTGCAAAGCATTTGCGAATAAATGGTAAGTTGATCTATTCGTGACTCCTTCTGGGCCTCAAATTGTGATTTCCCCAAACAGTTCTCAATTCCAACTCTCTCTCTCTCTTTCTTTCTCTCTGTCACACACCATTACTGTTTATGTCGCGAATTTTAAAGCCACGTTTGTTATCTTAATCTTGGGTTTTTCCATCTGTTTATGTAGATTGCTGTTGTCTAAAATCATTAACTCTCAGAGGATTGATGCTGCGTCTCGTTGGTGTGTCTCTGTCTCTGAGCTAACACAGTGATACTAAGCCCCAATTTTGCAATATCCTGGAGGCATTTTCAGTGATACCCGCTGTTCCTTTTCTGGTGACTCTGTTCTTAGAATAAATTTCAATGAACATGATTCGTGCCAGAAAAGCACTTCTTAAGGGGTTGTTGGGAAAACACAGACATTTGTCACCATGCCCCACAGGTGAGAAGTGGATGAATGAGAGGTTTGCAGAGCCATCAGTCTTGCAACCTATGTGTGTGTGGAAGTGACTTAATGAGTTTTGGGACTAGGCCGGCTCCTGTGATGAATTCTGTTGTTTCGTGATGTGTCTGGCCTTCCAGGAGCTGGGCCGTTGGAATATGACTTCATTGCCTGTGACTCATGTGGAATGCAACCTTTCTGTCCAAACCTTTTGTTTCAGTAAAATGTCCCCTACCAAACGCTTGGCAGTGAGGAGAGCCGCACACAGGCACGTACACCATGTACCAGGCGTCACTCTGTAACACACCCTCTTTTTCATGAAAGTGGCTTCAGACGAATTTTGACCTTGAACCAGAACGGTGCTATATTATAGAAGAAAAAAAAAAATTGGAGTTGCCTAGTGCACTGTTATTTCCTTGCCAAGCCCTGAACAGTTAGGTAACCATGACCTTTGGGTCACTGGAGGAGCCAAGTTCAACTATCAGATGCCTTGCTGTGATAATAATCCCCATAAATCTCAGGCAGGCCAAACTTTACAAACAGAGAACCTCCAATGTCTTATCTCACTTCATCCTAATAGTGACCCCTTATTATGGGAAAGGCTATTTTTTTTTGTATTTTTTAAGTATGTTTTTATTGATTTAGAGAGAGAGAAAGAGGAAGGGAGAGAGAGAGAGAAACATCGATGGGAGAGAAACATCACCAATCAGCTGCCTCCTGCATGCTCCCTACTGGATATTGAGCCAGGAACCTGGGCATGTGCCCTGACCAGGAATCGAACCACTGACCTCTTGGTTCTTGGGTCAATGCTTAACCATTGAGCCACACCAGCTGGGGAAGGCTGATATTCTTACATCTAGGTCTGACTCAGTGCCTACTTCCTACATAGTTAGTACTTAGTAATTTCAGTGTGTCCCCCAAAAATGTGTACACACTCTAACAGCTGACAGCTCAATTTTGAAAATAAAATGTATTTTAATGAACACTGCCGTTATAATTAAGCAAAGTATGTGTGTACATTTTGGGGGACACCCTCTATATTGTGGAAGCCACAGTTTTTATGTAAGAGTGTTGAACAATTTCCCTAAACTCAGCCCCTCTTGCCCACTGTGCCCAATGAGAGCCTGATTTCCCCTAATTGATTGTCAATCCCAAGGCATAAAAGCTATTGCTGGAACCACTGAGCTGCAAAGATTTGACCAGTCTTGAGACTAGACTCAAACGTACTGAGCTACAAGCTAAAGAGAAAAAGAAGAGCGAGCGGGGAGGCACAGAAGTATGGGGCAAGGCTTTGGGTGTGGCTCGGAGTGGTGTTTAAAATAAATACAATAAAACTTATCCTGAAATCAGTAAACAGCAATATAATTAGAATTTTTCCCCTATTTACTTCCTCCAACATGCAATAGGGGGAAGTGGAAAAAAAAAAAAAAAAAAAAGCCAAGGACTCCATCAAACAGATGGTTGTCCAGTTATTATTTTCCCCTTGATGTTGTTTACAAGAAGAGATGTGTTTAACAGAACGTGATTCACAGATTCCGGTGCGCCCGGCAGCTCTGTCTGGGAAGGGTCGAGGAGAACAGTGGAAAGAACACTGCACTCATCAGCTTTTATTATGCACATTAATATGCCTCATTAATTAGCCCGATCACTGTCCCGGTGACGTCCTGCGCTCCCTCCACAGGAAAAAATCAGTCCAGATTGCCAAGTTAAATGGACAATTACAGGAAGATGGGATTATGCCTACATTGCATTCTGTAGGGGCGCCGAGCCAAACTCATGTCAAATTCACAAGACTGGGATATCCTCACTAAAAACAGCCCCTGCACGACCCACGTCACGAGCTATTTGACGTCTGCGCAGAGGATGTATTGATCTGGCCTGAGCTTCCTTTCTCAGAATCGCATAATGGGCCAAGAGAGTGCTCTCTGAGCATCCAGTTCCCCGACACACGCAGCTGGCTAGGTCCTTTGTTATGTCCAGTGAAGCACAATGTGGCAGGGAATGCACCCCCACCCACCTCACCAGCTCCCACCCCCCGTCCGTCCTGGCTGGCAGCCACCACAGCCCCGTAAAGACAGCGAGGACATTTAGAGAGAACAATAGGAGCTGCTGGTGTAGCTTTTTCACGGTGGGACCCTTTCTTTAAAAAAAAAAAAAAATATATATATATATATATATATATATATATATATAATTGATTTCAGAGAGGAAGGGAGAGGGAGAGAGAGAGAAACATCAATGATGAGAGAGAATCATTGGTCGGCTGCCTCCTCCTGGGAGGCCCCACACAGGGGATGGAGCCCACAACCTGGGCATGTGCCCTGACCGGGAATCGAACCGTGACCTCCTGGTTCATTGGTTGATGCTCAACCACTGAGCCATGCTAATCAGGTCTGGCCAGCATCTTGAGGGAAGTGTTTTCATTTGTGAAATGGCTGAAACAATTGGTTGATTTCAGAAAGGAAGGAAGAGAGAGAGAGAGAGAGAGAAACATCGATGATGAGAGAGGATCATTAATCTTCTGCCTCCTGCACACCCCTCACTGGGGATCAAGCCCTCAACGCAGGCATGTGCCCTGACCTGGAATTGAACCCGGGGCCCTTTAGTCCATGGGCTGAAACTCTATCCACTGAGCCAAAACAGCAAGGGCCAATAGATGTGATTTTTGATATTTTTACTTTGGGAGGCAAACAGACCTTCATCCATTGGACTGGCATTCCCTACACAGTCACCAGGCACAAGAGACTTTTGGGGGACACTGAATAATCTGTTTTCTTCAGGTCCTTCCCAAACAACTCCCTGTGCCAATGGAATCCTCCAGTATTGCTACCATACCCTCCTCTCCCTCCTTCCCCACAAGGGTCTAAGCTCAAACCTTCTCTCTTTCTCTTCGCACTCACCTTGGATGACCTCATGCATTTTCATATCCTCAGTGCGTGCTTGTAGGTGAGCCCCAACTTTGATTTTAACACCCAAGTCCTTTCTCTCTCACCCAGGCTGAGACCTGTTGATGCTATTTATTCTGGACACTTCCGGTTTCACAAAATTCACTTCAAAATGCAAGTCATTTTCATCCTCAAACTAGCTGCTCCTTCGATGGAGTCCCCTTCCCGGTGGATGGCCATGCTGACTCAATCTCCTTGTGTTTCTAGATCCACCCATTTCTTTACATCTTTCTGCAGATCACTACATCCCCTCTTAGGGACCCCAGATAAAGCTGATGTCCAGCAAGTACATCCGGTCCCCTCTTCCCTGCAACTTGCTCTCCCTGGTCAAATGGCTTAGATTTCCATTTCCATGTCCCCTGTAAGTTGGTGGTGAGAATCGTAGTCCATGGTTGAGCTCCCAAGAAATATCCCCACAGCATTAGGCTGATTTTGACTGTTAGTCTTTTGTGACATGGAAAACTGCTTTTCATGGATTTCTGCTCTAGTCTTTCTTCTTCTTTTTCTTCTGCTGACCTTGGGCTTAACTTGCTCATTTTTCTGGTTATTATTGAGGCCAAGGTCACTAGTGTGAGACACTTCTTTCCTAATAAAGATGTTAAATGCTCTAAATTGCCCTCTGCATCCCACACATTTTGGCGTGTTATGCTTTCATTTTCATTCCGTTCAGGCTGCTTTTTATTTCTCCTCTTGATTATTTCTTTGACTCACAGGTTATTTTGAGTCTGTTATGTAATTTCCAAATATTTGGAGATTTTCCACATAACTTTCTGTTATTTGTTTATAACTTAATTCCACTGGGATTAGAGAACATTCTTTGTATGACTTAAATCCTTTAATTTATTAAGGCTTGCTTTATGGCACAAAATATGGTCTAGCTTAGTCTTTATTTCATATGTACTTGAAGAATATGTTTATTCTGTTGCTGGGTGAAGTGTTCTATGGATGTCAAATAGGTAAACTTGGTTAGCAGTATTGTTCATATATACTGTACTAGAGGCCTGGTGGATGAATTTGTGCAATAGTAGGGTCCCTCAGCCTGGCCTGTGGGATTGGGCTGAAACCAGCTCTCTGACATGACAGGGCTTTACAGCTCTCTGTGCTTCTTGATTGTGTCAGGAAACTGCTTGGAAGGTACCCCAAGACTAAACAACAGTATTCCCGACCGGAAATTCTTCATTGATACATGACATTTGTGGAGACTTTCCTTCAGGTTGTAACAGGGGACTGTGCAGGATCCCTGTGCTCTCTGGACTGTCCCATCAAAGCCCCAATGGTCTTGACATTCCTGACTGATTTCTTTGTCTCGGCTGATCACTTTGGTAAAAGCCCGGAACACTAAGATCAAAGCGTGCAATAAAGCATAGAGCAGTTCCTGTGTATGCGTGATGGCTGGAGGAATCAAGCAAATAAGTAGAAAGGAACTTCCCTCATTAAAATTTTTTCCCCGAAGTCATTGTTCCCTAGCCCTGTAACAGCATCTCCCAGTGCCTCCCAGAATTATGATTTATATGCGTATCCCGGAGCACCTGCCCGCAGAGGCCCTGGTGCCCACAGTGAATGAGTCATTGTGTCTTGTTTGTGCGATCCGAGAGGAACACAAGATCGTATCTCTCCTCACGCTGGCGATAAGGAGACACACACTTAATCAAAACAAAGGGACTGGACTCATTTGAAGAGGTTGCTTTTCTAAGGAATCATTTCCAAGTGTCCTCTTGTCCCAGAAAAACACGTTTCAGGAAAGAGGATATCATAATCACACGTATTAGATGAGTCGTTCAAAGCCGAGGGACTTTGGCCTGGCAGGCGTGGCGCAGTGGTTGAGCATTGACCTATGAACCAGGAGGTCACAGGTCAGTTCCCGGTTACAGGCTTGATCCCTAGAATGGGGCGTGCAAGAGGCAGCTGAGCAGTGATTCTCTCTCATCATTGATGTTTCTCTCTCCCTCTCCCATCCTCTCTGAAATCAATAAAAATATTAAAGACAAACAAACAAACAAAAATGGAGGGACTCTGCTTCCCTTAAGGGCCATTTGGTAAGTCTGGGGACATTTTTTGGTTGTCACCACTGGGTGGGGTGCTGCTGGCTTCTAGTAGGGAGAGCTAACATTCTACATCACACGGGATGGAACGCACAATGAGGGATTAATTATCCTGACAACACGGCACCGATGGGACCATGGAGAAACCCGGGTTAGGTCACACATGAGGAGCTGCTGGACCTTGCTTATCGCCAAGATCCTGCTAGGGCCTGAGGGTGGTATGCGTCACCAAGGGGCTAAGAGTCAGGCTAAGCCTAAGCTCTCTGTCCCGTCACACCCTAGTTGTCTCTGCCCTGTGGCATCCTGTGGAGATATACGAAAGGTGAATCTGACCATGACGTAAGACATTCAGAGGAAGAGTCATCATGTGGCTTAATTTATTTTTAGACAGATCGTTCTCCTCCTCAGATGGTGTCTTGAACACAGTCTTTCCAGTTTGTTCACCACCCTGTCCTCCCCCATCCTTCTTTCCTCCCCTTCCCACTGCTGCTCCCATTTCAGCTTAGCAACTCAGTTAGGATCAGGAGGGAGGCAGGGCGAGCATGAGTCTGGATGGAGCAAGTCCCCTGGCAGGGATGCTATGCTTGAAGCCGGGTGACCTGGCCCAGCAAAGGAGGGTCATGTCCGACGGCCAGGGATGGTGCGCTGGGTGAGAAAAACCTAATTCACAGATGGGGGACCCATCTCTTATTAAAAAAAAAAAAACACATTCTTTATCGTTTTCAAAGAGGAGGGGAGAGGGAGAGAGTGAGAGAAACATCAATGATGAGAGAGAATCATGGATCTGTTGTCTCCAGCACGCTCCCCACTGGGTATTGAGCTGGCAACCTGAGCATGTGCCCTGACCAGGAATCGAACCACGACCTCCTGCTTCACAGGTCGATGCTCAACCACTGAGCCACACCAGCCGGGCAAGGGACCCATCTCGTTTGTTTCTGACTTAGTTGGTCCCTGTAAGGGGCAGGCTTACAACCCAAAGGTGTCTCTGAGAGTCTTACCAGGGGTAGGAGGCCTCAGGTGCTAGAGGGTGAGCATGTGTCCCCGTTGGACTCTGCATTGTCTCCAATTTCAACCTGGATGGGGACAAAGGGGGTGGAGATGCTTTGTTGCACCCATGGCAGCAGGAGGATCTTCTGAAAAGAGTTTCCAGCCCCAGACCTGGAGCACGTGGCCTCCTAAGGAAAAACATTTTCTCTGAGGAATGCTAGGATGGGCTACCTCCAGCCAGGAATTGTTCCAGAAAACCTGGATATCCATAACCGTTACGAACATATGGGGAGCTGTCATGACAAGTTAAGCTTTAGGGCAGATCTCCGGGACAATCCTGAGGTTCTTTCCCCTGGGGCCCCCACCCCCATCGCCCCCCAGCCCTCCCTCGATGGTTTATAGCCCAGGGCACACTGAATCGTGACAGGAAGGACGAGCCTGGTCCCCGTTCCCCTGGTGCCCCTCCCTACGTCCCGCTGAACCGCCTGCCCACCTGCCACGGAAATTGGAAAGGAGACCCATGTTTGGCGAGGTCTGTGCAAAGTGCCAGCTAACGGGGCCCGCGTGCGGCCCGTCTCGCAGGCACGGAGATTTATGGTGGCAATGCCCCCTGGTTCTCATAAAGGTGAGCTCTCCCTGCCAGGGGGGCTTGGCTTGGATCCCCGGCCTCGCTCCTATAATCAAAGCCAACAGGTGGCCTCCCCGTGCCCAGACGCCGTGACTCCAACTGTCACCCTCCTTGGGGTGACAGCTCTGCCACCAACATTCCTCCCCCAGGCCACACGGCAAGGTCCACGCTGTCACTTCCGGTGAAAGTCACGTTTAAGATGAAGATGTGAAAAGTCAGACTTTATCGGTCTTAGGGCCCCAGAAAGATGGGGCTGCGAGGTTGAGTGTGGCGGGCATTGGACTCGGCATGGGTTTGTGGACAGATTGTGTTCAGCCAGGAGCCCTAAGCGGTTTGGCTCAATGGATAGAGCGTCAGTCTGTAGACTCAAGGGTCCCAGGTTCGGTTCTTGTCAAGGGCATGTACCTTGGTTGCGGGCACATCCCCAGTAGGGGGAGTGCAGGAGGCAGCTGATTGATGTTTCTCTCTCATCAATGTTTCTAACTGTCCCTCTCCCTTCCTCTCTGTAAAAAAATCAATAAAATATATATTTTTAAAAAATTGTGTTCAGCCAGGAGTAAACCTTCAGGTCTGCTTATTAATAACGGAAAACCCAGTAATGGGATCCATACCGCACACATGGAGTCTCATTCCAGAGAGGCTTGGGCATGCGCCCTGGCCGTGGTAACCTTGACAATGGTTGCAGGTGCCTTCTGAGTTCTCCACGCTTTCAGGTCCCCGACGGGCCTGCCTCTGACATTCTGGAGGGTGGGGGGGTCTGTGCTCTGATTCCTTCTCCCACAGATACAGACTTCCAATGGAATTTAAAGTGTATAACCAACGTAAATAGATTCATGATATGTGTAATAGATCATACATATGTACTGTCTATGTGTGTGTGTGTGTCCCTTCTTCTGGATGAAGGAGACAGTTGGTAGAAGGGTCCCATTCTTTAAAAAGAAATATTAATATCACGACGAACAAGAGAAAAACAGTTACAGTCTTAAACCAAACAAAGCAAGCCGGGCTTCGGGAAACTTCAGTGAGCTCTACTGCAAAGCCAGCATTTTGTCCTCACCAAGAGGCCCTCGTTAGAAAGAATTAATGCAGACCGGCCCCGGCGATGGGACTGTGGGCACTAGGGAATCTGCAGACCAAACGCTGGTTACGTTCTAAGGCCGTGCTCAAATACATCCTGGTGTGTGGTTGGATCACCTGTGAGAGCTGCTGGGCTCATTTGTATCATTTGAAATTCACAGTGTGGTCTTTTTTTTAATATATATTTTTTATTGATTTTTTTTTTACAGAGAGGAAGGGAAAGGGATAAAGAGTTAGAAACATGGATGAGAGAGAAACATCAATCAGCTGCCTCCTGCACATTCCCTACTGGGGATGTGCCCGCAACCAAGGTACAAGCCCTTACCGGAATTGAACCTGGGACCTTTCAGTCCGCAGGCCAACGCTCTATCCACTGAGCCACACGGGTCAGGGCACAATGTGGTCTTTTTGGTGAGATGAGGGATCCATCTGCTATCCCATTAGACTGGGAGCCACCTGATGGTGAGACTCAAACCGGCTCATTCCCATGCGCGCGACAGAGTGCTGGTTGACCTTCCACAAGCAGTGGCGAGTTCATGACTCACCTCCTCCACTGGAGAGCAGCAAGATGATTGCAGAACTAGTTTCTCGTTGGCAAACCAGTCAGGGCTTAGCCAGTAGACAGCAGAGTCTGGAGGAAATGTCCCTGGCATGGAATGGGTCTCGCACCCACTTCACAGGGGCCCTTTCTGCTCCCACAAACGTGTTTTCACAGCCTGACTTGGTTCCTTTCTTAAATCAGAAGAACTGGCCGCAATATGACATCCTCAAAAAAAAAAAAAAAAAAAAAAAAAAGCAAATTTCTTGCCACCATTTCATCTTGCCTCGTCAAAGAACACTCTCTCTCTCTCTCATTGGGCCTTTGACCTGGGATTTTCAAGAACGGTTTTCAGAGGAAACACAAGGATGGCTTCTCTCCGTCTCGTGCTGGCCAAGGTCCATCCAGCCAGGCCAGTGGTTTCTCCTTTCAGTTCGGGGCCGCTTTTATTTCTTCCCCTCGGTTCATTCATCACCGTGGATGCTATGCTTGGAGAGAAAGGGGATTCAGTTGCAGAACTCGCTTCCTGTTCATTCTTCCATCCCAGAACATTTTAGAAACAGATGTAACGACTTAAATATAAGAATAAAAGTAAAATAATCACATCCCGGCTACCGAGGCCAAGTGAAAATCGTTTTTGCTAGGTGAATTTCAACTTTCCTGTTTATAGACCTGATACAGCAATTCCTGCCTCTCTGCCTGCACCCATTAGGTGAGTTAAATAATATTGGAGGGCCCTGGCCAGTGTGGCTCAGTGCTTGGGCATCGTCCTGTGCACCAAAAGGTTGCTGGTTCAATTCCCAATCAGGGAGCATGCTTGGCTGTGGGCTGGGTTCCCAGTAGGGGGCGTGCAGGAGGCACTCAATCAATGTTTCACTCTCACATAAATGTTCCTCTCTCCCTCTCTCTCCTCTCTCTCTCAAAATAATTTTAAAAAAAGATTTAAACAATATTGGAAAGAGCCTCTGAATGCCTTCTACCTCCACTGCAATATGACTCATTATTTCCCGTCTTTGAATAACAGTGCTCTCGAAACATAACTATATATTTAAAAATGTTACATAACCAACCCAAAACCAGAAAATTGTTCCATACCACAAACACCAGCAGCCCTAAATATTTCCATTGTATTCCATCTGAACCAGAAGGGTAGTTGCAGAATAGTTTGTAGAATGTTATTCACTGGTTCTGAGGCATTTTCATTGTATCCACAGCGTGAAGCTTCCGGTAAGTAGTAAACATTGGTCAAATTCATCAACAAATGATGTCAGAAATGGGGTTAAGAAACTCCAAAGTCGGGAGGACACTGAGCTTTAATAAATACTCGTGGGAGCAAAACTGTGAGGCCAATAGCCCTGGTGAGAACAGCAGCTTGAGGGTGTGTTCTGTTCCCGCTACAAACAGCTCTACGTCCGTCCCAGCTGCTGGAGAAACGTGGTCTAAGGCCCTAAAGAAAACCAAACAAAAATTCACAGCAACGGAAGTCTTAGGGTTCAACACGGTGCTGTTTAGGAGTCTCTCCCCTCCCTGCCACAGCCCCGCCAAAATGGCTATACAGGATAGCATTGTGCTTTCTCGTTCAGCGCATCCTTTGTACTGGGTGATTTTTAAAAAAATTCACATTAAGGCGTAAATAAGGAGCAGCTAGAGCTCTCAGAAACGTCTACACTTCGACAAGCAAAAGGGGAAAGGAAGAGACTCCTAAGCTGATGGCAACTGTCAGTTTGGAGTAACACACACACACACACACACACACACACACACAGACACAGCAATTCTCCCCAAGGGCGGACCAGGGGGCCTCCACTGTACATTCTGATGAGGCCACTATTACAATGTCATTCCCAGTTCTGGGAAGAAAGAAATCAACTGCCATTCTTGCACTTTCTGGAAGAGACATGTTTCAGCTATGTCAGGGCCACGGCTGGAGATGGAAGAACGCACTCAGGTAGGAAGGGAAGCATCCGAAAGCCACTGCAGAGAGCAGCCGCCAGCTCAGAAGGTCATGCTTCTGTTTTTACCCAAAAGAACGTCCTGGGATCAGAAACCAGTTTGCACGCTGGGAACTGTGAATGTTACAAACACCAGAGAATGAGGTTTGGAAGAGGACACGTTTGTTTTTTGTGTGTTTGTTTTTTCCCACCATTTTCCAAATCCATTGGCCACTTCCTGCCTCAATGAGTTCTTCTCGATATTAGAAGTTAAACACAAGGTCCTACTGGTTACTCCTACTTAGACAAAGAATTGAAAACTGTTCAGTTTGGCTTTGAGAATTTACTTCGCATTTGCACAGTGATACTGGGGGAACAGTGCTTTGGCTTCGAAAAGGAATCCTGCAGTCCAGTAGAACATTGCACAAGCAGGACTGCTTGTGTGAAGACGGCCACCTGGTGGTCAAGGTGGGGAGCTGCATCCCAACAAAATGCTTTGGAGGGTGTCATTTCCACCCCTGACCCCCTCCCCTCCTGCTTTCTGGGTACAGCCTGCTGTTGATGGTGGACAGGCTGCAGCTGTACGAAAGGGAGTCTCAAGTTCAAGTCAAAAGATTTCCAGAACAGTTACATCAACGCCATGAAAGCTCCAGGTCACCAGTTCTCTAAATTATTTACAAAGCCAGCCCGTGTGGCGTGCTAACCATTTTTAACAGCGACTCAACTCTCTTCAGCGGGGAAGCCGAACAGGAACCTTGGCGATTGGGAGTCAGGTTTAATCTCCACCTCAAGCCTCCTGGACTTCCTCGGCCAGCCAGCTGACAGCTTCTGTTTTCTCCTGCCGAGAAAGAGAGAAGGGTCTCGATGCCTCTGGCGCCACAGAAGCAAGCATTCTGCGCTTCTAACTACTGCCTTGCCCCCCAAACCGACCTTGCTTTGCTCCGAATCCAACTCTGCAAGACAAAAATACGAAACTGGAAAGAAAAGGAAAAAAAGAAAGAAAGAAAGAAAGAAAGAAAGAAAGAAAGAAAGAAAGCAAGCAAAAGCCCTCTTTCTGACTGTCCCTGGTGCCTAGTGTTGTTGGCTTTCTATGTTTAAGTCTGGGGATAAGTTTCTGGAAGCCGACGGAGCAGATTAGTCCCCCAGTCTTCTCGGGGCATGCTGGGTGTGGGACAGAGTGAAATCAAACCACAGGTCCTCATTGTAACATTTGCAGCTGGACAGGAGGAGGGGAGTTTTGCATCAGACACAATGTGCCTTCTAGAAGGATCAGTAATAAAGTCCCTGATTTCCCCTCAGGCTACCCCACGAGAGAATCCCCCATATGCTGGGCTAGCTCCCCGACACACATCCATTCTGTAGCCTTATTGTCGTGGTGGCTATACAAATCTAGAAAGATGTTAAAATTCGTAAGGCCATACACTGAAGAAAGGATATGATAATTTTAAAAAATAAAAATGAAAACCTTAGTAAAAGCCAACACATACCCATTTGGCTTCTGTGTTCACCGTTGATTGTCATGCTCACCTTTTCTTAGCATCCTCCTTCAGCCAACACCACCCACAGGACCAGGAGGTGGGAGGCAGGGGGGAGGCATGCGGGCACAGGTGAGTCAGGCAGAGGCCTCCATGCTCAGGGCTCACAACCTGGGCAGGGAACTAAGACCCAGAGGTGCAGAGATGGCAATGAGTTATTCCATACAAATCCAAGGTCATGATCACCAGGAGTTTAAGCCCCAAGAATGTTTTCTTACTCTGACCAAGAAGGAATAACTATTTGTGCTTACTGGTTTCTTTGGGGGATAATTTTGAAGACTCCCTTGCTTTGACCTATACATAGTAATTGGGGGGGAAAAAATCCCATTAGTGATAGGCATGGTGTGTGCTAGATGGCCAGCTAATTGAAACATGTCTATTCCACTTGTATCTATAATAATAAAAGCATACTATGCTAATTAGACCGGACAGCCAGAAGACCTTCCAAATGAAGCTGGGGCTGTGAGGGCCAAGCCCCTTGCACAGATTTCATGCACCGGGCCTCAAGTATTCTAATAACTAATACTCTGACACATAGGAATCCCACCCCTCATGACGCAGCTATAAGTAAATGAATGGAAGATGACACCAACCTGGCATGTTAAGCATCACACACCTGTACAGTGTTATTTTCTATGAAGACTAGAGGCTCTGTGCATGAAATTCGTGCACAGGGGTGGGAGAGCCCTGAGTTCAACCTGACCCTCTCCATTTCACGAGCCATCAGGGGATGTCCTACTGACGGCTTAGGCCCATTCCCCACAGTTCTCTGCTCTCTGCTGGGCCTGACTGCTTCACTGCTACAGCAGCAACAAAGCCCCCATGCCCGCTGTCCACTCTCAGGGGTGGGGCTGAAAGGACTAGGGGACTCCAATGGGGTTGAGGGGCCTGGGCGCCGCCATCTTTGTCATTCCCTCTTTATTAGATGGGATAGCCTAGCATAGTCCTCAGGAGAGCCCCTCTCCTAGTCATTGGGAGCTGAAGGCTGTATTTCCATCAATGTGCCCTGCCCATGCTCCTGTGTCCGGGGGCACGTCCGCAGGCAGAGTCCCTACAAGTGAGTCAGAATGACTAGGCATGTCCAGTGGCATCCACGTTGGAAACCAAAGCCCACGGCGTGTACCCCCTCCATATCTGCAGGAAATGGACACCAGGAATGCGAACGCGGATCCTTTTTAGAAAACCACTAATCCTGCTCCGATAAGTGGCCGGGCAGCTAGTCAAGCAGGGTGTGTTTGCACTGCCATGGAAACAGACAAACGTGGTATTTTCCTGCATTCTAAATCCAGTGTCCGGATCCAGATTTAACCGTGCCGAATGGTATGAACCCGGTTTCCCCAAGTCAGCCTGACGTCGGGGTCCTTATCCGGTGACCTGAAGGTCTCCAACTTCAGGCCCAAGGCGAATCCGCTACGATGAAGCCAAAGCTTCTTGCTTGTTGAAAAAGAAGTCATTGTTGTGATTACTTATCTGGGCGAAAGGGAAGTTCAAAGCCAAGGTCCCCCACAGCGGGCCTCAGCTCCCGCGATCCCGGTCAGACCATTTCTGTTTAGAGGATACTTTCCTAAAGTAAGTGCTAAGTATTTTAGGCAAAGAAACCCAGCTGTGAAATACGGGCCACGTTTGCACAGTTGTTTTATATGTGGATTTATTTTTACTTGCACTTAATTCAGTGCAATTTTTGGGAGAGAAGTCCCTCCCTCTTTCCCTCCCTCTATCCCTCCCTCCTCCCTCCCCATGGCCTATTCTTGCTGACCCTCCGGGCCTTCTGAGAAAGGACAGTCTCCCTCTTGAATTCTTTCGGGTCACAAGTGTTCTGCATCACAGCACACCCTCGCCTAATTAGCATTAATAAGTGATGCTGAGAGAAAGGACCCCGGAGAGAGAGAGAGAGCGGGGCTATTGGTGCCAAATTGGACTGGACCCAACTGGCCCAACTTCCCAGTGTGCTTTCCTCTGCTCAGGCCTCCCGCATGTTCCTGCTGCCTAAACATGCATTTCTGACATGGGGTCTCGGACGCCCAGTGAGGTCCTTGGAGCTTTGTGTGTTTCTCTTTACTTTCTTAGCTGTATGGTGATCAGACGTCATTGCTGCCGCATATGATCCTAAGATATTTAAGCAGAGATAGAGCAAACATTAACTCATTATTGACTGAGCACCTACTGTGCAAGGCATTGGGTGCAGGCAGTAGAGGCTTGCAGAATGAGCGGGATTGCACACACAGTAGGACAGGGCAGGTGTGCCGAGCAGCAGAAGGAAAAGCGTAGGAGGCTGCAAAGCAAAAGGGCAATTAGAAACTCTGAGGAGTGAATCGGACTGGCCGGTGTGGCTAAGTCAGTTGAGTATTGTGCAGTGTACCGGAAGTTCGCTGGTTCGATTCCCCATCAGGACTCACACCCAGGTTGTAAGTTCAATCCCTAAGGCAGCCAATCAGTGTTTCACTCTCTCTTCTTCTCTTTTCCTCTCTCTCAAAAAGAGTCAATAAAAACATTAAGAAGAAGAAAAGAAGAAGAAGAAGAAGAAGAAGAAGAAGAAGAAGAAGAAGAAGAAGAAGAAGAAGAAGAAAGAGAGAGAGAGAGAGAGAGAGAGAGAGAGAGAGAGAGAGAGAGAGAAAGGAAGGAAGGAAGGAAGGAAGGAAGGAAGGAAGGAAGGAAGGAAGGAAGGAAGGAAGGAAGGAAGGAAGAAAGAAAGAAAGAAAGAAAGAAAGAAAGAAAGAAAGAAAGAAAGAAAGAAAGAAAGAAAGGAAAGAAAAAAGAAAGAAAAGGCAAGCCATAGTTTGGGAGAAAATATATTGGCAAAGCACATGTTCAGTGAAAAAAATTGTTTTCAGAATATAAGGAATTTTTACAAGTTAATAAGAAACCAAGCTGAAACTGGTTTGGCTCAGTGGATAAAGTGTCAGTCTGCAGAATGAAGGGTCCCAGGTTCGATTCCTGTCAAGGGCATGTACATTGGTTGTGGGCACATCCCCAGTAGGGGCGTGCAGGAGGCAGCTGGTCAGAGTTTCTCTCTCATCAATGTTTCTAGCTCTCTCTCCCTTCCTCTCTGTAAAAAATCAATAAAATATATTTAAAAAGTGAGCATTCTTCATGGTCCTCCAAGATGGCTGCGCCCAGGTGAATACCTAGCTGCAGCCTCACACAACAATTTCAATAAAATACAACTAAAATATAAAACGGACATCACCCAGAACTACAGGAAAGTTGACTGACTGGAAATTCTACAACGAGAAGCAAGGAGAAAATCAGAAGGAAGCGCAAAGGAGCTGGAAAAGCCTAAGGTACGGAGACACGCGGAGCGCAGAGAGGACGGAGCAGGAGAGGAGGGAGGCGGAGTGCCTGGCGGGCGTTCCCTGGCGGGAAGGAGATAAAACTCCGACTGTGCTGGGCCCCCGACTGCTCTGAACCCCAGGCCTAGGCCAGACCCCGGGGACTCAGGCTCAGCCAGAGGGAGCTGGGCTGCCAGGCGGAACCCGGGGAAGAGGCGAAAGGACGTCCCGGCGGTGGCGCCCAGTGCGCGCAGAGAAGGGCCGGCCGGCTGTGCCGCAGGATTGCCTGGCGGGAAGGAGACAGGGGCTCCAGTCTGCTCTGAACGCCACCTCCAACTCCACTTCCAACTGAACTGAACCCCAATACCGGGCTCATTGGGGGAGAGCATTGACTGTTTGGCAGCAGGCGAAAATCGAGGGCGCCTTTCTCTCAGAGGCGCTTACAACAAGTACTGAAGGACCCTGAGTCTCAGGAGTCGCATAGGGCCGGGCTGACGGAAGCCAAAGCTGCAGGCTCCACCCTGAAACCCCGCCCCATCAGGAAAGCTGCCTGCGAAAATGCCTAAACCAAATAGATCACAAACGAAAGAAATGGAGGACAAAAAGCGACTGGATATAGAGTTCAAATCTACGCTTATAAGGTTTTTCAAGAATTTCCTAGAAAAGATGGATAAAACCTATGAGGACATGAAAAGAAATCAACTAGAATTAATAAGGAGTCATCAAGAAATGATAAGGGAACAACAAGAAATAAGGAATACATTGTCTGAAATAAAAAATATTTTACAGAGTCCTAAAAACAGAAGGGAAGATCGCAAGAATCAAGTCAAAGATTTGGAACATAAAGAGCCAGAAGACACTCCTCCACAGAAACTAAAAGGCAAGAGAATCCAGAAAATTGAAGATAATGTAAGAAACCTCTGGGACAATTTCAAGCGAACCAACATCAGAATTATGGGGGTCCCAGAAGATGAGAGAGAGCAAGATATCGAAAACATACTGAAAGAAATAGTGACAGAAAACTTCCCCCACCTGGGGAAAGAATTAGACTTACAAGTCCAGGAAGCGCACAGAACTCCAAACAAAAGGAATCCAAAGAGGACCACACCAAGACAAATCATAATTAAAATTCCAAGAGCAAAAGACAAAGAGAGAATATTAAAAGAAGCAAGAGCAAAGAAGGTAGTTACCTATAAAGGATCACCTATACGATTGTCAGCTGACTTCTCAACAGAAACCATGCAGGCCAGAAGGGAATGGCAAGAAATATTCAAGGTGATGAATAGTAAGAACCTACAGCCAAAGATAATCTATCCAGCAAAGCTATCATTCAGAATCGAAGGTCAGATAAAGAGCTTCACTAATAAAAAAAAGCTAAAGGAGTTCATCAACACCAAACCAGACTTATATGAGTTGCTGAAGGGAGTTCTTTCAGAAGAGAAAGTAAACAAAGATAAAAATTATGAACAACAAATATGTAACTATCAACAAGTGAATCTAAAAACCAAGGAAATTAAAAAAAAAATCTGATGAACAATAGTAACTGTTGAATATAATAGAATCAGAGGTATGGAAGGGGAGTGAACTGACGATTCTTGGGGAAAAGGGGAGAGGGAGATGTGGGAAGAGACTGAACATAAACTGTGCACCTATGGATGAGGACAATGGGGAGTGGGGAAAGGGCAGAGGGTGGGGTGGGAACCTGGTGGAGGAGAGCAATGGTAGGGGGGGGGAAGGAACATTTGTAATAATATGAACAATAAAAACTTATTTAAAAAAAAAAATATATTTAAAAAGAAAAGAAACCAAAAATCAGGCTGAATATTTTAACAGACACTTCATCAAAGAGCATATATAAATACCAATTAACCACATGAAAGATGTTCAGTGTCATTAGTCATTAGTGAAATGTAAATTAAACCATAACAGGAGGTCATTTGCATTAGTTTTCCCAAGAATGGACCCATGCCTAGTAACAGGATGAATAAGTGAGTGAATAAATGTGCTACCTTATAGTCAGAAAGCAAAAAAGACACGGTGTTCTAAAACGTGATAACAATTAAAATAAGTTCTCCGTTAAAATCGGTATCAGAATTTTCATCAGGGCATTTTTATTTGAACCAAACTCTAAATAACTGCCATTTTAAACAAAATAATAAATACCCCTTGTCCCATGTCTATCATGGACTGGCAGTGTGTCTTCAACCCCATCTCTGGGGCAGCCCAGGCCTTGGGTCACGCTGCCAGTTCCTGCGTGTTCCCTTCAGCAGCTCTGAATACACCACACAGCCTGTGGCAAAGAGCCACCCACGTGGTTATGTTACTTGTTTGGTTTTATCACCAGAAAAGAGAGGTGTGGGGGGAAGCTTAAAATTGAAAAACATAATCGTAAAGTGTTCTCATTCTTGGGAATTAATTTTCACCCATGGGTTTCAAGTAAGAATCTCGGGAGTTTTGAATGATTGTACGTTATTTCCTCCCTATAAGGCTCCAAGGATATAAGACACGAAAGAGTCTACCACAGAGGTTGGCAAGCCCACGGAGCCCGTTGCAAACTCCTGAGGACCCAGAAACCTCCCCAGGACACAGAGAGCTCTCTTCTTCCAAGAAGACTCTCGGAGAAGTAAGGTACTGTTCTGTGTCCAATGCATGCATTCTGTTCAGAACTTTCTAGTCCCAAATCAGGTTTAACATTCTGAGTCTAAGGAAAGTTGACATGGCTCACATTTTTTAAATTAAAGAATAATTTTTGCTCTTTTTATTGTTGGCAAGAACATTGCAGTGCTGTCTTATTAGCAGTGGATAATTCTAGAATACAAAAATAGGGGACTTCATAAAGATCTTTTAGCCCGGCCGGTGTGGCTCAGTGGGTGAACCGTCAACCATGTCCCAGGAAGTGGCTGGTTGGATTCCCAGTCAGAGAACAAGCCTGGGTTTTGGGCTCCATCGCCAGTAGGGAACGTGCAGGAGGCAGCCGATCAATGATTCTCTCTCATCATTGATGTTTCTCTCTCTCTCTCCCTCTACCTTGCTCTCTCTGAAATCAATAAAAACATACTTTTTAAGAGTCAACTAGATATAAACCCTGTCTTTAAATTTCAGCATTTGCTAAACTTATAAGAATAACGAAAGATCTCCCCGCTGAGAGCAGGGAGGCGTGAGTCTCTTATATTTGAGAGGTTCAAGTGGAGCTGGGTCTCAGAGGATGAGTCTAATTTGAATCGGTGTACATGATGGCAGTGTACTCCTGGCCAAGAGGATTGAATGAGAACAGCAAAAGAGAAGTGCATTATGGGTGGCAAATATGCAGGCTTGATCCATTGTCTTGTTTGAACTCCATGGCTCGGAGACAGAGTATATGGTGCTCATTGCACAGATTGAGATGATGAAACTCTGAGGATTGTGGGCAAGAAAAATTGCTCCTTTGGAGCTGGGCTCCTGGAAGATCCATTAGATATCTGTGTGTAAGGTATGGCGTCGTCGTGGCAACTGGAGACTCTCCCCATTGTCAAGGCCATGACCATAGTCCAAGGGACAAGGGATGAAGGACCTTGCCTGGAGGAGAGAGGATGAAGGAGGGTGTGTGGCAGGGCTCAGGAGCTAGAGATCGCATGTGAAAGGCAAGAAAAAAAAAAATGATGCGAAGGTTTGCACCCTGGATGGCACTGAGGACGGTGATGCCACTAACCGGAAAGGGGTGTGGGGGAAGGGAGGGCCTTGGTGATGGGTTTGGTTTGGAACCTGCTGGGCTCATAGGACAGCCGGCTGCAGAGCCACTGCTGATGATGGGAAAGGGGAGGCCGGGATCCAAGACACAGACACTTGAAAGCCGAGATGTCATAAGAGTTAATAATAGGCCGGTAGCTGACACGTTTCACCAGACAGGCTACTGCAGAGAGCCAGAACAGGACAAAGAGACTCCCAAATTCTGTAGCTTGGGGTTATTTAAAATTTATTATCATTCAGCCCTTTCGCTCAAAATTGTGTTTGGTGAAGATGAATGAAGCAGGAATAGCGTTTCGAGATGCTCATTTTTAATTTGGGTGGGAGAACTTTTATTTCAGAGCAATGGTGTGTGTGTGTGTGTGTGTGTGTGTGTGTGTGGTTTTCTCTAACAACAAAATGGAACAAAAGCAGTTTTCGTGATGCGTCCTTCCAAATTGGATAGCGGGCAGCATTTCTTGTTTTGTTTTGTTTTGAAAATCCCGAGAGCAAATGACTTCCTCTCCCATCCAAAGCATAAATCACAATTTGTGCTTTCTCTCCGGGGCTTCTGCCTTCTGTCAAATTAACAGCTTTCGAAAGAAGCACATATTTCCAGCTGACCTGCACTTGGACCTCGCATTTCTCCCCCGGAGCTGTTCTCAGACACTCTCACCACTCGGGAGACGGGGGACGCGCTTTCCCAGTCTGCTGTGTGTGGCCCGGAATCCGTCCTCGGGCCCCTGGCCCTTTAACCACCCGGCTGCCCGGGGGCCACTTCTGGCTAATGAATCCTTCACGCCAAGTTCCCCTTCCTCCTAATGAGTGCTAATAAAACGCATTTAACGCCGCTAATGCAACCCAAAACGCGGCCCCATTTCATTGTATCTACTTAATAAGAGCCTTGTTTCATATTGAATTACAGCCTGGGCAGCCAAGGCACTCTACCGGGAGGACTGGGGGCCGGGAGAAGGGAGTATCATGTGCTCTCATTTGGACATTCCTCTTTAATATGCCCCGCAGTCTTGTGTGATTGCTTAATTCGCTTCGCCCGGCGAGTCTGAGCCTTCTGCCAACTGTTTTTGCAGAATTTACTGCAATGCTAGGCAACCAATCCCACCACACAAGCTGGGAATATAGGGTTGCTTTTCCTGGGACCCGGCTCACAGCAGTTGTTTGGAGAGAGGTGACATGCAGTGGGACAGATATGGTTACAAAAGGGAAGGACTTCCGGAGGCACCTCCTTTTTTTTTTTTTTAAATATATTTTATTGATTTTGTACAGAGAGGAAGGGAGAGAGAGAGTTAGAGACATCGATGAGAGAGAGTCATCGATCAGCTGCCTCTTGCACACCCCCTACTGGGGATATGCCCGCAACCAAGGTACATGCCCTTGACCGGAATTGAACCCGGGCCCTTTCAGTCCCCAAGCTGAAGCTCTTATCCATTGACCCAAACCGGTTTTGGCAAGGCACCTCCTTTTATAACACAGTGACAATAAATCTGATTCTCACTGAGCAAATCTTTCGCCCCAAAATTGTTTATGGTCTAATTTCAGAAGCAATTCTCCTTCCTCCTCCCCTCCTCTTTCTCCTCCTCCTCCTCCTCTTCTTCTTCTCCTTTTTCTTCTCCTCCTCCTTATCCTATTACTCTTTCTTTTCCTCGTTCCCCTCAACCAAGGATATTTTCCCATGGATTTTTAGAGAGAGAGGAAGGGAGAGGGAGAGACAGAGAGAAACATCGATGTGAGGTCCTGGTGGCTCAGTTGTTTAGAGCAGTGGTCATCAAACTCAGTAGTCAACAGAGCCAAATATCAACAGTACAACTATTGAAATGTCTTTAGAGAGCCAAATTTTTAAAACTTCAACTTCTTCTAACGCCACCTCTTCTAAATAGACTCGCCCAGGCCGTGGTGTTTTGTGGAAGAGCCACACTCAAGGGGCCAAAGAGCTGCAGGTGGCTCTCAAGCCGCAGTTTGGGTTAGAACATCGTCACGATGCCCCAAGGTTGTAGGTTCAATCTCCACTCAGAGCACATACAAGAAGCAACCAATGAATGCGTCAATAAGTGCGTCAACAAATCGATATTTCTCTCTGTCTCTCCTTTCCCTCCCTTCCCTTCTGTCTATAAATCAATGACGTGTCCTCAGGTGAGGATTTAAAAAATAGTATTTTTAAAAAAAGGAAAAGGGGAAAAAAAATAGCTGATATGTAATGGTTTTGGTGGGGGTTTTGTGTGTGTGTGTGTGTGTGTGTGTGATAGGAAGTATTAATATGAAAATATGTTTCATATCATTCATTTTGCTCTTTTTTTGAAACTGTGGTTTTTGATTACTTATTTATAAACAGTGCTAAATAATTTTACATCAAATCTGTCCAACAAATTTCATTTCCAGTGTACTGGGAGAGAAAACGTTTCCAAGTAATTTGTGGTTCAGGCTACATTTGTTCAAAGGCCAATGAGAAAATAACCCCATGTAAGCTTCTGAGAAAGCAAATGAGCTATTAGGTTTTTCTTACACAAACAAGCCGAGACTTAGAAGGATGCCCGTTTAGAAAGCTAGTCTTTTCTGTAAACGGAAGGAGGAGTAGCGTCTGTCTACACGGAGCCATTGCCAAGAGGGGTTGGGGTGACTGGTCCACACACAGAAGCCGGGAGACACTGGGCCATTGGACTCATGTAACAGGGAGAAGGAGCTTCAGTGACTTCCGGGAAGAAGCTGAACAGGGAGAGGCTTACTGCCTCCCTCATGCGCCGAAGCTTTTAAGGGCACCGGGCTCTGCGCGCCCAGAATGAATCGCAGGACTTGCTGGACCCGCCGGGGCTGGGACCTGACGGGCTGCTGGGTTCCTCGGTTCCGGACCTTCTGGAAGGGCTTCTGGAAAGAATCAAGATTCCGGTTGGGGTCAGGGAAAAGCGGTCATGATCTCTGTTTCAATCCTAAGGGCCTAGAAGAAGAAGTGGCTTTGTTATAAAAAGGAGGGAGAATGCAGACTTAGTTGGTTTTTAAAAATAATTTATTAATTTTAGAGATAGAGAGGAAGGGAAGGAGAGAGGGAGAGAGAGAGAAGCACTGATTTATTAGAAGCCCGATGCAGGCAGATTTGTGCTAGAATGGGCTTTCCTTTCCCTGGCTGCTGGCACCGCCCCTTTCTGCTCAGGCCCCAGAGCCGCCTCTTTCAGACGCAGCCCTGCCTTCCCATGCTGCCCAGAGGCCCTGAGAAACCTGGCGTGGGACAGAATGCCTGTGTCGTCACCTTGGCAATCATACAAGTGCCCCATCCCCATCACTCAGTGCCTATATATGCAAATTAGACGCCATCTTTGTTAGGTTAATTTGCATATCATTCCTGATTGGCTGGTGGCATAGCAGAAGTATGGTCTATTTACATGTTTGTCTATTATTAGGTAAGATTGTCCCACTATTGATGCATTCATCAGTTGATTGGTTTATGTGCCTGGACCCAGGATTGAATCCGAAGCCTTGGGGTGTCAGGATGATGCTCTCACCAACTGACTTACCTGGCCAGGGCCAGGTTCAGTTTAATTGTTGTTTCTTTGAGAACTAACTCATTATCATTCTTGTCGTTGTTAAAAGTCACTGCTAGCGACCCAAAACAAGGTCCTTATGCCCAGTGTCGTTCACACCAATAGGATGAGACTGAGTTTGGCCAAGCAGAGCAGAAACGTTATTATTTGACCAAGGAATGGGGAAGGGTGAGCTCATGCTCCAGGGACACCTTCCCAGTGGGAGGAGCCTCCTGTATTCACAGGCTGTGGTGATGCATAATGACTTAATGCTTCAGGCGTGCTGAGTCATTCTGTTGCACTTGGCCCTTTTTGCACACGATACCCCACTGCCATCTTGGTCTTTGCACTCAGCACCTTGGTCTTTGCACTCGGCACCTTGGCCTTTGCACTCGGCACCTTGGTTTTTGCACTGGGCACTCTTCATGTTGCTGTGGGAATCCTTTTCAGTTCCCAGAAGCAAGCATAGCACATGACATAGCTTGGATAGGGAGAAAGGTTTGGGTCTTTTGGATAATAGTCCAGTGACATCACTCCCCATCTCCCCCCTCCAAAAACCTGGGTGGCCTTCCCAGCCACACTGGCCTCTTTCCATCTGTTGCGTAGCTGGAATCTACAGCTACACCCAAGGATTGCCCTCTGAGTGGCCTAGCTCCTTTCTTCTGTCATTCCACTTCTCTCCCAGACCCGAGAGCAGCACTTTGCATGTAGCTAATGTCCAATAAATGTTTGCTCAATCACTGTAGCTCAAGTGCTTTAATTATTGAAAAGCAGACGCTTTCAGAAGAACAAAGAATCCTCGGTACTTTCAAGTGTCAGAGACTAATTAATAATCTGTCTAGCAGCTACGTGAGCTCGAGCTAATCACTTAACCTCTTGGGACCTCGATTTTCTCTCTGAGAAATGCAGATGATAACAAGTGTGGCCCCATGTTGGCTTTGGAACTAGATGAGAGAAGAGGTGAGGAAGCCTATTTAGGCAAGCCTACCTGTTGCACCCTTGCGAGGGGTCCCAAATTCTGGGAGTGCAGGGGTGTGTGAATAGGGTTGGGGAGAAGTGAAGGGACCTGGGTGGGTAGGAAGCGTGGGGAAGACCTACCGAGTCATTGCCACCTTTCAGACACCAATTGGATTACTAACATGGGGTTATTTTTTCATTGCCTCTGAACAGGTGTGGGGATGGGGGGTAGGGACGGGAGAGAGAACCAAACACCTTAGCGATGTCAGGGTTGTTTATTGTTTTCACCATGTAATAATAAATCAATGCGAGGTTTGTCACTTTAATTAGTCTTCTCTCAGTGGAAAAGTCAAGCTTGTTAAGTGCTGATAGGGAGCTGAAAAATTACCCGAGAACAAGTGACCAGAATGAGGCTCAGGGTCCCGGCTTGAAAGTGGGGGTCACTGGGGATAGGGAGGGCTGGCCTCAGAAAAGGAGGATTCTGGTTGGTCCCAAGGCTGTCAGGAGAGTGTAGGGGGAGCTGAATCGGTCCTTTCCCCCTTTCCCCTCACGGAGACCTGTGGGAGCCTTGAGAAGGTAGGACGGGGGGATGGAGAAACAAGGGGGTAAATCTCTGTGGAGGCTTCCATCTGGACTCACATGAGGATGCAGAAATAAAAGATACAAAAGACTTGGGGATCCCCACCCTCTAAAGAACAGGGGAAACTGAATAAAGCAAATCAAAGCTCTTAAGTTCGGCCAGCAAAATGTTGACTGATTTTCCTGCCTGGACTCTTGCTGTGTCACAGGGAAGTCTGTTGCTTGCAATGATTTGGGAGAGAATCAGCTGCATAGCACGCTTGCTGGCTTGTTTAGAGAGCCGCCTGTTGTATCCCAGCTAGATGATGAAGGGGAAATGGCCCTACCTCCTGGTAGAACTTTCTGGAAGTGGCTTTTCCTTTCTCCACCAATTGTCCAGACTGATCAGTGACTTTCTCCTCATGATCAGACTTGGCAGTAACCAGGCGCCTCTTAGAAGAATCTTTATTCTCCTATTTACTGAGTGTCTGTAGGGAAATCACTCAACATTTTGAGCCTTGCTTTCTTGTATATGATGGAAACAAATTCCGATTCTACCGCCTCACAGAATGGTTCTGAGGGATGTGATAGGTTCCAAACTGCAAAGCACAGTAGAACAGTGAATCATCACTGTTGTTGTTGTAATAAAAAGCTATTTCTTTGGATTTTATGGACTTTCCAAATTTGGAAGAGATCCTAAATTTCACCTAGTCCCGTTTGTCCTCCAAGTCCAACCTTTTTGACCATTTCTTTATGAAATAATTGTCCACCCTTTCCCCGAAACTTCAGGGAGATTGACTGTGCTCCAAGGAAATTGGGGTCACATATGGACAGCGCTATTCTTTTATGCTCTGATTATCAAGTGGAATAGAACTCGTTAACTTCTACCCTTGAGTACTAGCTCTGTCTTTTTGAACCTCAGCTCCTTTTCCGACATAGTAGCCCTTTCCAGAGGGCCTTGCCTGGTTCTGAGGGTTGGTCCTCAAGTGGCCAGTCCTAGGTGGAGACTTTGAGTCCTAGGGTATTTCCTCTCCGTGTGATAACTTATCCTGCCTCTCCTTATGTTTCCAGAAAGGTACTACATGGAAGATTAGTAGATTAGATTCATGCTTAGAAATATTCACTTCCTCCTCTTAATCTCCATGGGAAGAATTTCATCCCCACCCCCAACGATGGGGAACTTGGCCCCGTGAGTTGTTTCAGCCAATGGGGCGTCGGCAACCAGAAAGCAGTAGAGTCTTGAAGAGTGTCTTCTAAGAGATGATACTCTGAGCCTCTGCCATTCCCATGAGGACAGTATGCCCAGGACACATGGATCATCCCCGGAGAAGGAAGAGGAGGAAGAGAAGGAGGAGGAGGAGGAAGAGGAGAGTCATGGGAGCATAGGTGAATCACGCCAGCTGAGGCCAGCCCGGATCAGCAGGTCTCAGCCGACACCCCACAGCTGCAGATACATGAGTGAGCCCAGCTGGGACCTGTAGCACTGCCCGGCCAACCAGCACCTGGTGAGATACAGAAAAGCTTTCTTTGTGTGTTTCCAGGGTGTTGATGGCTGTTTTATGTGCGGTATGATTGTGGCCATAGCTATCAGAAACAAGCAGTAAACTGATCCATAAACGCCGACGCGGTTTCATGTTTCCCTCCTCCAAACAACACGGGGAGCCAGTGCTTTTATTTGTTCAATAAATATTTAAGTGAGTGCATGTGCCAGGTGCCTGACAGTAGTTACTCTTCCCTTGTATGGGGGACTCTTCTCTGAAAAAGCTCCTTAAAGCAGCAGAAAATTATACTGGAGCCCAATTCCCCGTCTTTAAGTCATTACACCCAGAGCACAGCACGATCTGCTACGTGGGCTGTTGTGCTGGTTCCTCTCCTTTGATCTCTTGACATCCCTCTGCCTTGTTCCCTTCGTTCCCATGAGCATCCTGGAAAAGCTCCCAAATTTTGGGTGATGAATTGGAATTTTATTAGGTGGAAAGCTATTCATTCCCCCCCCCTCCATTTTTTAAAACCCTAACCTAGGGATATTTTTCCATTGATTTTTATTTTAGAGAGAGTAGAAGTGAGGGGGAGAGACACAGAGAGAGATACGTCAATGTGAGGAAGAGATATCGATTGGTTGTCTTCCACACGTGCTCCGATCGGGGCCCGGGATTGAGCTTGCAACCAAAGTCCATGCCTGTGACCATCCCGTTGGCAGGAATAGAACCCACCACGGGTCAACCGTGGATAGTCCACGGGTCAACACTATCCACTGAGCCAAACCAGCCAGGGCCAATTCCTCTTTTAAAAGAGTGCTTCGAACTCGGCTCCCTGTCTTCCCCCATTGTGGGCAGTCATTCTGAACGAATGCTGCGTTCTCTGGTCATTCGCTGTCCCTTAGCTGTGGCTCCCTCCCGCTGGGCTTGCAGTGGGATTGCAGGCTGTGGCTCTGGCTCCCAGACGTCTGGGCTGGGAGCACACAGAAGAGGGCGCTCTTGTGCAAAGCTGTGGCCGGCTTCCTGCGAGGAGGCGTAGTCTCCTTACTCTTTGCGGAGCGTGATTCATTGCTTATGATACTTGGGAAACGCAGCCCGCGTTCATGCAATGTAGTCTGCAGCCACAGACAAAGCCCCAGGCTGCAGGAACGTCAGGAAACTCATTTGTGTCCAGGCTGCACATCCATCGTCTCTGCTGCACTGATAGGACATGGCCAACTTTTATCTGCACCCTCCCCTCTGACCCCATCTGCCAGGTCCTCAAAATGGAAATTGTCAAGAACTAAGGATAAAAACAGTGTCTTTTTTTTTTTTTTTTAAAGAGTTTTCAAGCTGCTTTCACTCTTTGGGAAATAACTACTTACTTATCCATGAATTCATTTGTCACACAAGTATTTATTAAAAGCTGGTTATTCAGCTTTTTAATGCTTTTAGGAAAAAATTCAAAGCCCTTTCCTAACCATCAGAACCAAGCAATCTGGTCCCTGCTTCTCTCACCGATATAATCTCATGACATCGGCCTTCTTTGGGCTCTTTTCAGCCTCAGGCTTTTGCTCTTATATTTCATTCGATTTGAATTACTTTTTTTCTGTTCCTGTTATGCCTGTCTTCATCCTTCATTTTCTATAGCTCAGCACAAGTATTATATTTTCAGACTTTCCAGAAAACAAATGGGAGATATAGAAGGGTAGGATAGATAGATGGATAGATAGAGATGGATATATAAAGATACATATCCTATATAATAAAAGGCTAATATGCAAATTGTCCCCTCGGGAATCTGACCAACCAGGAGTTTGACTGCTTGCTATGACGTGCACTGACCACCAGGGGATGGTGCGGAACGAAGGAAGGCCCCTGCTGGCAGCTGGCAGCCAGGGGAAGGAAGGCCGCGACTGGCCCTGGTCGCCAGCCAGGCCTAGGAATCCTACCCGTGCACGAATTTCATACACTGGGCCTCTAGTTTATTATAAAGAATTGGCTTATGCTATGTGGATGCGAGAAGTCCAAAATCTGTAGTTGGCGAGTTGGAGATCCGGGGGTGTAAGTTCCAGTCTGGGTCTGAGACTTAAGGCAGGGAAGACTGATGTCCCAGCCCAAAGGAAATCAAGTAGAGAGAAGGACTTCTCCCTTCCCAGGTCCTTTATGGGCCTTCAACTGATTGGATGAGGCCCACCCACACAGGGGAGGGCAATCTGCTCTCCTCAGCCTTTCGATGCAAATGTTAATCTCATCCAGAAACACCCACATGAGCACATCCAGAGTAATGTGTAACCAAGTATCTGGACACCCCATGATCAAGTCAAGTTGCTTCATTATCTAACTGGACTATTTAAAACTGTTTATATGAGATTAGGGCAAGGACTATGAGGTATTGATCTTTATATCTCTATTATAAGCAGTTTGGCTAGAACAGTGGTCGGCAAACTGCAGCTCAAGAGACACATGCGGCTCTTTGGCCCCTTGAGTGTGGCTCTTCCACAAAATACCACGGCCTGGACGAGTCTATTTTGAAGAAGTGGCGTTAGAAGAAGTTTAAATTTAAAAAATTTAGCTCTCAAAAGAAATTTCAATCGTTGTGCTGTTGATATTTGGCTCTGTTGACTAATGAGTTTGCCGACCACTGGCTAGAACATCCTAAGCACTCAAAATGTTTAATTCAATGAATGAATGAATGAATGAATGGTTCAAGTATTTCTACCCAATATATATTATCTTCCTAAAACAAAACAGTTTCAATCCTTGTCTCCTATGTACTCGCCTAGACCTTGAAGGTTGGCTTATCTGTTAGTTAACAGGTCCTAGTCCTTTAAGAACAAACCAGCTATATCTGCATGGGGGGGAGGGGAAGGGATCCATCTTTAGAGATATATTTCTGGCTATTCACCACTCTGCCTGCTCTTGCACTCTGAATGATATTCAGTCTCTCTTTGCAATTTCTGAATGCAATGTCCCGGTAAGCCCATTCGCACACTTGGCATAAAAACATTGTGTTTGTTCATACCGCTGGCTCAGTGAGCAAGGATGAGAAATTGAGTTATTTATTCGATGACTCAGGCTTGATTGCTAAATTGGAATTTGCTTCTGTACCTTGCGGGAGTGCAGGAGGGAAATCTAATAGATTAAACGAGACTGCTGTGTATGTCTCTTGCCTCTGCCAGGAGCAGTGTGCATGAAATAATTAAGTGCCCAGAAGAAGAAAACTGGCCGTGAAATAAAGAATACAGACTTCCCATCTGCAGTAAGTGGCCAGGTGCTGGGCAACCCAGAATGTTTCCTGTTAACAACTGCATTTTTCTGATCTAGAAATTTCCCGTCACGAATGTTCCCACACTGTGGGATGACAGTCCCATGATTGCTTTGTGGTACTCATCCATCACTCGCCATCATTGCAGCGCGTGTTTTTCCTTTGTGAGCACAGATAGCAGCGGGCTGGCGAGACCCCATAACCCTCTGGGATCTCCATTGCTGGGGACGAGGCCGTTAGAAAAAATATGGCTTCTGGAATGCTGGTGATGGAAACAAACCCTATCACTTCTAAGCGAGGAGCACCTGTATAGGTGGGGTAAGGGAACTATTGATTTTCCCTCCTGTCCATCTGTCTCACATGTACCCTTGCCTCCCTACCTAGGATATACCCGGCAACTCCTAAGGCATTAGCATATATGCAAATGGTATTTGATCAGTATGGCTTACCTATCAATAATTGGGTGGCGCCCTAACCTGTTTGGCTTGGTGGAGAGAGCGTCGGCCTGCAGACTGAAAGGGTCCCGGGTTCAATTCCGGTCAAGGGCATGTACCTTGGTTGCGGGCACATCCCCAGTAGGAGGTGTGCAGGAGGCAGCTGATCGATGTTTCTTTCTCATTGATGTTTCAGACTCTCTATCCTTCTCCCTCTCTATAAAAAAAAATCAATAAGTAATTGGGTGACTAAGCTTGTGTGTATGTGATTATTAGCAAGAAAAGACCGTGGAAACCTCAAAGCAACGTGACCAAATGTGTTAACATATCTCACATTCATATCTTTGAACAGTTCAGAGAAGATGGCCTAAGTCTGTCTTGCATTTAAGTAATCTTTCATAAGCAATCTTTCCTTGATTCTACATGATGAAACATGAATCAGTGCGTGTCATACGTCATCACCTTGTGGCATCATCCTATTTCGCTTGGCATTCGGTTTTTGTGAAAGATCCTATGGCACTGACAGAGGGTGATACTAAAGGGAGTCATATATTCATAGTTTTTCTTTAAAAATACAAATGTGGCCCAGCTAGCATGGCTCAGTGCTTGAGTGTGAACCTATGAACCAGGAGGTCACGTTCGATTCCAGTCAGGGCACATGCCCGGGTTGTGGGCTCGATCCCCAATGCAGGGCATGCAGAAGGTAGCGGGTCAATGATTCACTCTCATCATTGATGCTTCTATCTCTCTCTTCCCCTCCCTTCCTCTCTGAAATCAATCCAGATATTTGAAAAATAAATAAAATCTAAAAATACAAATGTTTATTGAACATCTACTGTGAGGAGAGGGAGGTGTGTAGCCGCTGATGTTCTACCTGGTAAAGGAGTACCTCAAGGCCGCTCACCTTCCTGGGTAGCAAAGTGCTACCTCTTCCTTGTTCTGCTGGCCCCACCCTTTGCCACTGCCTTGTGTTACCAAGTGCTGGGCACAGAGGTGCCCCAAGCACAAGTGCGTCCTCCTAGCTCCCGGCCCCCCGAAAGCCCACAGCCGGCACCAGAAGGGAGGGGGACTGCAGTGCTGTCCTCTGTCCTTAGGCCCAGCTGCGGAGCACAGGCCCCTGCGCCGCCCACTGCAAAGGGCCCCTCATCCACTTCCCGTGCTGTCAGCCAGCCCTCCTCCCCGCACTGGGGCTATGAGAGACAGTGATGCATTTCTCACTTTCTTTCAGACAAGCTCAGGAAGATCCATTCTCCCCTCCTTTCACTTCTGCCCTAAAAGCAAAAAACAACTGAAGAGGCCAACCAAGAACCCATTGGCCAGATCCCACCCAGGAGCTTTCCTACCAAACGAAACACCAATTCAATGCAGTTTGACCTCAAAATTGCTTTTAGACCCTTCTTTCTCCTCCTCTTCCTCCTCCTCCTCCTCTTCCTCTTCCTCTTTCTCCTACTTCTTCTCCTTCTCTTCTTCCTCTTCTTCTTCTTCTTCTATTCCACTTAGTCATTCATTGGTTGACGTTTTTCCCCCCTTTTCTATGAGGTTTTGTGTGTGTGTGTGTGTTTTTTAAAATAATTCTTTATTGTTGAAAGAATTACATGACAGTCAGCTGTAGATACAGATGTACACTGAGTGGCCAGATTACTATGATCTCTGAATGCATAATAATCTGGCCACTCAGTGTGTGTGTGTATGTGTGTGGGTATATACATCAGAGGCCCGGTGCATGAATTTATGCAGGGGGGACAATTTGCATATTAGCCTTTTATTCTATAGGATATACACTGAGTGGCCAGATGATGATGCATTCAGAGATCATCATCATCTGGCCACTCAGTGTACATGATGTGAAAAATATTGCCGACCCAGCACTCATGTCAGCATAATACTTAGGAACTTGACTTCTGGAGGAAGAGGGAGTAGAGCAGATCCCAGGGGTCTTCCCTTTAGCCTTCGCCCCTCTGCTGAGCTTCACGCGTATCGCTGTCTGCGTCTCCTGCACACCCCTCCGAGTCCACAGGAAATGAGCCTTCCGAGCCAAACACCTTCCCCCATTTCTGCTAGAGGCTGAGAGGCTTCAGGTCAGTCTCATTCCTGCCCCTTCCTTGTCTGAGACAACTGCTTTTTGTGAATCGGACGGACCTGGCTGTGAAATATTTCTCTTTCATCTTCTACCTCTGGTCCCATCGTAGGTCCTCATTAGCTCTAATCTCGGCCTTACTAACCGCCTCCTAATTGATCTTCTTTTGCAGCTCATTTCTTCCGCCTCCCGTTTATCTCAGACACTCTGCCAGATAAATCTTCTTAAAACAGCCCTGCAGTGTCACGCCCCTGCTCAGAGGCCCTGTAAGGCTCCCCAGAGCCAAAGAGTTAAGATCAAACCCTCAGGCTGGTCTCTGAGGCCCTGGTGATCCCGGTGACTCTGCCTCATTGCTCAAACCCTTCTCCTTAGGCGGTCTTTTTTTTTATTTTTAAATAATCTATTTTTATTGATTTCAGAGAGTGAGAAAGAGAGAGAAACATCAATGACGAGAGAGAATCATGGATCGGCTGCCTCCTTCATGCCTCCCATTGGGGATCAAGCCCCAACCCGGCCATGTTCCTTGACTTTGACCTCCTGGTTCATAGGTCAATGCTCAACCCCTAGGCATTCTCTATTCCTGCCGTGCTTCAGTGCGGTGCAGCTCCCTCATGCTCTTCCCTGGAGCACTGCCGCCAGCGGTGAACTCTTACCCCTCCCTCACCAGTGAGGCAATGGGATGTGATCTCCCTACAGGAGATCAGACTGGGAGTGGGCACTGCCCCTCAGGAACTTGCATAGTACTCTGTCTCTTTATCATGTGGCATTGACTTCTGTCCATTGTTTTACTGCTTATTCATCCATCCATCCATCCATTCAACAAAGTAGCAAATGCCTTAACAGGAAAAAAAAAAAAAAAAAAAGGAAGGAAGGTAAGGAAGGAAGGAAAGAAGGAAAGAGGGAAGGAAAAAAAGAAAGCTTAATGAATGGCTCTCGAATGAAAATAACCTTCCTTTTTTTTTTTTTTTTTGGCCATTTTACCTCTTTCTCATCTCCATGGAGAAGAGGTCGTGAGCTGTGGTATGATGTGGCCGTTTTTCTACACATCCGATTAGAGGATGAAAGCCTGAGGTTGCATGCTCACACACACCGTGTTGGCTAAACCTTCCAGAGAAGTTTCTATTTCCTCCTTGTCACCCTTCCTCGGGCTAGCCCTGGAGAGAGACACCTTCTGGATGTGATTGACAGGTCCTGCCCCACGGCCAGCCTCTCCTCAGCGTGTCCCCGCTCCTGCTGTGGGTGAGGGGAGGGGCTTACCCTCCAGGAACTCACGCCGGTGAACTTGGGCCAGGCATGACTTCAAAGTCCACACACGCCTCACCATCACCCAACACCTGTGAAAGCATGACACTGGCTCACCTTTTCCCCAAGCCCTGCCTGGGGCGCCTTTGATCCTTAAGGCAGGCATCAGAGACACCTCTAATCTCACTGGAACGGGAAAGATGGGAGAGCATTTGTGATCTTCTTCAAAGATGGAAAATCGAGTCGTCTGAGCATTAAAGAGGTGCTTCTATTTTATTTTATTTTATTTTATTTTTTTGCAGTTTTCGCTGCCAGCTCCTACAGACTATGGCCTTTCCGTAGAAAGTAGTTCTGGATTAACTAGCATCCAATAGAGAAGCATTTTATAAATGCTCCCACAATCCACACCAGCATTGTCACAATCTGTAATAATAAACGTGTAATATGCTCATTAGGCTGGACATCCTTCTGGATGACCTTCCAGACGAAGCTGGGGCTGGGAGGGAAGGCCGGGTCCCGGGTGCCAGAGGGAAGCTGGTGCTGGCAGCTGGGGAAAGGAAGGCCAACTCTTGCATGAATTTCGTGCACCAGTCCTCTAGTGCCCAATAAATAGGCTACATTTAAGGGTGATTTCCATGAAGTAGTCACTTTTTCCCTTACACTGTCCTGATTTCCTCAACATTTTTATTTGCTTTCATTTATTTATTTTTTTTACTTTTGAAATAATAAAACTTGCCTTCTGAAGAGTCACTTTTAATCACTTCAATCACACAGAGTTACATTTTTATTTCACTAAAGTTGAGAGTAGGCGCTAACGTTTTTATAGAGGGCCAGACATACACATCAAGTATTTGCCATGTAACAGGCCACATTTTCATTCAACTCCAAATGTGTAAAGTTGGGAGAGCGTCAGACTGAAGTCCATATTTTTACGTGATCTTTCAGAAGGCTCTTGGATTCTGGCTACAAGGAAGGCTGGAAGGGCTATAGTTGAGGCAGCTGTTGGGAGCTGAGAGATTTCCGGGCCTGGTGCTGGGGAAAAGTTAGCTAAACTATCCTATGGGGTCTGAATTTGTTTTATTATTTCTCTAACAGAATCATATCAAGCCTGAATTTGTAGAAGTGGCTAGGCTCTCAGATAACTCTTGGTCTGAGTGACTTGTGATGGCTCTGTGTGTCTTGCCAGTAGAAAATCTGAAGTCATTTTTGCTCCTCAAACTATTCTAATTTCTACCCGGCTAGTGTGATTCAGTGGTTGAGCTTTTATGTATGAATCAGATTACGGTTCAGTTCCCAGTCAGGGCATATGCCTGGGCTGTGGGGTGGGCAGGAGGCAGCTAATCAATGATTCTCTCCCATCATTGATGCTTCTATCTCTCTTCCTCTCCCTTCCTCTCTGAAATGAGTAAAAAAAAAATGTTTTTAAAATACATATATATTCTAATTTCTGTTTTTCTCTCTTAGTAACATGGCCCTTGCATTTTTTGGACTTCAAGTGACCTGGAAGAGTTAACATACACTGAGTGGCCAGATTATTATGTTCTCTGAACTCATAATAATCTGGCCACTCAGTGTGTTTGTGTGTGTGTGTGTGTGTGTGTGTGTGTGTGTGTTAGAAGCCTGGTGCATGAATTTATGCATGGATGGGGTCTGGCCAGCCTGGGGCGGGGACATGGGCGATTGGCCGGCCTGCCTGCTGGTCGAACTCCTGGTCAAGGGGACAATTTGCATATTAGCCTTTTATTATATATGAGTGGCCAGATTAGTATGCATTCAGAGATCATCATAATCTGGCCACTCAGCGTATATTATTGAACACTTGTTCCAATTTGGGAGCAACTCGGGAAGGAGGGAGAGGAGTAGGGCCTCAGCGATGTAGGCGGAAGAGCGCAGGCGTTCTGAACTCTCTTCATGGGCAGCTCTTATAGTCTCTCTTCCCTTCCCCCAGTCTTGCCTGTGGACATGAGTGGCAACTCAAATGAACCAGAAAACATCTCTGGAAAAACCTGCCGTGTGCCTGAGGAGGCAGCAAAGCTTGAAATGAATGGATCCGGGAGCTTTCTGAGCAGAGGACAGACACACCAAGTATTTATGGGATCATTAAACTGCCGTGGGCTCTGAACCCATGAGTCGAAGAGGCGTCATCCGGTCATCCACCCCCAGCTTCACTGGCATTTGTCAAAGTCATGGTCCCTCCCGAACAGGGACCTGGGACCGGGCCAGAGTCCATTGCGAGCTACGCCATCACTCACTCTTCTGTGTGAGCGGACAATTGCTTTAAAAATAGATATACAACTTGTATTTACTCATCGCTTAAGCAGTTCTTACAAGTCTTAAGATCCCAGAAGCTGGAGGATCTCAATGCGGGCTTACAGCAGTGGCTTTTACCTACTCGAGTGCTGCCAAACTCTACAGAAAAGTCAAACAAGGCCTGTTATTTCCAGAAGGCCAGAGTCTGAACCCAGGTTGATCATATAGCAACTGGGCTGGTTGTTAATCTCTCTGAGGGAACCTCTCCTCATTCTTCCCATCTGTAAAGTGGGAGCACAGATGCCTGCCCCTGTTATTCACTCTACCCAGTCTGGGTTCTTCTTCTGCGCCATGCGCTGTGCCCCACACTCCAGGGGTACAGCGTGGCCAAGGACCCTCTGTTTCTGCTCCCTTAGAGTGTAGTAGTTCAATGGACAGAGAAATGCCTTATGGGTATTACGAATGTGGGGAGGGTAAAGAAGGGAAAGCACCCCACGGGGCAGAAGCAGGAAACAGGAAGTGGTAACTTACTCTGGGGAGTTGGCGAAGCCACCCCAAAGGAAAGGATGTTGAGGTCACCCTGGATACTGGGATGTCGGTAAGACTCCAGGACGAGGGAAAGGGCGAGTGTGAAAACTCAAGAAGGAGAAGAGAAGGGTGTGTGTTACATACAACAAGGCGATGTTGGGAAATTAAAAGAAAAAATGCACCCTAACCGGTGTGGCTAAGTGGATAGAGCATCGGCCTGCGGACTCAAGGGTCCCTGGTTTGATTCCGGTCAAGGGCATGTACCTTGGTTGCGGGCACATCCCCAGCAGGGAGTGTGCAGGAGGCAGCTGATGGATGTTTCTCTCTCATCGATGTTTCTAACTCTCTGTCCCTCTCCTATCCGTTCTGTAAAAAAAAAAAAAAAAAAAAAATCAATAAAATATATATTTAGAAAAAGAAAAGATGCAACAACAGAGCTTTATAAAGTGTCTCTGGACATTCACCAAGGACCCTGGGGACCTCTGCCGGGTCATAAAAGGAATTCTGTAAGAGACCTGTGACAGTAGGAATAAAACTCTGGTCCTTGCCTGGCTCTCATATTCTGACCTGCAGGGGGCGCTGTGGAGGGCATGAGATATAGCTGCTTTAGTAAGCTAATGAAGCTTTTCCCCTTATGTCATCCACTGGCCAGGGTTCTAGGACAGACACCTAGAACCCTGCTCCAGATCACTCCACTCAGGGGAATGCCTGTCTCCTCAGGCACAGCCACGGAGTTGGGAGTGGTCTTTGCTCCCCATCTTTGCACGTATGAGAACCTGAGCTCAGTGCCACGTCTCTGTACCTCCCTAGGTCGTGTGGGTTCCAACGCCTTGACTCCTAAGCATGCAACCTGGCAGGGTGGAAAGGACACCCTTTTGCTCAGAGCGCCGCTGCAATGACACATACTTTCTGGAAATCGCAGACAGGGTCTGTAATAGAGCAGGAGTTGGCAACCACATTCCTCCTTTGTGAAGGTCCAGAGAGCCGAGCCTTCAGCTTTCGAAAGCCACAGGTGGTTTCCAGGGCATATTATTAGTTTGTGTTTTGCACCCTTTTAAAAATATCAAACTCTCCTGCAGCCCAGCCGCCCTGAAACTGGCCACCTTCCCTCATCCAGAATGAAGCCGGATCCTAGCCAACCCGCTGAGCTGTTCTCTGTGGCCTCTTCAACACGAACAATTGTCAGACAGACACGATATGCCCAATAGAATCCACTTCGTTTTCCGTTTACATCAGATCGCAGGGTCCTGCTGGAGACCTTTGCTTTTACGCTCCCTGCAAGCTAGTAGGTAGCTGCCACAGCTCCGTGAATGAGGGTGGAATTTAGGAGACTCGAGGGTCAGAGACAAAGGACCGTGTATTGATCACTGCAACGGCAGCAGCCAGAGCTGATTCCTTGAGCGCCCGTTTCCACGGGGTGACGCAGACAGGGCCGCTGATGTCTGCATGTGTAGCGGGTTGTACAGAAGCAGAGGACGTGAGTTTCTGGAACTGGATTCTTTCACAGCAGGCAGTAAACATGCTCAGTTTCTCTCTCTCGTGCCAGGTTCTATGCAGATCTGCTTCGTGTTCTAAAGGGAGATACTATTTCTGTCTTCCAAGACAGTTTTACATGTGCTTGAAACCAGAGTCCAGAAAAAAAGAGGGAATAAGTTATGCCTTATTGGTAAGGCATAGAGGAACGCAAGTGATCCATAGAGAATTGACTTTTTGACCAGGCAGGTAGCGCTATTCATACTGATGTGACAATGGACTGGTTTTGGAGAAATGAAACATCAGATACGTCATTGTTGGTGTGGAAGGGACCATCTGTTCCTATGTCCCTATCTCTTCACTTGACAGCTAAGATCCAATCTTAAGATGATCTAGTTCTACAATCACTGAAACCTTTCCTCCAAGAGCAAAGGGAGGGGATTTAAAAAAAGAAAGAATGACTCATCTGGAGGCTATCCAGGATAGCTAGAAGTAATCTCTAAATAATAGGAAGCCTATTGACTGCATATTCCTTCAATTGGCAGCCCATTTTCCCTCCCATCGAGGTTATATATCCCACGTGATGTGTGATTCGACAGAATTCAAACAAGAAATCAGTGGGAAAGCCTTGAACGTGGTCCATGATTCATGGGAGAGAGGCCGGGGGCCGGCAGGCATGAGTATATGTGGACCAGGGGAGCCACAAGGAGGTGATGAGAACAGAGTGGAGTATGGGTAACAGGCAGAATCAGGTGACCCAGAAGGCTTCACTGGAGAAGTCCATCAGGTTCGGAGTTTTCCTTTCTTCCTTTCAGCGATGTTGCGAAAGTGCATTTGAAAGATGTTGCCTGGTTCAAGACAGGTCTATACAGGTTTAATCCCTGGAGACGCATGTCAGATGAAGCTTTGATAGTCAAATACGGATTTCCCATCGCCACATCTCTTTTTCAATGATGTGCACTCTTTATTTTTTTTAGTCATCTTCTTCATTATTGAGTCAGTACCTCAAAGACCCCAAACCTCAAAACCCTCACTCATGAATGCAATCTCTACACACACAGTAGGGCCACTTTCTACTTAAACTTCAAGGGAGGGGGAAACCATATTTGTAATAGAAGAGTGATGACCCATGAATCATAATGAAATTAATGTCTTCAACTTGAATGCAAAGTTTGCATTCTTAAGCTTATAGTCAATGGTCACCATAAAAGGAAATGTAAGTAGACATCTCTTCATTTGAGAATGTGGTTTGTCTCTCTCTCCCTCTGGCACCAGGGAGAAGTTTGTGAGATTGGAGCAATCCCAGTACTTTCTGGCGTTTAAAGTGCAGATTCTAGAAACGGGTGACCCAGCTTTGCATCCTGGTCTTGGGGGATAGAGCTTGGAGAGTGGGTTCCTTCATAAATGTATTGAAAAGATGCTTTAAGGCAGTGGTCGGCAAACTGCGGCTCGCAAGCCATATGCGGCTCTTTGGCCCCTTGAATGTGGCTCTTCCACAAAATAGCACAAACGCTAATTAAGTTAATCACAATGCACTTACCTATATAGTTTAAATTTAAAAAAATGTGGCTCTCAAAAGAAATTTCAATCATGTTACTGTTGCTATTTGGCTCTGTTGACTAATGAGTTTGCTTTAAAGTAATGACTGTAGAGTGTTTGAGACACTGATGGATGTGTATTACGACTGAAATTTTAAAAACATTGAATTATAAGCATCAAGAGGCACAATATAATGTTCAGTCGAAAAGCAGGAAATACTGTGGCTCAATCAAAAAGCAGGAAATAGATCAATTGTCCCCTCAACTTCAATCTGTAGAGACTCTAAATAACAAGTTCTTAAGGGAAGTGGTTTTACCTCCTGACAGGCAGCTGGGTTAGGGCAATCTCCTTGCCATCAGCTGTTGGGCTGATTCGAATCTGGGTTCTAGACCTTGAAGGCTCTTTCAACTGTTGGTCTACCCTACCCTTGGGATGCAGCCACTCAGGTTCCCAGCGGAGACCCGGGAGTGTTTATGTGACCAGCCTCCATGGCATATCTCCAACTCCATTTCCCCCCCATATAGCACTGCTTTCAATTGTTTTTTCAGCTTGGCTTGTTTGCCTCTTGCCTTGAATAGCTTACATGTCTTGGCTTCTCTGGCTGACACTTCAATAAATGACCACCACCAGCAGCCCTGGATATTGTCCCGTCCTTTATTGATTTTCCTGAGGGAGACCAGTTTTGTCTGAGAAACAGAACTGACTCAGGACTCGGCCCCGAAGGCAACTGGGCTCTTTTCTTGGCGGAGTTCTCGTTCCAGTGCTGGCCAACCAAACGATCTGCGATGATGAAAATGTGCTAGTCGTGCTGTCCAATCAGGTAGCCACTGGCCACATGTAGCCACTGAGCACTTACATAAAATGTGGTTAGGGCAGCCAAGGAAGCAAGTTTCCAATTTCACTCAGTTCTAATGAATTTTAATGTGGCAAGTGGACGACACCACAGCTCTTTACCGTGACTGGAGGTGCAGCCATTGACAATTTCCATGCAATTGGAGAGCGTGTTCTAGAAAATGATTGGGGGTAACTGGAGGGTTGATGCTAGCTCGTTAAGGCCACCTCTCCCCGTCAACTCTCCTGACCTTAGAAGAGACTTGAATGAGGCAGCTGCACCTTTAACAAAGTCAAGAAACCCTATGGCTGGTGACAATAAAAGAAGTTAGAGACAGAAATGTTGGAGGGGACGCCTTTTCCCATCTTCAGGGCCTTCCTTCTCTTCTCTACCCTCCTCTGTGACTTATGAAGGGTCCTTAGAAATCAATATCCGATGTGTTCACCTCGTTGCCATTGTTGTAGAATTTTTGTCACACTAAGACTTTCATGGAAGTCCAATATATTGGAGAGATTAAACGAGGGACGCAAGACTCATCCTGGCTGTTTTTTCTCTCTCTCTCTCTCTCTCTCTCTCTCTCTCTCTCTCTCTCTCTCTCTCTCTCTCCAGCCCCTCCAGGCTTGTCTCGGCTCCCTCTCCTCCAGGCTTTTGCACACCCTCTTCCTTCTGCCAGGAACAGTCTCCCCTTCGCCCATCCTTTCGCCTAAATAAGATGCATTTATGCTTTAATCTCTTAATGTAAAAATCGTTTGGTCCAGGAGTCTCTTCTGGATGGTTTAGACTAACTCAGGACCCTATCTCTTCCTCTCTCTCTTCTCCCCCTGCAGTAATTTAATATTTACAATTACTTAACAATCCATCTTCTCCTCTAGACTTTTAGTCAGCCTTGATGCCCTAATTTATGGCCAATGGAAGGGATCCAGATTCAGTACTGAATGACAATGAAGATAGGGAGCGCTTTGCCATGAGCAGTGACTGTGCCCCTGCGTCGTTTGGGGCATATAATAGGAACAGTGTTTGACCATGTGGTCTGGACAGCCCAATATAAAAGACTGTCCAAACTCTTTTTTAAAAATTTAATCAGACAAGGGGCTTTGGCATGGGGTGTGTGTGTGTGGGTTAGTGGAAGGGTCACAGACACAGCTCCTGAGTCCTCGCTGGTCTCTCCCAATCCCTTCTCCTTCTCTCTAGACAAGAAAGAAGAAACAATAAAAACTTATCCCTACAATAAAGAATTGTAGGGGCTTGCACTTCTCTAGGCTTTTATTCATTGCATTAAAGTACTGTCATTGCAGTTTTAAAAGCAGAGTTGTTGTCAGTCTCAAGAGGAATGAAATACACCATAAGTAGGCCAAGTGCTAGGAAGAAATCAGCTCAGCTCCCAAAGAATCGAGTCTGTGGCTAGTTAATATAGAAATAGACTTTTTAACAAAATATACATTTTTATTGATGACAGAGAGAGGAGGAGAGAGGGAGAGGAGATAGAAGCATCAATGAGAGAGAATAATTGATTAGCTCTCTTTTGCATGTCCCCTACTGGGGATCAAGTCCCAAATCCAGGCATGTGCCCAGACCGACAATCCAACCATGACCTCCTCATTCATGGGTCAACATTCAACCACCGAGCCACACCTGTGGGGTAGAAATGTTAAGATATTTTTAAAATTTATGACTATATTATAACCATAGAATTGGATCATCTCAGTAGAGCAACAAATAATAACAACTAATGCTTACTGAGCTATTGTAAATACCAGGTCCTGTGCTAAGCAGCTTCTAAGCCTCTGGATACTCTGATCAGGTTTACTCTACAAGTGGGGAAACTGAGGCAATGGGGATCGTTGAAGAGCTTGTCTGGGATAACAGAACAAATGCATGGATGATAAGGATTTGATGGGGATGTGCCTCTAGAGCTTCTGCCCTTTACCCTCAAGACTGTAAATCACTCACCGTAAAAATGAGCTTCTAGAAAACACCTGAACAGTGATGAGCTGGCAATAGGAGGTCATGTCTTGTCGGCAATATTTTCCCATTTTGAGGGGGAAGGTGAAGAGGGCCATTCCTCAATCGCACGCTGAGTTCTCCCATCCATTTTGCTTTTCGCTTCATCAGCATGCAACGTGGGAAGTCAGGACGAGGGAAAACAAGCATAAAAAATAAAAGCAGGACTTAAAGCCTGCTCCATCAGCTGCAGTTGCCATTAATTTCAATAAATATCCAATTAAATTTGTTGACAGGCTGCTCATGAATCTTGGAGAGAAATGGATCACTTCAAAGAATCTGGGACCTTCAGGAGCCCTGTTGAATAATGTCATCTTTCAATGTGCTTATGCTCAACATTAATTTTAATTGGATGAACATTCCCTGGGCAATTTGGAAAATCGATGGGACTTGGCTTCATAGGTTGTCAGTCCCTTTAAGAGGTTGAAAAGTGTAAAAGCAGAGTTGATTAAAACCCACATTCATTGTATATGTACTGGCAGAAAATTGCTCATTCCTCATGAGTTCAAGCAACTGAAGACTCGTATCTTGATCAGGGGTTGCTCAGGTATTTTTGGGGGGGTTGGATTTGCACAGATTAGACATGCTGCCAGAAATCTCCCCATTTCTGTCCAACTTTGTTATTGAAGCCCGTGCTCAGGATCCAACACACCGTCAGCCTTTTTACTAGACATCTACCTTAGTGCTGAGTACGGCTGAGGCCAGGAAACCAGCAGCCCTGCACTGTCATGTTAATAGTCACTGTTTTAAGTTCCTGTAGCTCCATAAAGGGAGGATGTTTCAGAAGCAGCTGAGAATTCACTAAATTCTTCATTATAATCTCCCACAGCCTCACAACTCTGTTCCCCCTCCCCTCCAGAAGTCCAAGAAGACTTTCAAGGGCTGTAAATCACATTTAAAATATACACTGAGTGGCCAGATTATGATGATCTCTGAATGCATAATAATCTGACCATTCAGTGTACATCCTATATAATTAAAGGCTAATGTGAAAATTGTCCCCTCAACCAGGAGTTTGACCAGAAGGCAGGCTGGCCAACCGCCCATGTCCCCTCCCCCTGGCCAGGCTGGCCGGACCCCACCCATGCACAAATTCATGCACCGGGCCTGTAATATATATATATATATCTATATCTATATATCTATATCTATATATCTATATCTATATCTATACACTGAGTGGCCAAATTATATAGTAAAAGGCTAATATGTGTTCAGAGATCATAATAATCTGGCCACTCAGTGTAATTCTTTCAGACATTTGAGTAAGAGTGGCCTGTATTGCATGTGGGGCTTTGAAAGGCTACAGGCTGTCAATCAAGAAACCATTGATGCCCAGGACTAGCTGTGGCATTCTGAGGGCAAGCTGAGGGGCTTCGTCATCTTAGCCTTCACACGTCTGGGAACATTTCTTCCCTTTGGCTTGTGAGATACGGAACTGAGCAGAGAAGGGACGAAACAACACTGAGGCAACGGATGAGCTGCTTACACAATGTTTATTGATCCTTTGCGATCAGAGATCTCGTTGACATAAAATGAGGAATAATTCAATTGCATCTTAATCGTGATCTCTCCTAAGTTAATTGGATTTCTGCACTGGGGTCAGCAGCTGGTGTGCAAAGGCACTTTCCTCTAGATGGGTTTTTAAATTAACTTTCTTCCCGGTTCACAGGAGGGGGAGATGGGACCCCATGTGTGAATGAACCATGAAGTGCACCCGTGTTAGGTTGTGGCTCAGTACATGGTCATGGGTCGGTTTCTATCGGTATTCAGGTGTAGTTAACTATCAAGGGAGAATTGAAATGTGCAGATGGAGAAGGAGGACTGTTATTAGCTACAGATATTCTGCTTTAGTCATATTGATCTTTTCTCCAGAGTTAGGGGTGGACTAAGTGAGCTGGAGATGCAGCAGCCCGAAGCTGAGGTCCCTACGATTAGAAAATGCTAGAACGGGAAGCCACCCAAGAAGCCAGCAAAGCTCATCCAAGCCTCTACACAGAGAACTGAAAATCTTCAGGAAGCCAGGCATCTGCCGAGGCTGTGAGGGTAGTGGATCCGGAGCTGGGTGATCCATGACGCAGCCTGCTTCCCAGCTCCAGGTGCTTCCAATTAGACAGAAGACAGGCAGCCTGATTGAAAACCCGGGCACGGAAATCGCTCTTGACGGTCACATGGGGCGTGACTCACTGGCCTTCAAAAGCAGAAGCAATTGATGCATTTGCTTTGCTGGGCTGCGCACATCCTTGGGGTCAGCTGGGTGAGAGAGCCACTCCAGTGCTGTCTTATTGGGGGTGGGGGTAAGTGTGGAGGGGTGTCTCCAAAGTATTGTCTCTTCTGCTTCTTGATCCAAGTTGGCATCCCTGTTTCTTTTTTTTTTAACCTTATTTTTCAATCACAGTTGACATTCAAAATCATTTTAGATTAGTTTCAGGCATTCAGCATAGGGGGCTGGACAGTTATATCATCTACAAAGCGACCCCCCTGGTAATTCTAGTGCCCACCTGGCCCCATGCGTAGTTACTGCAGCATCATTGACGGTATTCCCTGTACTTTCCATCCCCGTGACTATTTTGTTATTGCTCATTTGTTGATTTGTAGTTCTTAATCCCTTCACCTCTTTCTTTAAAGTATGTGTGTGTGAATATAATATAATATAATATAATATAATATAATATAATATAAATTATTGATTTCAGAGAGGAAGGGAGGGGAGACAGAGAGAAAAACATTTATGATGAGAGAATCATTGATCAGCTGCCTCCTGCATGCCCCCTGCATGCCCCCTGCATGCCCCGAGCCCACAACCTGGGCATGTGCCCTGACTGGGAATCGAACCAGGACCTCTGAGTTCACTGGTGAGAGGCTCAACCACCTAGCCACACTGATCCGACTAGTAATATTTTTTTAATGTAGGAAGCACTCTACCTGTGCATTTTCATATTCTTTTAACTGTCCCCCCATCGCCACCCCCCACTCTCCAATGAGGAAGGTAAGAGCAGTTGCCCCCTCCGTGTCCCAGATGCAGATTCGGCCCAGGCCCAGCAAGAAGGTCTCTGAAGGCACCAGGGTCCTTATTCGCACCAGGAAGAGAGTCCCTGGCTCCTGGCTCCACCACGTGCCCTTTGCTGCTCTCCCTCCCCCACTGGCCTCCCTCCCTCGCTTACTCCTATTTCAGCTGCTCTCCAGAGTCTTGGCGTGAAGAATGCAGAATGTGGGGTACTTGGGCAGTGGATGAGACGACCTCTTCCAAAGGCCTTTTCAAAAATAGGTCCAGCTCCCCCGTGACCTGGCCCGGCCCTGCCTGGCCCCACGGGGAGGTCACTTGAGGGAGGCTGGGCACATGACAGAGACTGTTTTGGTCCAAAGGCAGCCCAGATGTGCCAGGCGCCCACGCTGCCCGCACAGATGGCGAGTAGTAACTGGGGCATCCAGGAATGTGGGCCCAAGGCCCTGTGCTCCCAGCCTGGGGGGTAGTTCCCGACTCAGGAAACTGGTTGGTATTTGGAGGTGGTGTAGGTGACTGGAGCGCACCAGTTGTCTGTCCAGCGGGGCCAGGCCAAAGCTGGGTTCAGCAACCTCAGTCCTTGGGTTCTCACTAGGAGAGAATTCAAAACCGAGACCCAAACTGTGAGAGAACATTTATTGGGTAAATGACAGAGGTAGAAACAGTAATTCCTAGAAGAAATGGGCTTGGGAAACGCATTATGGAGGTAAAAGCAGGGCCCTGGGAGCTGGGGAGTGAGGATGCTGCTGGGAACATGACTGGGGCCAGGAAGGGAGAGGGAAGAGAAGGGAAGGCATGGGTCTGCTCCTGAGTGGGGGAGGCACTAGGTCCTCAGTTTTAAGAGTTTATTGTTGCCTGGTCAGTGTTGCTCAGTGGTTGAGAGTCAGCCCATGAACCAAGAGGTCACCAGTACAATTCCTGGTCAGGGCATACGCTCAGATTCTGGGCTTGATGCGTAACAGTGGTGTGCAGGAGGCAGTCGCTCTGTGATGTTCCTCTCTCGTGGATGTTTCTACATTTCTCTCCCTCTCCCTTGCCTCTCTCTCCGTAAAAAATATATTTAAAAATAAATAAGTAAAATCTTTATTGTTGAAAGTATTGCATATACTTCCTTCCCCCTTCACCCCCCCTCCCATTTATCCCTTATAGCCCATCCCCATCCCCTGTCCTAAGTCTTTATCCCACTATTTTCTGTGTCCATGGTTTATGCATAAATGCATGCAAGTGACTCCAGCTGTTGAAGAGAAGCGGCCATTTTGAACCAATGGACTAGCTGATTTTTCAAAGCGTCCATGCACCTGTCATAAGGATACAGGTGGTATTGTGTTGATCCAGGTGATATTACGAAGCACTCATGCGGTGAACATTTTATCGTAGGCTAGCAGAAGGCTGCACACGGGACCCTTTCACAGTCCTATTTTTAGCGAGAGCTCATGCTATGCATGTGCTCTTGCACCTGTCATCAGCAGGCTCAACCGCCAACCGTCCATTTATGCTGATACTGTACGTATGGCCTTCTGGTGAGGGGCTGAGGTTGTGTGAAGGTCACCATGGCCATGGCCTTCAGACAAGGGCCCTCTTAGAAACCACCATCGTCTACCTGTAGGCACTTGACTCAGAGTCAAATACTAACATCCCTACGCTGTCATCACAGTCGATTTGCAGGGAAGAAAATAATTTGGGGTCTTTGTGTGTTAAAAAACATTCAGCATGCATGCATGCAAATGCATAGCCACCTGCCTATTTAATACGTACTTACACGTGCAAGATTTAAAGCTTGTGTATCAGATTTAATAGTTGCAACTGAAGGCGGAAGAGAATGGGGTTTGGGGAGAGAGGAAGAAGTTATGAAGGAATATTTGAATTTCAGTCACGTGTGCCTTGGGATTGTTTGAATTCTTAACACCTAGAAGGTTTTCATTAGCACTTGTGTAATTTTGTTAATCTTTTGCACAGAAGCCGATAATGATCTTAAAGGGGTAAAAAGAAAGAGAAAGGGGAAGGGGAGAAGGGGAAGGAAAGGAGCAGAAATGGGAAGGAGAGAATATATACAAATTATCAAGAGTCCAATCTATGGGCTTTGAATGAAGGGGTGGTTGGAGATAAATGCAATTAGTTTAGAAAGGTTTGATGAAATGGTTGGATTTTGAGCAGAACTACAAAAAATAATCATAATATGCTTACTGCCTCTTATAAGACATTCACTGCAGAAAATCTGGAAAATATAAAAGAGCACAAAGAAGAAAATTCCTACCTTCAGTAACGTAATCTCTCCGACAAAACTGCAGTTGGCCTGGCTGCGACTTTCCATGGTCTTTCGTCGTTTTGAGACTACATTTTTTAAAAAATATATTTTATTGATTTTTTTACAGAGAGGAAGGGATAGAGATAGAGAGCTAGAAACGTCGATGAGAGAGAAACATCCACCAGCTGCCTCCTGCACACCCCCAACCGGGGATGTGCCCGCAACCAATGTACATGCCCTTGACCGGAATCGAACCCGGGACCTTTCAGTCCGCAGGCCGGCGCTCTATCCACTGAGCCACACCGGTTTCGGCTTGAGACTACATTGTGAAGGGTGACAGTAATGCGTCATCACGCAGAGGAGAGAGGTGGGATAGGGAGGAAGAGCAATGGAGAAGTTATTGCTGGCAATAGGGTGTTTTGCTAGGTCAGTGGTCATCAGACTCATTAGTCAACAGAGCCAAATATCAACAGTACAACGGTTGAAATTTCTTCTGAGAGCCAAATTTTTTAAACTTAAACTTCTAACGCCACTTCTTCACAATAGACTCGCCCAGGCCGTGGTATTTTGTGGAAGAGCCGCTCTCAAGGGGCCAAAGAGCTGCATGTGGCTTGCTAGCCGCAGTTTGTTGACCACTGTGCTAGGCTATTTTGGAGATCATCGGGCAATTGTTGGGGGTTTTCTAATGGGTAGGGAGATAGCAGAGATCTGACTTCACTCTGAGTGATGCTCACCAGGCAGTTGAACATCTCCTCCCAGTCCTCCATCCCAGAGATGCTGTCCAGGGCGTCCTGGCATTCAGACATTTGTCCATCTTGTTGGTGCCAGTGATACTGTCACTAAAGAAGGTCATTTAAGGTTCTAGGAACAAATATTATGACTTTGTGTGTGTGTGTGTGTGGGGGGGGGGTGTTATAATAATCTCATTCTCTCCTGTGGTACCCACTCCTCGTCTGGATCCCTCGTTCTTAGTCATCTCTCCATTAGAATTAACCGCCCATAGCACGCTCTGTTTCCCAAATGTGGCCTGTGATTTGAGCGTCCTTTCTCTCATCCTCTCTCTCTCTTTTCCTGTTTTGCTCTATTGCTTGTACTGTTTATGCAGCTGCTCGGGGAGCTAAATAAATATGCAATCAGTGTGATGCCACGATGTTCCTTCCTTATCAGGGAAGGGAGAAAAATGCCAACTCAAGTTCCATGCCGTTTTCAAGAGCTCCGTGATGCGAAGCGATCTGCTTGCTTAATTGATGCGATCTTAATTGGAATCGCAGGGAAACTGGAGCACACGTGGCACTCAGTGGTGTGTTTTTAATAGCTCCGTTTGGCTGAGATTGGACCCTCATCTCCCTCTGCTTTCTCTAGTGATGGAGAGTGTGTCTTTCTGAATTTTGCTGAAAGTGGAATGCTACATGACAGCCTTTTTCCTGTTGTTTTATTTTTCCTGTTAAGCTGTTTCATATGAGTTTTAGATTTTATTATTTTTTAATATATTTTTTTATTGATTTCAGAGAGGAAGAGAGAGGGAGAGAGAGATAGAAACATCAATGTTGAGAGAGAATCATTGATCGGCTGCCTCCTGCACGCCCCCACTTGGGGATCAAGCCCACAATCCCAGGTATGTGCCCTTGACCAGAATCAAACCCAGGACCCTTCAGTCCAGAGGCCAATGCTCTATCCACTGAGCCAAACCAGCCAGGGCATATTTTATTATGTTTTGAGAACAAACTACCATAAGTAGTATCTGTTCAACTAATGAACAGATAAGCAAAATACGTTTTATCATACAGAGACTGTTATATTTGACCACAGAAAAGGATGGAGCTGACATAGGTGAACCTTGAAAGCGTTATGCTAAGTGAAAGAAGAGAGTCCTAAAAGACCATGTATTTATTGCCTGAGTCCACTGATATGAAAAAATATAGAGCAAGAAAATCTATAGGGCCAGAAAGGAGAGTTCCAGTTTTTCACAATATAAGGGAGAAGAGATGGGAGCAGGACAGCGGTCGGCAAACTGCGGCTCACGATCCACATGCAACCGAAAACCGAATCGGAAGCTGGTTTGTTATCGACAAAGGGACATTTTTAACAAGGACGATAAGCATCTCATTTGTCACCCTTTTTCCACCGGAAACATTTTGGGGAATATGGAGCGTATTATCCCGTCAAGAACATGGCTTTGAGAATAACAGGTGGGCGTAATGGAGCTGACCTAACGTTCTGTACGCGGGAACCCGACCCGGTGGAGAGACGCTGGGATGGGCGCAGGTCCAGGAATGACCGGCACTATTTCCAGGGCTTCCACTAACGGAGGAGGGAGCTGGCTTCACCCGGCCTGGGGCAGGGCCAACCGGAGGGCAACACGAGGCCACCCTGGGTGTCCCGAGGTGGCCTGCGTGTGAGGGGAAGCATGCGAGCGCATGCATTTCTGGACTTGGCATCTCTTCAGCACACCAGGCTGCTGGACCGTGGGATGGAGGCCTTGTGGGGAGAAGAGTTCTTGTGACTCCTTCTTATTTCTCGCTAGTTTCCCCACATTCATTCATTTGATCCCACCAGTATTTATTGAGCAGCTACTATGTGCCAGACCCTGTTCTAAATGCTGAGTCTCCCCCTGCCACGGGACTCAGCTTCTGGTAGGGGAGATGTGCACCTGGGAGCCACAGGGAGCAGTCTCCACTCAGACTCACATGGAAGGCCCACGCCCCACACGTGAACTTGGCAGTCATCTGAGCCAGAAGTGCATTGATCCAATTACTTTTCCTGGCAGCTCAAACCACCGACTCTCTCACCTACCGGCTTTCAAAGAGCTTAAGTAACCCCAGGGCTAGAATGATGAAAGGGGCCCCAGAATAAACAAATCTCATTTTCAGGGCGCTGTGAGTCACCACGGGGAGGCCCCTGTGGCACTGGCCATGCTTCCTTACCAAGAACAAACCAGCTCCTACATCTTCCTCTGGACACCCGCTCCATCCTCTGTCCGGCCCTCTCACCAGTGCCCTCAGCTTTGAAAGGTACAAGGACGTAATTTTTTTTCCTTCATGCGGTGCCAGCTGTGGCTAATCTCACAGACCAGCTTCTGCGGTCCTAAGATTTATAGACCACCATGTGGATGTGTACACTCTCAGGCGACTGTCTTTATAACACCTTTTGGGTTGGGGAAGGAGAACTATCAGGCACTCCAAATGTTTACGTAGTTAGTGGCAAAAGCAGGACAAGAACCCAGGGGTGCATAGAAGTTATACCATCTCCCCCAAGTTTACCTGGGGAACTCGGTGCGCTGAGATGCAAAATAGTACACACCGTTTTTCTCCATCAACTACCACAAGATCAACTCCTTGCAATGACGGCATGGCCATCCCCTACCCCCGGTCATTCAGACAAAATCCTGGCCTTTCCTCCCAGGGGTGCGGATGAGCCGGGAACTCTCCTGGCAGCTGGAGAAAGGCTGCCAATCAAAGAACACCTTTAACTAATTCACCAGCGCTGAGGCCAGCGGGCCTCAGAGGGCTGGCTCCTGTCCTGGAAAATTGGGTAAGGAGTTCAGTGAGCCTGGCTTCACCGATGGCACATGGGATTATTGGCCCATGAACCAGACCACCATTCTCGAAGCTGCTCAGCTCTCCGTGTTAGCGGCACGGAAGGCCCGAGAAGCAGTTTAAGAAGGTTTCCTTGCTTCCCATCGAGGGATCAGAACACTAATTGTTCTGGGACCCGGATGTAGGTCTGAGACCCGGATGTAGGTCTGGATGCTCAGGCGGGGTGTGGTCACTAGGGGGCGCTAGGAGCCCAGGTGGGAGGTTTGGGCATTTGAGCAGATGCATCTGGTGTGGGTGGGCGGGAGCAGCGCCAGGTGTGCGACCGGTGGGGCCAGGCCAGACTGGGGTTCAGCAACCTCGGTCCTTGGGTTCTCGCTAGGAGGGAATTCAGAGCCAGGACCCAAACTGTGAGAGAACATTTATTGGATAAACTACAGAGGTAGAAAAAAGTAATTGCTAGAAGAGATGGGCTTGGGAAACAAGTATAGGGGTAAAGGCAGGGCCCTCGGAGCTCATGGTAATGTGCCTGGGATGGGGTGAAGGGAGGGAAAAGGGAAACCGAGGAAGAGTGAACTAGCCCTCCATCCAATGACGTTAAGGGTGGAGACTGGGGGCGGGCCCAGGAGAGGATCTAATAGAACATTCAGGCGCTTTCCAGGTGTGTCCTTTCAGGATCGCGGTCTCCACTGATTGGCTGGCGGCCACGTGGGCAAGAGCTTATCAGTCCATGCAGCTGGGCCTGCCCTCAGCCATCAGCTTAGACGTGGCAGGTTTTGCTGCTTGTCTGGGCCTGGCGCTGAAATACAACCGAGGCCTAGATGTTATCTCTTGGGAAGAAAGTTCAGGGGGGGCCAAACCCCAAGACCAGAGACATGTGAGGGGAGGTCCCACCCTACCATGGACTGTCCAGTTGCTAGGCCCCTGGGGATGTCCGCCCAGGTGGCCTCTGACCTGGCCTGCCATCCTTGCTCTGCTCCTGTCTGTCGAACCGCCTACAAGCCATCTCCCTGGCCCCAAGCCCGGCCCATGAGGGTCTGCGGATAAGAAGGAGGCCGGGGTCTTTCCAAGCAGCCAAATGAGGATTGTAAACGCCACACTCGGAGTTCTCGGGTAGACGCCACGGACACAGCGCCCAGCGAGCAGGAGAAGGCAGACACGTGAGTGCATACCGTTCTGTTTCTTCTGTGTCGCGGGTTCAAGACCGGATCGAACTCCTCTGAACTCTGAGGGGTCTGGAGAGTGGGGAGTGGGTATTCTTGCTGGGGTCGGTGACCCTGAGGGGCACCAGAGACTTAAGGGAGCTCACAGGCGTTCCGCTTGTAGATCCGAGTGCTAGAGATGTGGGTGTGTTCACGTCTTGAATATTGTCAAACCGTAACTTACGGTTTTCTCACTTTTCTGGATGCATGTTATACTTCTGCGGACCACAAAGGGGTTCTGGGGAAAGTGACCTCACAGGGGGACCTGATCATAAATCCCTAACTGAACAGGTTAGGGGAGGGGGAGTAGTCACACCCCGGCATACAGGTCTGTGGGTGGTTTCTGTGCTTAAGACATCTTTGCAATGCCCTCTTTCAAACCCTTCCTTCACAGGTGTGACCACTCCTGAGAGAGCACGTGATCTTAACCACCCGGCAATCCCATCCCTCCTTGCTTTCTCCCACCCTCATGGAAGCTTCTGGTTTTCTCCCTTAATTCCAAAGGCATAGGAGACGCTGCAAACTGTTATTCCTGGGAGCATTTTTCTCAGTCTGTTGTTGATAACTTGTTCAGGAGTAATTTCTGTTTGACTCAAATGTTGGTAAGAATTGTCTACAGGTTTGGATGGTCTTTATGTCAAGCAAATCTAGCAAAAAAGAAAAAGAAAAGCCACACAATTATCGTGTTTCCTAGAAAATAAGACATCCTCCGAAAATAAGACCTAGCGCATGGAAAAATAAGACATCCCCTGAAAATAAGACCTAGCGCATCTTTGGGAGCAAAAATTAATATAAGACACTGTCTTATTTTCGGGGAAACAGGGTAGTTATAGTTGGGGATAGAGGATCTGGTATAATGGGTCTTCTTATTGTTTCATTGATGATTGTTTTGTTTGTTTTGCTATGAAGAAGCTTTCTATTTTTATATAGTACTATGTGTTTTCTAAATTTCTATTGCCCTAGGAGCTATATCAGTAAAGATATTTCTATGATATATATCTGATATTTTGCCGTCTATCGATTCTTCTAAGTTTATGGTTTTCCGTCTTATTTTTAAGTCACTTATTAATTTTGAGATTATTTTTGAGAATGGTTTAAGTTGGTTATCTATTTTCTTTCTTCCTTTCTTTTCTTTCTTTCACTTTTTTTTTTTTTTTGCATGTATCTGACCAATTTTCCCAACACTATTTATTGAAGAGACTGTCTTGACTCCATTGTATGCTCTTGCTTCCTGTGTCAAATATTAATTGAGCATGACGACTTAGGTTGATTTCTGGATTCTCTGTTCTGTTCCATTGGTTTTTATGTCTGTTGTTGTGCCAGTACGAGGCAGTTTTGAGAACAGTGGCTTTGTAATATAGCTTGCTATCTGGTATTGTGATCCCTCCAACTTTGTTCTTCTTTCTCAAGATTGCTGCATTTATGTGGGGTCTTTATTATTATTATTATTATTATTATTATTATTATTATTCCAGATAAATTTTTGGAGAGTTCGTTCTAAGTCTTTGAAATATGCTGTTGGTATCTTATGGGGATTGCATTGAATCTATAGATTGCTTGGGTAGTATGGACATTTTAATGATGTTGATTTTACCAACCCATGAACAAAGTATATTCTTCCATTTGTTTTTGTCTTCCTCTATCTCTTTTTTCAGCTTCCTGAAATTTTCTGATTACAGGTCCTTTACCTCCTTGGTTAAGTTTATTCCTAGGTGTCTTAATTTTTGTTCCAGTGGTAAATGGGATTGTTTTTTCTTTTTAGTTTCTTTTTCTGTGAGTTCATTATTGGTGCACAAAAAAAAAAGCCATTGCATTCTGGGTGTTAATTTTGTATCCTGCTACATTGCCAAATTCATTTATTACGTCTAGTAGTTGTTGTTTTTTTATTATTGTTTAAATCAGTGGTCAGCAAACTCATTAGTCAACAGAGCCAAATATCAACAGTAGGATAATTGAAATTTCTTTTCAGAGCCAAGTTTTTTAGACTTCTTCAAACGCCACTTCTTCAAAATAGACTAGCCCAGGCTGTGGTGTTTTGTGGAAAAGCCACACTCAAGGGGCCAAAGCGCTGCATTACATATGTCTCCCTTTTCCCGACCCCCATTGATCTCAACCTGGCCACTCCCAACCTCCAGGACAAGCCCCCACTGATCTAGTGTTCGTGTCCATTGGTTATGCTAATATATGCATGCATACAAGTCCTTTGGTTGATTTCTGATATCCAAACCACCCCTCACCTTCCCCTGCCTTCCCTCTGAGGTTTGACAGTCCGTTCGTTGCTTCTGTCTCTCGATCCATTTTTGTTCATCAGTTTATGTTGTTCATCATATTCCACATATGAGTGAGGCCATATATTTATCTCTCTCAGACTGACTTATTTTGCTTGGCATAATGCTCTCCAGGTGCATCCATGCTGTTGTAAATGGTAAAAAAATTCCCTTTTTTATAGCAGCGTAGTATTCCATTGCATAAATGTACCACAGTTTTTTAATCTACTCATCTGCTGATGGGCACTTAGGCTATTTCCAAGTCTTAGCTATGGTCAGTTGTGCTGTTATGAACATAGAGGTGCATATGTTCTTTCTGACTGGTGTTTTTGATTTCTTGGGATATAGTCCTAGAAGTTGATTTTTAATTTTTTGAGGAAACTCCATACTGTTCTCCACAGTGGATGTAGAAGTCTGCATTCTCACCAGCAGTGAAGGAGGGTTGTTTTCTCTGCATCCTCTCCAGCACTTGTCGTTTGTTGATTTGTTGATGAGAGCCATTTTGACAGGTGTGAGATGGTATCTTATTTCTGTTTTGATTTGCATCTCAGGGATGATCAGTGACTATGAGCATATTTTCGTGTGTTTGTTGACCTTCTGTATATCCTCTTTTAAAAATAGTCTATTTAGGTCCTTTGCCCATTTTTTTATTGGATTTTTTATCTTTTGTTAAGTTGTATGAGTTCCCTATAAATTTTGGAGATAACATTGGCAAATACATTCTACCATGCAGTGGGCTTTCTTGTTTTGTTGATGGATTCTTTTGCTGTGAAGATACCTTTTATTTTGCTCTAGTTCAATTGTTTATTTTCTCCTAAGTTTCTATTGCCCAAGTAGCTATATCAATAAATATATTGCTACAACATGTGTCTGATATTTTGCTGTCTATGGATGCTTCTAATATTTTTATGGTTTTTGGTCTTTCTTTACATTTAAGTCCTTTATCATTTTGAGTTTATTTTTGTGGTGGTGTAAAGTGGTGGTCTAGTTCCTTTCTTTTCTTTTCTCTCCTCTCCTCTCCTCTCCTCTCCTCTTTTCTTTTTCCTTCCTTCCTTCCTTCTTTCCTTTTTTTTTTTTTTATATATCTGACCAATTTTTCCAACACCATTTATTGAAGAGACTGTCTTGACTCCACTGTATGCTCTTGCCTTCTTTGTCAAATATTAATTTAGCATAATGGTTTGGGTCCATTTCTGGGTTCTCTGTTCTGTTCCATTGATCGATATGTCTATTCCTGTGCCAGTACCAGGCAGTTTTGAGAACAGTGACTTTATAATATAGCTTTATATCTGATATTGTGATCCCTCCAACTTTGTTCTTAAGATTGCTGCAGTTATTTGGGGTCTTTTTAAAATTATTATTTTCCAGATGAATGGTATCTTAATGGGGATTGTATTGAATCTATAGATTGCTTTGGGTAGCATGGACATTTTAATGATGTTGATTTTACCAATCCATTAACATGGTATATTCTTCCATTTGTTTATATCTTCTTCTATCTCTTTTTTCAGTATCCTGTAATTTTCTGATTACAGGTTCTTTACCTCCTTGGTTAAGTTTATTCCTAGGTATTTTAATTTTTTGTTACCGTGGTAAATGGGATTATTTTTTTAATTTCTCTTTCTGTGAGTTCATTATTGGTATTATTAATAAAATAAAAAAAGCCATAGATTTCTGGGTGTTAACTTTGTATCCTGCTACATTGCCGAATTCATTTATTAAGACTTGTAGATTTTATTTTTTATTGTTTTAAAGTATTACATATGTTTCCTTTCCCCACTCTGCCCCCATTGACCGCTCCCTGGCCACTCCCAACCTCAGGACAAGCCCACACAGTCCCAGCGAATGTGTCCATTGGTTATGCTAATATGCATGCATACAAGTCCTTTGGTTGATCTCTTATATCCCTCCACAATCTGCCCTCCCCTGCTTTCCCTCTGAGGTTTGATAGCCCATTCACTGCTTCTGTCTCTGGATCCATTTTTGTTCACCAGTCTATGCTCTTCATCATATGCCACATATGAGTGAGATTATATTTTGCTTAGCATAATGTTCTCCACTTCTGTCCATGCTGTTAAAAGGTAAAAGTTCCTTTTTATAGCAGCATAGTATTCCATTGTGTAGATGTAAAACAGTTTTTTAATCCACTCATCTGCTGATGGGCACTTAGGCTGTTTCCAAATTTTAGCTATGGTCAATTGTGCTGCTATAAACATAGGGGTGCATATGTCCTTTTTGATTGGTGTTTCTGATTTCTTGGAATATAGTCCTAGAAGTGGATTACTGGGTTGAATGGGAGTTCCATATTTTAATTTTTTGAGGAAACTCCATACTGTTCTCCACAGTGGCTGCACCTGTCTGCATTCCCACCAGCAGTGCACGAGGGTTCCTTTTTCTCCACATCCTCTCCAGCACTTGTCATTTGTTGATTTTTGATGATAGCCATTCTGACAGGTGTGAGATGGTACCTCATTGTTGTTTTGATTTTCATTTCTCTGATGATCAGTGACTTTAAGCATATTTTCATATGTCTCTTGGCTTTCTGAATGTCCTCTTTAGAAAAAATGTTTATTTAGTTCCTTTGCTCCCCCCTTTTTTTATTTGATTGTTTATCTTCCTTTTGTTAAGTTGTATGAATTCCCTATAAATTTTGGAGATAACATTGGGAAATACATTTTACCATGCAATGGACTTTCTTGATGTTTTGTTGGTTTCTTTTGCTGTGAAGAAGCCTTTTATTTCAATATAGTCCCATTTTTTAATTTTTTTTCTAAGTTTCTATTGCCCTAGGAGCTATATCAGTAAATATTTTGCTACAGTATGTGTCTGATATTTTGCTGTCTACTGATTCTTCTAATGTTTTTACAGTTTTCTATCTTACGTTGAAGTTCTTTATATATTTTGAGTTTATTTTTGTGGTGGTATAAGTTGGTGGTCTAGTTTCTGGTTTTATTTATTTATTTATTTATTGTGGTGTTTCTGACCAATTTTTCCACCACTATTATTGAAGAGACTGTCTTGACTGAATTGTATACTCTTGCCTTCTTTGTCGAATATTAATTGAGCATAATTACTTAGGTTGCTTTCTGGGTTCTTTGTTCTGTTCCATTGGCCTATATGTTTGTTCTTGTGCCAGTACCATGCAGTTTTGAGAACAGTGACTTTATAATATAGTTTGATATCTGGTATTGTGATTTCTCAAACTTTGTTGTTCTTTCTCAAGATTGCTGCAGCTATTTGGTGTCTTATTATTATTATTATTCCAGATGAATTTCTGGAGAGTTTGTTCTAGGTCTTTGAAATATGCTGTTGGTATCAAAATGGGGATTGTATTGAATCTATAGAATGCTTTGGGTAGCATGGACATTTTAATGACATTGATTTTACCAACCCATGAACATGGTATATTCTTTTATTTGTTTACATCTTCCTCTATATTTTTTTCAGCGTCTTGTAATTTTCTGATTACAGGTCCTTTACCTCCTTGTTTAAGTTTATTCCTAGGTGTCTTAATTTTTTTCGTTGCGGTGGTAAATGGCATTGTTTTGTTTTGTTTTAGTTTCTCTCTCTCTGTGAGTTCATTATTGGTGTATACAAAAACTATATATTTCTGGGTGTTAATTTTTCTGCTACATTGCTGAATTCATTTATTAAGTCTGACAGCTTTAACAGAGTCCTTAATGGAGTCTTCTATGTACAAAACCATGTAATCTTTGAATTTCGCTTTTGAAATTTCACTTCTTTCCCAATTTGGATGTCTTTTTATTGCTTCTTGTCTCATCGCTATGGCTAGCACTTCCAGTATTATATCAAACCGAAGTGGTGAAAGTGGGCATCCCTGGCTTGTTCCTGTTCTTAGGAGAAATGGTTTAAATTTTTGCCCATTGTGTATAATGTTGCTATAGGTTTTTCATATAGGGTTTTTATTAAGCTGTGGTATGATCCTTCTATATCCACTTTGCTGAGAGTTATCAGGAAAGGGTGTTGGATTTTGTTAAATGCCTTTTCTGCATCAATTGATGTGATAATGTGATCTTTGTCTCTCAGTTTATGTGATGTATCACGTTTGTTGATTTGCAAATATTGTACCATCTTTGCATCCCTGGCATAAATCCCAGGGGAAGAAAGGCTGAGAGACTGAGGCTACTTGGCAGTTTATTCCAGGGATGCAAGTCCTGGTGTATGATCTTCCTAATGTAACGCTGGATCCGATTTGCGAGAATTTTGTTGAGGATTTTAGCATCTATGTTCATCTGGGATATTAGCCTGCAATTTCCTTTCTTTGCAGTGTCTTGGTTTCGGGATTAGGGTAATGTTAGCTTTATAGAAAGGACTTGGAAGTGTGCCTTCCTCTTGAATTTTGGGTTCTTATTTTAGGTCTTCTTACTATTAGCAAAAGTGAATTACCACCAAATAAATAAATGAAAAGAAACCAATGAAACACAGACAGGCAGGTGAGCAGACAGGCAGACAATGGCTACGACCTAACACATATTCCTTCTTTCACTTCCAACAGGAATCATACTTATTTAACAGCAAATGTAGGCCAAATAAAAACTGCCATCTCTTCTGCATTTGCATTATTCCCACGATAAACTGCAGCTCAAGAGACACATGCGGCTCTTTGGCCCCTTGAGTGTGGCTCTTCCACAAAATGCCACGGACTGGGCGAGTCTATGTTGAAGAAGTGGCGTTAGAAGAAGTTTTAAGTTTAAAATATGTGGCTCTCAAAAGAAATTTCAATCGTTGTACTGTTGATATTTGGCTCTGTGGACTAGTGAGTTTGCCGACCATTGCTTTAAGAGAATGCTCGATCTCGTTGAGCCAGGATTGATTCCCAGCGTGTGCCATCCAAGGCGAGACACTGAATCCCGTAACCCCACTCTATCGTGCCACCAATTTGGCAACAAGGGTTGTCCTTAATGGAGTGAAAGAAAGACCCAATTTTTCTTCAGTGTCTTTTAAGCCAATTTTTTTTTTCCCTTCTTGAAAGAGAAGCAATGTCACACATTTCATTATATAATATAGCTGTCAGAGCTGGCAGGAACATTAAAAGGCTCCTCGTCCAAGCCCCTCATTTTACAGATGAGAAAAAAATAAACAGCGAACTTGTCCCTGACTTGACAACAAGCCAGCGACGCAGCCAGAGGGAACCCACGTTCTGACGTCCTGCAGCTCCTCTGCTCAGGACTTCGGGGGCCACCCGAGTTGCCCCTACAGCCGCACACTGGCATGCAATTGAGGGGAAGAACTCTTAGGGGTTCTCTTTCTCCAGATTCAGTGACTCGGGAACGACAAATTAGAAACATTGGGGTAGACCTTGCTTGGAGGAACTCAGAATTAAATCTGAGAGATGCATAAGCTTATCACTGCATGGTGGCTGTCTAGACCAGTGGTCTGCAAACTGCAGAGCCACATGTGGCTCTTTGGCCCCTTGAGTTTTTAGCAAAGGCCAGCTTAGGAGTCCCCTAATTAAATTAATAACAGTGTACCTACCTGTATAGTTTAAGTTTAAAAAATTGTGGCTCTCCAAAGAAATTTCAATCATTGTACTGTTGATATTTGGCTCTGTTGACTAAGGAGTTTGTCGACCATGGGCCTAGCCCATAGCGCCAAGGAAGAGCGAGCTGACCAAGGCCTGTGTGTGTATATATATTTGGCTGCTCGCCCTTAAGGCTCTGTAAGTCTTATCATAGAGTCGATATTGATGACATCAAGGACAAATAGGAAATAGCAAATGACTAAGTGCCAACGGGAATGACTCTAGCAATGCACGCTTGAGGATTTTGGAGAAGAGAAGTTCAGCATTGAATATTTGGGGTGGAGTATTTCTGAGTAAGGCGTTACGGAGAGAAGCTTGAACCCATCCCGGTGGAAGAAGACAGAAGAGGAAGGTGGAGATGCCAGTCCTCAGGAGGGGGCGGGTGAAGAGGGCACAGGCTGGACTGGAGCAGAGACTATACAGGGTCCCCCTCCCCTGGCTCAGGAATCCTCTCCCCGCACCACAGTGCTAGAGACCTAGACCTGCCTGGAGAACAGCTCGCATGGGCCGGAGTCAGCCTCTGGCAGAAGACACTCAAGGCAATTGGACTTTCACCCTGTCAATCATCAGAGCTTCCTGGAGAATCTAAAGAGTCGATCTAGATCAACTGAAATAATTGCATTTCACGTCAAAGGAAAGAGAGCACCATTTTCATGTGAGGATTTATTACAGCCACTGCCTCCCGGGCATTAATCTTGTCATCAAAAAGCAACAGTCATTAATTTGCTTGGCATTGTTCTTGAATAAAATACTTTTGATGGCTCGGGAGTTGGTTATGTCCTAGTTATTTATGGGTATTTTTCTCTTTAAAGGTGAATTATTATATCACAAAGGAGATGGATTAGTGTATGAACCTTAGAGGGAGACATACAAACATGAATCGCAACCCTACTAATAACCAGCTGTGGACCTGGAGCAAGAAGCTGACCTTCTCAGAGCCTTGATTTCCCAGATGTAGTATCAATACTTGTTTCCTAGGAAGGATGGGACATTAAGGAAGATGCAGTTTAAAAACACACTTGACACATGGTTGTCTCTCAGTAAAACAAGTAAGTTGAAATACACTTTTACATCACCCTATGCAACAAGAGTAAGAACATAATTGTACCTACAGAATGAAGACAACTATTTAAAAAATGCCCAGAAAACATGTGTTAGGAAAGAAACAAGAATGTTTCTACTGGAAAGAAAAGGCTTTTTTTTTCCCCCCTCCTATTTTCAAAATGATGTTTAATGAGCATATATTATATATTTAATTGAAACTGCAGTTAGCACAGGCTTCTCAAAACAATGGGTCAATATTCAGACATCCTTCTCTTAAAAGACTTTCCAGCACAGACCTCTCTAGGCCTCCTTCTCTCCACTTGAGGGACTTTCTAACCACTTAGCTAGATGGTTGTCGGAGAGAACTGGGGTGAGGACATTGACAAGATGGAGTCTCTTGTGTCCTCTAGAGACGATTGGATGTCTTACAACTTGCTGACTCTCGTTTCTTTCCTTGGGGCAGGCCTCTTTTTTTCTTGGCTTCTCTGAGCTCTTACGGAACCCGATCAGGACTATTTTTCTCGTGTCTCACTTCAACTTGGCTCAGGTGGTTCGTGTCATTTGCACCTCCAAATGCTCTCACTTGGAAAGTGGCTAAAAAAATGTTTGTAATCCCAAGAAACTTGAACATCTGATGCCTGAGGAGTAGACTTTCTGACCTATGTCCTAATGCCAACTCGCTTCCCTACCCAGTTGTGTCAACCACTGTCAGGTCATCATCATTTATAGTGAAGGCCTCATTTTCGAGCATAGAAGCGAATTAAGTACACTATGTTCCTTATTACCAGTGAGTAACTTTGCACCCTGAGAATGTGTATATTCAAAGTCCTTGTGCATGACCAGCGAGCAGGGCGATGTGTCATTGGACATGCATTGTGAAGCTCTCAGCAAGTCCTCTCTGGGTTTCCTTCTCCCGGAGTTTGCTTCCATGATTCAGCATGACTTCCCCAGTCCTCTGTTTTTTTGTTTTTTTTTTCAAACACTTGCTTATGCTTTGTCCAGATTTACTAATAATTCCCAGTTTAGGAATTAACCAATCACTAGTCCTTCTAAAAACCAGGCGTTCTCTGCAAGCTTCTAAGGTTTCTACTTTTCCTTGATATTTTGTAGTTTCTCTGTGGTGTATCTAAATATTAAAATGTTTTAAATTTATTCTTCTTGCCCAGTCAGCATGACTTAGTGATTGAGCATCAACCTATGAACCAGGAGGTCATGGTTCAATTCCCAGTCAAGGCACATGCCCAGGATGTGGGCTCTATCCCCAGTGTGGAGCATGCAGGAGGCAGCTGGTCAATGATTCTCTCTCATCATTGATGTTTCTCTCTCTCTCACCTTCTCCCTTCCTTTCTGAAATCAGTATATTTTTTAAAATGTATCCTTCTTGGGACTCATTGATAGTTTTCAATCTGTATCCAATGTCTCCTCTCAATTCATAAACTCTCTCCTACCATTTTTTTTTTTTAATATTACTTGCCCCCACTGTCTTTAGTCTCTCTTTCTGGAATTTCTATTAGACATTTATTGGACCCTCTCCTGTTCTTGATATCTTTTCAATTTATCCAAGTTTTCTACTTATTTATCTTCATGTAATACATTTTAAGTGATTGACTCCAAATAGATCTACTCTTTCAACCTATTAATATCTCTCCTGGTAAATCTAGCCTACTGTTTAACCAGTGCATTGTATTATATTTAATGACTTGTTTCCATCTTTGAGAATTTCTATGTTGTTCCTTCTCAGATATTGTCTGTTCTCCTTCATAATTTCCTATTATTATTCTCTGGATCATTTGCTTTCTCTTACTAGTATATGTAAACATCATTAATACGTTCATTCTAAAGTCCTCCTTGATAATAAGTTGAGAAAATAACTTATCATCTTTTATTAAAATTATTTCTGAACTTTTTTCTGTAGTGGGAGAAATTCTTCATGGGGGTTCTATGAAAATTAATAAAAGTTTACACCTACAGCTATATATCATATATATATATATAGATAATATTAAAAGATGATATACTATTAATATACTAGAGGTCCAGTGCATGAAATTTGTGCACGGTGGGGTCCCTAGGCCTGGCCAGTGACCAGGGCCGATCTGTGGGGTGGCCAGCAGGGCGATCAGGGGGGCCCCCTGCTGGCATCTGCCTTGGTTGGCCTAGGGCCTTCGGGCTGGGGGCAGCTCCTGCATTGAGCGTCTTCCCCCTGGTGGTCAGTGCACATCATAGCGAATGGTTGAGCAGCCTTAGCATATCATTAGCATATTATGCTTTGATTGATTGAATGGATGATTGGATGACCAGACACTTAGCATATTAGGCTTTTGTTATATAGGATTTTAATATTATATATAAATATCAAGCAATGCCTGGAGCCTAATAGTTGCTCAAAACAAGTCTTATTTATAATCCTCCTCTGTTCTATTTAGCTCCTCCTCCTTTGCCTCTGTACTGTTAAGGTATTGGGTATAAAAGGCAGTTGATTGGATTTATTGGTCTGGAACTTGAGGGCAACCTGACTTCCAAATGACTAGCACATAGGAGAGACTTCCTGAAGGGCTGAGGGGTGAGGGAGAGGATGAAGAAGAAGTGGAAGGAGGAAGGGTGGGAGAGGGAAGAGAAGAAGGCAGCGAGTCTAGTCCAGGTATTACTTTATGAACCCCGTGCTCAGAAGGACTATCTCCTTCTCCCCAAGGGAAAGCACAAATCAGCTTAGCATTGTGAAATGAGGGTTGTTTTTTTCCTTCCTACTTGCACTCTGCTGACCAGGGGTTTTTTAAGTGCATGATCTGATTTAACCCTCGAGACATGCCTCAAGTCACAGAGTTAGAAATCCCCGTTTATCTGATTCCAGAGTCTTCTCTCTCCATGGCATCAGCCCACCTTCATTAAGATGTGACACTTCTCTAACAAGGAAACTATTTCCCAGAATGATCAGAAGAAAGATCCAGGTGTTTTGTGTGTTTGGTTTTATTTTATTTTATTTTTTGGTGGTTTTGTTGTTGTTGTTGTTTTTGTTTTTGTTTTTTGTTTTTTGGTCTCAGATCTGACATTCGCTAACCATGTAATGCTGAGGGGCCCCACAAACCGTTACTTGCTGCGCCTCAGTTTCCTCTGGAGAATAACGCCGGCCATTGCTAACCCCATGAGATTGCTGTGAGGGTCTCATAGGAGGGATTGTCTATTGGAAAGCTTTACACACGAGAAAACCTGAGTGACACTTTTATACTAAGGTGTACATGACTGATACAGATCCTGCACAGCGTAGAGAAAGGAAGGGCAGAGCAAGGAGGACTGGACACAGTAAAGCATTCCCACAGAGAGATCAAAGGGCGCAGGAACATCCTGGGGACGGCCGAGGGGCATATGTGAGCTATGTCATAGCTTTTCGCAACCCATGCTGCCCAGACCCAACGCGTCGTCCCTCTGCCAGAGTCTCCCCTCCCCATGGCATCGCCGTCACCTTAATTAAGACGTGACGCTCCTCTAACACTCCGTTACTCTGCCATATCCTGTTTCCACCTTAACCCGAGATTCCAGAACCTATGGACTGCCCCTCACCCCCAACACACACACACACACACACACACACGCACACGCACACGCACACACACACACACACCGTCCTTGAGGAAGAGATGGTCAAATGTGTACAAATCCAGCCGCCCAGAGCTGGCTGTGAGCTGGTGGAAGTCGGGCTTTTCCCGGGCTGCCAGCATGCATGCTGATGGGGGAGGATGAATGAGACAATCTGCTCGTCATGGCAATTAGCAGCAATGCTGGGACTTTCTTTCTTTTTTTAAAAATATATATATTTTATTTTTTTTTATTTTATTTATTTATTTTTTTTACAGAGAGGAAGAGAGAGGGATAGTTAGAAACATCAATGAGAGAGAATCAGCGATCAGCTGCCTCTTGCACAACCCCACTGGGGATGTGTCCGCAACCAAGATGCATGCTCTTGACCGGAATTGAACCTGGGACCCTTCAGTCTGCAGGCCGACGTTCTATTCACTGAGCCAAACCGGTTTAGGCAGCTCGGGGATTTTCTGGGGCTGTTTGCATGTGGGGAACTTGGCTCATCAGCCATCCTCGCTCAGGGACTGGCAGCGATGTGGGCTGTGATACATGCAGGAGCAGCCCAGGCCCCCTCGGTGCTGGGCAGAGTATGTACTGTGCCCTACGCTGGCAGAGCAAATACAGGAAAAGGGGGATTTGGCTTCACCCTGAAGGAGTCAGGTGATGCTTAAGGAATGCTACATCAGTGCCCTGGCCATTCAGCCCCACGTGGGCTGTGAGTTCCACTTGAAAGTTAAAGGGGGAAAAACTGGACCACACACAGGAGTGAAGGCCATCTGATGAGGGGGGGGGCAGAGATCGGGGTGACGCAGGACAAGCCAAGGACAGCACAGGGTGCTGGGTGCCCCTGAGAAGCACAGCATCCCAGAAAATCATCCTGGCATTCACGAGCCGGATGGCACAACCGCTGGAAAGGACCACTGGGCTCAGCACTGAGGCCGTGCGGTGCATGTAAACCTCACATTAGACAAGAACAGCTTTTTTAAAAAATCCTTTTTTTCTCATGCTGTTGCTGAGCGGGGGAGGGGAATGGCATTTTCTTTGTCAAAGATACACCATAACATTGGGCAAAAAAAGGGGGGGAGAAAGAGAGAGAGAACTCATGGACATGGACAACAGTGTGGTGACTGAGGGGGTGGAAGAGGGGATAAAGGAGATAAATGGTGAAAGGAAAAAATATACGCCAAAAAAATGTTCTTCTGTAGGTCAGTAATTCCATTTCCTATAAGGCTGCTTTGTACGAATTGAATTGGATGGCAGAGTAGAAATGTAATGTAATTAAATTTTGCTCCGTCTTCTTTAGTAAATGCTCTTGAATTCCAAAGAGATATTCAGACAGCTGTTAGAAGACCTTGGGAGAGAAAGTGCCATTTCAATGCAAAGTGTTGTAATTATAATAATTATTATTTTTGCTGCCGTTCTATCCCTGATCCTGACATTGCCCCTTGCACCACTTCCAATCAGTGGTATTTTCCCTTCCCTCCCAAACAAGGAAAGACAGATTTAAGCTAGCTAATGACAGAAAGAAAAGAAAAAGAAAAAATCTTTGGGGTACTGTCTAGAAGTCTTAGTTCCCAAGAGCGGAAAAAAATACTTCTGTTAGGACAGTGAGTGGTCGGCAAACTCATCAGTCCACAGAGCCAAATATCAACAGTACGACGATTGAAATTTCTTTGGAGAGCCACATTTTTTGAACTTAAACTTCTTCTCATGACACTTCTTCAACATAGACTCGCCCAGGCCCTGGTATTTTGTGGAAGAGCCACACTCAAGGGGCCAAAGAGCCGCATGTGGCTCGCGAGCCGCAGTTTGCCGACCACGGTGCTAGGAGACCTCTGATGACTCCATTAAGCTGGAGGTTGAAACTGCTGGCTGGCTACCTTGTGTTCCTCAGGCTGAAGAACCCACAGGCCAAGAATGGGGTGATAGGCTGGCTGGGGTGATGGTGACTCTGGAGATGAAGTTCAATCATCATGCACTAGAGGAGGAAGAAGTATGTCTGAGCAGAGGACATACTGATATTCTCATGTCCCACTCACTGGGCGGGTTAAAACAACGTGATTCTCTTTTTTTTTTAAAAAAAATTATTATTTATTTATGTTTAAATATATTTTATTGTTTGTTTGTTTTTTTACAAAGAGGAAGAGAGAGGAATAGAGTGTTAGAAACATTGATGAGAGAGAAATATCGATCAGCTGCCCCTTGCACACTCCCTACTGGGGATGTGCCCGCAACCAAGGTACATGCCCTTGACCGGAATCGAACCTGGGACCTTTCAGTCCGCAGACCGATGCTCTATCCACTGAGCCACACCGGTTTCGGCACAACTTGAATCTCTTACCCCCCGGAAGCTAGACACCCAAGACCCAGAGGTAGCCTTGCTTCTGGAGGCTCTGAGAGAGAACCTGTCTCGTGCCTGGCGGTACCCAGCAACCTTTGCTGTCCTTGGCTTGTCCTGTGCCACCCCGATCTCTGCCCCCCTCATCAGATGGCCTTCCTTCCTTGGTGTGTGGTCCAATTTCTTCCCCTTTAAGGGCACGGGTACCTAGATAAGGGCTCATACTCCAAATACGAACTTCCTTATAACTCCACTCCATCTGCAAAAATCCCGTTTCCAGGTAAGATCACATTGCCCAGGTCTGGGGGGCACCATTGCAAAAGCACCCCTTCTGGCAAGCGCAGTCCAACCTAAAATATCCTTATGTTTCCTGACCTTCGGTTGCAGGATGCTAGAAGGAGAGTGGATCTCAACCCCAAGGGAAATGAATACCGTCCAAGAGTGGATTAGAGTAACACGCAGGGCTCCATCCCTTCTCCGGGAGGGACTATGGGGAGTGTTTGCAGCTACAGGAGTGATAGTTGCATCTTATTAGGTGAAAACCTCATTCTCTAATGTCTGTCTGGAAGGTACGCGTGGCCCGCAGGAGTGCAGCTGGATGCCAAGTTGGCAAGGATGGATGGTGGAGCTGTGGCCAGCACAGACCTGGCTAAATCAGGAACCGCATTGTGCACACGCCCCCTCCTGTCTCTAACTGGGCTGAGGTTGGCCCCCGAGAGATTTGCACAAGGTATGGGAGGCCTGCGTGAGGCAGCGACCGTTGCACTCTGACCTGGCCGCAGGCACTCGGGTGGCTGGCGCCCCTGTTCACTGACCTTGACTTGGGGTGGCAGTAGCTGTGGGTGCAGTTCTTAGAGTTCCTCCCTCAATTTTTAAAAAAATATATTTTATTGATTTTTTTACAGAGAGGAAGAGAAAGGGACAGAGAGTTAGAAACATCGATGAGAATCAGCTGCCTCTTGCAAACCCCCTCCTGGGCACGTACCCGCAACCAAGGTACATGCCCTTGACAAGAACCGAACCCGGGACCTTTCAGTCCCCAGGCTGACGCTCTATCCACTGAGCCACACCGGTTTTGGCTCCTCCCTTAATGTTGCACGTTTTGTGACTGGTCCGTGTGCAGGTCCCCGGCAGTGGGCACGGGGTCCTTCGCCAAAGTCACCACATCGTGGAGGCTGGTGGAAGGCAAACCCCAATCCTAGCTTTTCCTCCTAACGCCATCAGCTTGCTCTCCTCCCCTTCACGCCAAGCTCTTCCCCATCAGCCCTGCTGACTCCCCGAGACTTCAGCCATCAGATACGGAGGCGACACGCTTCTGTTGACCCCTCTGGAGCCCAGTTGTCTAATCCCAGGAGTAAACCCCATTCTACCTCTCTCAGTGCTCCTGCTTCTGACCAATCAGGAACCCCAGAAAGCCTGGAATAAGGGCAGGATGTCTGCCCACAGAGCTATTGTGGGAACTTTTTCTGATCGCTGTGTTATCACCATCCTTAGTATTCCTTCAACCCTCTACCCCACCCACATCCATACATAACTGTCTCCAATTAGCGCTTGAAAGCAAGTATCCATGCCTCTTTCCTGAGGTCGGCCCGTTCCACGTTTGGGGAGTAAAACACAAATGCAATGTGCTGTGGCTTATTTACAAGAGTCTGCTCACACACAGGGTGACAGCCATGTTCTTGATGGCTCTTCAGGCCAGCTCGCCAGACTTCTTCCCTCCCAGAGCTAGTGAGAGCAATTTACGGGTGTCCTATCTTGGTCAGCTTCTGAAGGGTGAGTCAGGTCCTGGTTCTTCACTCTGATACGCTCTTCTGTTTTACTAGCAGCTCTCATTCCCACTTCCCGTGTTTGGTTGCCCTTTCGGAAGGTTGTGTCTCCTCATTTTTCCGTCCACAGAAGATGTGACTGCTGGGCTGGGCGCCTTCCATTGCCTGGCGCGTGCGTCACCCTCCCTGTCCTCACCTCGAAGTAGCTAGCTCAAGGTCTCCTGTGAAATGCAAACTTAACATCCTGGCTAGTGTGCGTTCGCTGCAAAGATATTAACTGTTGAAATCAATTTAGACAGAGAACCTAGAGCTGCTGTTGTGTGCGATTCAGACAGCAGTGCCTGCTGTATCTCTTTTTCTCTTTCCTTGTGAGATGTATTATAAATCCCCTCGATTAAGTCATGCTATTCATTCAGCAGGAGACAAGCCCTGCTGGGCTCTGAGCATGATGCATGCATTGGTCACAGGTTGGCTTTCTTGGGGAAAGAATACTCCATGATTTCTCAGCTTCTTGAGGTTCCCAGGCGCCGAGGGAGGCCCAGGGCCTGCGGAGTCAGGTTTCTAAAGCGGTGTCTTGGCTAATCCATATCATTGTCATGAATTGGTTAACATTCCTCATGAAGAAATGGAGGCTAGGTGACTCAGAGCAGGTTAGCAAAAAAAAAAAAAAAAAAAAGACCTGAATTCGGGGTCTCTCTCAGAATTCTTGGCATGCTGGCCAGCAGAGTGCTTGTCTCTCAAAATCAGGAAGTTCAAAAACATCCATCATGTTCATATAAGTAAAGAAGAAAACCTGTGATTTCTTTCTCTTTATTTTTTTAAAATATTTTTTATTGACTTCAGAGAGGAAGGGAGAGGGAGAGAGAGATGGAAACAGCAATGATGAGAATCACTGATTGGTTGCCGCCTGCATGCCCCTTACTGGGGATTGGATTGAGCCCGGAACTCAGGCATGTGCCCTTGGCCAGAATCGAACCTGGGACCCTTCAGTCCGCAGGCTGACGCTCTACCCACTGAGCCAAACAAGCTAGGGCTGTTTTGGTTTTTAAAAGAAAAAAGGAGTCAGGGAATAAGTCTTACATTCTGTCAGAAATTTCACTTTTGGACTTAGAATCAACAATAAAAAATGCCTCGTAAATCATCCCGTATTTTAAATCACTAATTATAGGTCAACCCCGCTCCTTATATAGGCTCTGTCACCAATCCTCAGTCTGAAGAGTAGAAAACATTATGTGAGAGACTGACTTTTCACTTACCGCTTTGTACTCGATGCAGATAATTCAAAACAACTCTCCCTTGATGTCTGTTAATGTCCATCTCTACTTTCTCAAAGGAGGAAAAGTAAAGTTATTGTAGTAGAAAAGCTATTTTTTTTTAAATGTCAAAAATATTGTATTATAGTAACATGTGTAAGCAAACACTCACAAAAAAAGTATATCAAAAGTAGTCATGTGGAATTGGACACACCAGAATCCTTCAACGAGGTAACTAGTTAGACAAGTGTCGGTTGGTTGTGAGTATCCCCTATGGCCAAGTCCCTCTACATATCTATTTTCATAAAACGTAGAAAATATTTTATTTCGTCCCTCCCCTGTTCCCACCCTCCACCCCCTCGTCTATGGGTCGGGAATCCATGGGCCATAAGCCCACAGTGAGCAGGAAGCTGTGTCTGATGAAGCGACCTCAGTTTGCTGGTGAAAGAGTGGAAAATAGGAATCGGCTGTGGTGCACACACCACGGTCAACGTCACTAAAAATGTCAAATGAGCAAGTGGCGATGGAGGGGTGGCGATAACCATCAGGAACCCTAAATGGCTGATTGTCACAAGTATTTATCAAGTAGCCTTTGGGGAGATCCTGGGATTCTAACCAACCAACCTGTCCGTGACCTAATTGGTCACCAAAGCTCACAGGCTGGTTAGAAACCCCGATTCCTTAATGTGACGCTACTTGGAGCTACTGGAGAGGCATTGCATGTGCAGGAGGAGATGGAGAGGCATTGCAAGTGCAGGAGGAGGTGGCGGAGCTGAGGATAGGGGTGACCCCCTGGAGCTATTCTGCTTCCTTGCTGATTCCCTTCCCTCCCCCCCCCCCCCCCCGCATCCCATTGAAAACAGAGACCATTTCACCTCCTCATCTCTCTTCCCTATGAGAATGTGTGTTTATTTCCACTTAATGTGACGTGGACCCGTTACCAGAGGTAAGAGATGCTTGATCTGGAATTGAGGAAAAGAGGAGGAAGCGAGACACGTCCCAAGATGAGTTTCATTTATATAATGAAAATAAACCTTTACACAAATCAACAGAAACACACCCAGTTGTTTTTTGTTTTTGTTTTTTGCGAAAAATATTTTTAAATAAATTTTTGTCTTTTTAACATTCTGATATACATATGTAACAAGGTTTATGGCACTGTAACCAGAATCAAATGCAAAAAAGAAAAAAAAAATTAAAGGAAAAAGGTGGGGAAGGAAAAGTAATCGGTTTCATTTAATTCTCTTTAATCTCTATGCTGGCAAATGTGCACTATTTGCCTAGCATTTGGCTGCCCGCTCTAACTTGCTTGCACACTCCAAACACCCTAGTATTTATTGCACAGTGAAGGCATATGGTAGAATGGTCAGTTCCTTGCTAGTTCAAAAAAGAAAAAAAAAATCTCTTAACCCCAGAAAGGGGGAAAATATAATAATTCAGAGTATGAAACACACAAAATCAACAGTATCTTCGTCTCTTTCCAGAACGTGAAGGGTCCTTAGATCGCTGACCTGATTGCCCTCGGTCAGGGTTTGGTGGGGTGGGTCTGTTTTCCAGATGAACGGCCCGGCAGATCCAGGTCTTCATAATCCAATGTCTTTTCTAATTTCCTTTTCGGTTCTCTTTTTAAATTGGTAAACAAAGTGGAGTATATTCGGTCTATGAACCTGCACAGACTATATAATCATAAACTCTACAAATAGCTTCAAAGGAAAAGGGGGAGAAATAGTTTTATGTGTTTATTGTTGGCTTGAAAAAAAAAAAATTCCTTAGCCTCCTTGCTTTATCAGTTCAACGGGCGTCAAACGTTAAATTCTTCTCACACTTGTTAAAAATAAAGATTTTAAATGAGTTTGTTTCCTTTCACAAACCTTACCCCCAGCTAAAAAAAAAAAAAAAAAAAAGGAAGAAAAAGCAAAGAAATAATCCGTTCTCCTTTCTCTTTGTCTCCGAACAGAGAACAGTGACACAGTGACCCTGACCCTGACCGTCCTGGCTCGGGTCACACCACCGTCTCCACGCCCATCAGCTTTGGTGTAAGGATTCGCGGTGTCACCCCGTTGTTCAGGTCTTCCTCAAACTCCAGCAGCTGCCCCATGAAGTTGAGGTTTGGGGAGATGATTGGTCGTTTGCCCTTGACGAACTTATAAGCATCAGTCATGGTCATCCGTGTGTGCTTCATCAAGTAGGCGATGACGATGGTGGCCGAGCGGGACACCCCGGCTTGGCAGTGGATCAGGAGTCCCTTTCCGCACTGGTGAGCTTCCTCTGGGAGAGGGAGAATGAATGGCGAGAGGTCAAGGCAAGGACAGGCAAGGACACAGAGAGATGGCAAGGGGGATAACTTTCCCCTGGCCTTGACCAGGCCACATTGTGTCCAGTCACTGCCATGGAAGAGGAAGAATAACTTAAAATGTGTTCTAAACCCAAGTATAATTTACTAGTTCACTGTATATGTATTTGTGACAACCTCCAGGATGCGCGAAAAGCAATCGTTGCATAAATAAGCTACATTCCTGCATTTAAAGAGAAGAGCAGGTCTGGCACAGGTGGTGGCATTGACTGATGCAAGAGCCACAACACAGTTCATTTCCATGTTAAGCTAGTTACCCAATAGCCCCGCCTCATCAAGGAGTTTTAATTCCAATGGCCAGACTGTGTGACTTGTCAAAACTAGAGTTATTCAAGTCTCTCCTGCCTGTGAGATAGAAAAAAAACAAAACAAAAAACAACAAAACAAAAAACAACAACAACAACAAAAAACAGTTCATTATGCTGTAGAATTGCTCTGGACAGGAACTGGTATTGATAAATAAGAATTTCAGTCTTCAACTCAGACCGAGGTCAAAGGGACAAAAGTCAACTAGGAAGGTCCCATGTTTGGCTGCTTATGGGAAAACCCTGTTGCAACGCTAGGAAAAGACTTGCGGGTCCAGGCATGTGTGTCACCTGCATCTGCACTGTGGAGCCCTCTGCACCCACATGGCAGTGACTGGACCATGGAGGAGTTTCGGCAATGGCTCGGAACCTGGAGCAACTGGGAAAGGCCACCCTTTATGTGTTCCAGATGCATTAAAGGCTCAAGTTGTGGGCACTGCCTAAGGGATTCCTCATGACACGTCTAGACTAAAAGGAATCCCCAAGGACGTGTCCCGGAAGGGATACCAGTTAGATGAGGAGCAGGAGACGACAACAGAGTAAGGAGAGTCGTGATTGAACTTAACAGCTACCAAGAAAAGAAACATCATATCAGGCTTACTGCTCATAGAACAGTGGTCGGCAAACTGCGTCTCAGGAGCCACATGCGGCTCTTTGGCTCCTTGAGTGTGGCTCTTCCACAAAGGACCACGACCTGGGCGAGTCTATTATATTTGGAAGAAGTGGCCTTAGAAGAAGTTTAAGTTTAAAATATTTGTCTCTCCAAAGAAATTTCCATCGTTGTACTGTTGATATTTGGCTCTTTGGACTAATGAGTTTGCCGACCACTGTCATAGAAGTAGTATTTCAAAACAGTATCTCCCCTTTCAATGTCTTCTTTTTTAGCACATAGTAGGTATCAACCATCACACCACGACTGGGCTGCGTGGTGGTAAGAAGATGAGCTACAAAGCGCTGCTTTGACACTGGTTCCCCTAAACATCAGCTGAGTGACCTCGAAGCAAAATCCCTGTGACTGAACCCTGGGAATAATGCCTACTCTCCAGTCTCGGGAGGGAACATGGGGATAACATCACCCAACTCAGCAGTCAACTGGCACAAACCCTACACCTAGCCCAGTGGTCGGCAAGCTCATTAGTCAACAGAGCCAAATATCAACAGGACAACGATTTTTTAAACACCACTTCTTCAAAATAGACTCACCCAGGCCGTGGTATTTTGTGGAAGAGCCACACTCAAGGGACCAAAGAGCCGCATGTGGCTTGTGAGCCACGGTTTGCCAACCACTGACCTAGACTCTTTAGTTTCTATTGGACTTGCTGTGGGACTCACAGTGAGTGCTGCTGTGGTTATAAAACTTGCTGTGTTTCTCCTAGATCAAGACTACAGGACTCCAGTTCACCCAATGATGCAACAGTGAAAACACAACTGTGCTAGCAGCCTGGGACTCGGAGCTGATTCCAGGTGAAATGCTGTTGGCTATGTGTTCCTTTTCCTTCTACAAAAGTAGTTAAGTGAACACCCTATGAGGAACACGTAGGTGCTTTGATTGCAGTCCTCTTAGATCAGTGGTTCTCACCCTTCCTAATGCTGCGACCCTTTAATACAGTTCCTCATGTTGAGGTGACCCCCAACCATAACATTATTTTTGCTGCTACTTCATAAGTGTACATTATGATTCATTAACAGTAGCAAAATTAAACATCTGTGTTTTCTGATGGTCTTAGGCGACCCTGCTAGCAGTTCAACCTGTGGGTCACTGTAGAGCCTAAGACCATTGGAAAACACAGATATTTACATTACGATTCATTAACAGTAGCAAAATTAGTTATGAAGTACTAACTCAAATAATTTTATGGCCGAAACTGGTTTGGCTCAGTGGATAGAGCGTCAGCCTGCACACTGAAAGGTCCTAGATTCAATTCCGGTCAAGGGCATGTACCTTGGTTGCGGGCACCTCCCCAGTAAGGGGTGTGCAAGAGGCAGCTGATCGATGTTTCTCTATCCCTCTCTCTTCCTCTCTGTAAAAAAAAAATCAATAAAATATATTTTTTAAAATAAAAAATAAATAAAATAATTTTATGGTTGGGCTCACCACCGCATGAGGAACTATATCAGGCATTAGAAAGGCTGAGAACCCACTGCTTAGAGGAAGCACATTGCACGCTACTCACTAAAGGAAAAACAGTTTCCTAACTTCCCTCAACTGGAATGAAGTCAGAAAAAATTGCAGCCGTAACATCATGTACCAACCATGTACCAACCAGAAAGTTCCTCATCCACTTGATGACAACAACTATTTCTCCTCCAGGCTCGGCGCCTGGGTCAGATATTGGTAAGGTCTCCTGGCACCACGTGTTACCAGGCAGGAAAGAACAGAGCACGGTAAACACTGCCCCCCGAGTTCTGGTCCCTCCACTGACACTAAAATTCCCATCACCTTGGACAGTGGTCGGCAAACTCATCAGTCCACAGAGCCAAATACCAACACTACAACGATTGACATTTCTTTGGAGAGCCACATGTTTTAAACTTAAACTTCTTCTAACGCCACTTCTTCAACACAGACTCGCCCAGGCCATGGCATTTTGTGGAAGAGTCACACTCATGGGGCCGAAGAGCCGCATGTAGGCTCTAGAGCCGCAGTTTGCCGACCACGGACCTTGGAGAAGTCATTTTACTTTTCTGAGTTTGGTGCCCACTCAGAATTCCCTTCCAGGCGGGATATCCCACGGTCCTGCACTGAAGGCACGTCAGCAAGGAAAACAGCCGGGCAGTGAGCTGGGCAGGGGCCAGAGCTGTGGAGCCCATTTTCTATTTGAGGGGCACCTGACAGGAGAGCATTCTTCCCGGGAGACAGCCCAGTAAAAAGCTGCCGCCATAGGAAAAGCACGAGGTCACCCCTTTGTGGGACTAAAGTTCAGAGTCATTTGAAAAAGATGTTGCGTATCAGCTAGATGCCAGGTGTTCCCCCAAAGATCATCTGAACCTTACAACAGTCTGAGGCTCTAGAACAGTGGTCTCAACCTTTCTAATGCCGTGGCCCTTTAATACAGTTCCTCATGTTGTGGTGACCCCCAACCATAACATTATTATTTTTTAAATATTTTATTGATTTTTTACAGAGAGGAAGGGAGAGAAAGAGGGACAGAGAGCTAGAAACATCAATGAGAGAGAAACATTGACCAGCTGCCTCCTGCACACCCCCCACCGGGGATATGCCCGCAACCAAGGTACATGCCCTTGACTGGAATCGAACCTGGGACCTTTCAGTCCGCAGGCCCATGCTCTGTCCACTGAGCCAAACCAGTTTCGGCCCATAAAATTATTTTTGCCGCTATTTCATAACTGTAATTTTGCTACTGTTATGAATCGTAATGTAAATATCTGTGTTTTCTGATGGTCTTAGGTGACCCTGCTAGAGACGCACAGGTTGAGAACCACTGCTGTAGAGCCCAAGACCATCGGAAAACACATTTACATTATGTAAAATCTCCCCTTTCAATGACCACTGCTTCCCCTAAACATTAGGTGAGTGACCTTGAAGCTCAATCCCTGTGACTGAATCCTGGGAATAACGTTTGAGCCACAGGTTGAGAACCGCTAGCAGGGTCGCCTCAGACCATCGGAAAACACAGATATTCACATTACGATTCATAACAGTAGCAAAATGACAGTTATGAAGTAGCAGCGAAAATAATATTAGGGTTGGGGGTCACCACAACATGAGGAACGGTGTTAAAGGGCCGCGGCATTAGGAAGGTTGAGAACCACTGCTATGGAAGCAGCAAAAACTAAAGGTAGAATGAGGGTTATGCTGGCCATCGCTTCCTTTTGGAGATCAAGGCCCGCTGTTGCTAGAATTTTCCTCGGGCTAGACACCTTGATCTTCCTACTTCAGTGAGGCTGGGGTGAACTGTCTAAGGAAAGCGGGTACCATCTCACCAATGCTCACATCCCCATCCTGTATTTCAGACAAAGCAGGGAGGGGGACAGACACTAGCCCGCCTCCGGTCCTCTCTCTTCTCTATGCTGATGTGATGGGGAAAGATGTTCACCGTGGCGTCGCCTCGCTTCGCCTCGCCTCGCCTCGCCTCACCTCACCTCACCTCACCTCACCTCACCTCACCTCGTAAAGAGCCTCTACCAACTGCAAGTCCACTGGACTCAAGGTAAGGGGGTGCGGGCAAGTTTAGTCACTCGATTTTACTTCCTGCAAGGTGCCAAGGCAGGCCAGAAAGCCACAGCACCAGCTCTGCCATCCTCTGTCTTGCCTCCTACCAATTCTCTTATAGAAATCATATACAAATATAATTTCTATAAAAGAATTGCAACTCATCACAGCTCACCTCTCTCCCCCTCTCACTGAGAACCTGAGGGATGAGGGTTTCCAGCTGAAAACCTCCCAGGCAAGTGGAATCCCTGCCCTTTTCTATTCGTCCCGATGGACACTTCCACTCGGTGGGTTCTGACTTAAGAGAACACTCAGCTGCAGAGCCCCCGAGCAGCTCTCCTCGAACACCCCCTCCCCCCCCCCCCCGGCATTCATCTTGAACTTGACATCACAGCAAACGCCAGAGGAGGGGAAACGAAGGCGGGAAGAGGCACTTACCAATGAACTCGAAGGCCTCTTCAAAGTACTGCCGCAGGTTCTGCTTGTTGCTGTCGGTGGCCGGCAGCCGCTTGTAGTTGAAAAGGCCTTTCTCGTAGTGGTAGAGGGGCAGGTGCGTGGTGACGTTGATGATGTAGCCGATGTTGAGCCGCTGCATGGCGTCCAGGTCCTGGGCGTCCTGCTCGTTGCCGAGGAAGAGGAAGGGCAGGATGGGCGTCAGCTCGGCGTTCTCGATGTCGGGCGTGGTGGGGATGCACTGAGGTAGCACCGAGGCCGCGGACGCGCCGCCCCCCGCCTCCCGGCACTCTTGGAGCTGGAGGGAGTTGTCACAGAGGTTTTCATGGTTCTGCTTAAAGCTGCTGAGGCCACCTGGAAGGCAAGCATCGCGAGAAGGGTGAGCCCCCAGGCCTGCAGTCGGGCAGCAGTCACCTTCCCGGGAGGAACCTGTGCGTGCTTTGTTTTTCTAATACGTTTTTATTAATTTTATAGAGAGCGGAAGGGAAGGGAAGGGAGACCTAGAAACATCGATGAGAGGGAAAGATCGACATTGATAGGCTGCCTCCTGCACGCCCTCCACTAATGGGGAACAAGCCCATAACCTGGGCATGTGCCCTGACGGGGAATCAAACTGGTGACCTCCTGGTTCATGGGTCGATACTCATCCAGTGAGCCACACCGTCCAGCAGGGGCATGTTTTTTGCAGACATATATATATATATATATAATTATAAAATAAAATTTAAGCCCTAGCTGGTTTGGCTCAGTGGATAGAGTATCAGCCTGCAGACTGAAGGGTTCGATTCCAATCAAGGGCATGTACCTTGGTTGCGGGCTCCATCCCCAGTAGGGGGCATGCAAGAGGCAGCCAATCAATGATTCCTTCTCATCATTGATGTTTCTCTCTCTCCCTCTGCTTTCCTCTCTGAAATCAACAACAAAAAAATATATTGGAAAAATAATTTTTTAAAAAAGTCTATTTGGAGGCCTAGGACCAGCTGTGGGGGCCAGCACCATGCACGGGAAATGTGCTTCTCATACAAACTGGGGCATGCTCCCTGGCAAAGGCCCCGCAGCACCGGGCAGTGCCCGCGGCGGCTAATTGCATCTGCCTCCGTGGCCTACATAGAACCCTGCACTTTGGGAGCTGAGGAAGGCACAGCGCGAGGACCTGGGGCGAGGAGCCTCTGCCAGCACCCTGGCACCGCAGGCGTGTGACTGGCACCCTGTGTAAGCTCACCTCACCCACCATGGCCGCCTCCCTCCCCAGCGCTGTGGTCACCAGTGGGGACCTGGGAAGAACCCGTTTACCTTGGCTCTCATCCCAGCCCCACACCTTCCTGGTCCTGTCTCTTGCTGAAGCTCATTTCTCTGAGCCTCAGTTCCCCTGCCTGCACAGTGAGGGTCATGGCCTCTACCCCTTGGTTAAGGTGACCAGACATCCCGCTTCTGGCGGGACAGTCCCGATTTTTAACAATTTGTAATTCTTTCCAAAAATCAGGACTTTTTTTTTTTTTTTTTTAAAAAACGTCGCGGGACAAATTGTTAAAAATCAGGACTGTCCTGCCAAAAGCAGGATGTGTCTGGTCACTTTACCCTTGGTGTGACTCGGAGCCTGGAATGCATGGATACATGTCAAGTACTTAGCATGCTGTCTGGCACACGGTCTCACTCGGCAGGGGTTTGCTACGTTTACTAGAGTTATTTCTATGATCGCCCAAGCAGCAGAGAAAGGCTTGGAAAAGACACACATACAGGGAGGTGTGAGGGGAGTTTTCCTTATCCCTTTCCTGGTATTTTCCATGGATTTCCATCCCGATTTCCAGGAGGAGCAGCCCAGATCCTTGCACCCACTTCTCTGTCAGGAAACCTCTAACAAGCATGTCAAACTCACGGCCCACAACCAATATTTTTGTTGCCCAGCCAATATCATGGTATGTAAGAAACTTAATTCTTAAAATATCCTTATTTTTAACTATTAATAACAAACTACAATGTTTGCTAATGACTAGTTACTACAATTGGGTAGCATTCATTTCCCTTAGCGCCTTACCCGCAGGCACACCATCTCTCTCCACTAATACCAGCAGCTAATATTGTAGCAGCCGATGGCCACGGCATTCATCTTGGACTAGCTTGTTTGGTGAGTACAACGGGAAATATTTAGCTTTGGCAGAAGAGGAAAAATAGGTTTATTTACGTTACTTACTAATTTGTGCAATTATTTAGTATCTGGTAAGTTAATGTTCAAGAAAAAATATTAGTTTCTATTGAAATGTTCTATTTCATTTATTTCAGCCCGCTGTATTCAGCATGTCTCTCTAGAAATAAACCTACATTTTAATGAAAATTGAAGTTTTTTTTCTTGCAGCCCACTTAAACCAAACCTTGTTTATTTGGCCTGTGTTAGCCTTTGAATTTGACATGCTTGAGGCCCACCTTTGAGCTAGCTCCGTGGTTGGCAAACTGCGGCTCACAAGCCACATGCGGCTCTCTGGCCCCTTGAGTGTGGCTCTTCCACAGAACACCACGGCCTGAGGGAGTCTATTTTGAAGAAGTGGCGTTAGAAGAAGTTTAAGTTTAAAAAATTGGGCTCCAATTTTTTAATCTGAAATTTCTCCAAAGAAATTTCAATTGTTGTATTGTTGATGTTTGGCTCTGTTGGCTAATGAGTTTGCCGACCACTGAGCTAGCTTCAGGCTCTGTTCTGCCTCCTAAATGCTATGAGTCTCATGTAAAAAGCTGAAAACGGAACCAGTTTTTCCATTTTTAGAATGCAGGCCTGGCCCTCCACCGAAGGAGCATTCCCCGTAAGAGTAGATCTGAAGGAAATCAGCTGGATGTGTAAGATGTTCATTACTGCCTTTTTCTATTTTACAGAAAAAGGCCAAGTTTAAGAAAATTTTAAGAGGAGAGTTAATATATTCACCCAGTGAAAGGCTATGAAAAAGTAGGAAAACAAAGAGAATGTTTGATATTAAATGAAAAAAAGGCAGTTCAAAAACATCCACCGCACATGGTGATCAAAAGTTGAAAGATTATGCAAAAAAAAAAATAAATAAATAAAGAGCACTTAAGTTAAGAAATTTATGGATCATAGTTGCTTAAAAGTTTCCTGGATCATAGTTGCTTAAAGTTTCCTTTCATATTTGTTAGTTGCATCACACACATGGATAAGCCGGAAAGGTTATACAGGTGAGAGCTAGGCAACAAATCAGCTCCGATTCACATCAAACAGGAAGCAGTTGGAGGTGTGCCATAGCCGAAAGCAACAAAACACAGCCTTTCCCCTCCTCGGTGGGGGCTTGACAGCAGCCTCTGTGGTCTCGGGAAGCGGGTACGCGAACAGGATGTGGCTATTGTGACACAAGGACAGGAAGTCTGTCCCCAGGTCCCTGAGCCTCGCCTGTGCCCTTCAGGTCTCATCTTTAGCAACCGCAGCAGGAAGCTCCAGACTGTAAACTAGATAGATATCCAGTGTCGGGGCTGCTGACAGCAGCCAGCACACGTGGACTTGGCCATGCACACCAGGGAGGTCATATGTTCAGGTCTGGCCATGGCCCCAAGCACATGCCAAGGAGTACTGTTAGGTTTGAGCCTTACAGAGGAGTAAAGTAATCCTAGCTTTTTTTTTTTTTGCAAAGAAAAGCAAGAGCTTCATTTTAATTGTTAGAATTAAATGCTGCCCTTACATATCATTAGTGTATTCTGCTAGGACAGTGGTCGGCAAACCGCGGCTCTCAAGCCACATGCGGCTCTTCGGCCCCTTAAGTGTGGCTCTTCCATAAAATACCACAGCCTGGGCGAGTCTATATGTTGAAGAAGTGGCATTCGAGGGAGTTTAAGCTTAAAAAATGTGGCTCTCAAAAGAAATTTAAGTCGTTTTACTGTTGATATTTGGCTCTGTGGACTGATGAGTTTGCCGACCACTGGGCTAGGAAATCATGGGGGGAAAAGTTTATCTGGGCTCAAATCAATTTTAAAGTAGACGGAAGAAATGGAAAGCCTGAAAAGCTTCACTAGTGAAAACATTTAAAGACGTGAAATGACCCACTGCCCACAAAAGACAGAAAGGTTATTAAAACCTGCTCAGCTGTGACCCCTACAAAGTCCAGGCAGACAGTTCCACCCTGATCCCGGGACGGGAACCTCATTCACTTATTTTTTCCCCCCAAAGAAAAAGGCAGTTGCTACACTTTTCCACAAACAATGAGAGGAAAGAACAACTAAGATGAATTCAAAAGAAGTTTCTAAGGGGCTAAAGGGAGAAAACAAGAACTCTGTCTTACGTAGGGTACTCAAGCTGTAATTTGTCTCAAAAGCGGCCGGTTTTAAAAAATAAAAAAAAAAACGCACACCAGAAAACCCCCCATGCAGAAGAAAGCGGCCCGAAGCTCTTTAAAATTCTGTCTCTGCACCTCCTTTCCCGATGACATCAGCTGGGGGCTCCCCACCTGCCCAGTTGCCATAGCAGTCACACAAAGACACACAATGACATCAGCTGGCATGATATCAACTCTTTGAGCGCAAACAATACAAGAAGAAGGACTTTGTCTGAGGCCTTTGCTGCAACTGCAGTCCGGGAGGCAGTGATGTAATATGCTAACAGGTGGCATGGGCCTTCCATGTGCCTAATGGGGGGGCGGGGGGGACGAGGGGGAGAGGATTCGAGACAGACAGACACAGAAAGATCCGAATCACGGGGGGGGCTCACGCACAAAACGCTGGGCCTGTTGTATAAGCCACGTCGGAGAGCATGTGGAGACGGAGTGGACAGAAAAGGGAAGAGTGAGTTCACATGTATTTGCTGCAGAAGAGAATTCTCACTGGAGGGAGGGGAGAAACTGTGTCCAGTCCAAGTGCCCCTCGGGCAAGAGCTCCCGGGAAGGGCAGTGCCCAGCAGACAGTGCGGGAGCCCGGTCCCTGAGATGGTGCTCAGAGCAAAGGGGACCAGTGGGATCTCAGGGATGGTCTGCAGAGCCATGTCTGGGGGTACAAGTGTGGGATTAGAGGCAGGGGGAGCGGGGGAGGAGTGAGGCTAATGAGGTTTTCTCTTCCAAACCCTGTCCCCATCCTATCCCCTAGGGCCCTGGTCGGCAAACTGCGGCTTGTGAGCCACATGCAGCTCTGTGGCCCCTTGAGTGTGGCTCTTCCACAAAACACCACAGCCTGGGTGAGTCTATTTTGAAGAAGTGGCGTTAGAAGAAGTTTAAGTTTAAAAAATGTGGCTCTCCAAAGAAATTTCAGTCGTGGTCCTGTTGATATTTGGCTCCTTGGACTGATGAGTTTGCCGACCACTGCCCTGGAGGCCCAGCTGACCGCCCCCGGTTCTGCGGAGCTGTGATGATTTCATACCCAGCGAGGAGCTGGGTCATTTCCTACCTGTTCTTGCTAAATGAGAACATTTCAACAAGATAAGCCGCCCTGAAGCAGAGGCGGTGTGGCTAGGGGTTAGGTGCAGGGGTTAGAGGCAGGCAGACCAGGCTGTATTGTGATTCTCCCTCCCAGGAGCCGTGGGGCCTGGTGCAACCACTTTCCCCTATTAGGCCTCAGTTTACTGATCTGCAGAGTGGGTGTGATATCATCAGACCTGGTGCCGGAAGCTCTGTGGGTAGATGTTGCTCTGTCATCAGGTGCCCTACCTCCCGAGGGCCCATGTGCGGGCAGCGATGCCGAGGTCAGCTGTCTGGGTCGCATCCCGAACGCCAGCCACGCCGCCACCTGCACCGCTTTCTCGCCTCCCGGTGCCTCCGTTTCCCCAGAGGGAGCAGGGACCACAGCAGCACCTGCCTCCCAGCACAGCTTTGGGGATTAATCTGCTTAATAAATAGCAAGTCCTTCCAAACTGGCTCTAGCACTTATTTAAAGCATGTGTTTTTGCAGTACATGGGGAAACTACCCTTTTAAAGACCTAAAAATGACCGCTTCGTATAAAGACTGTAAATGAGAAGGATGCCAACGTCTAGAGATTCTCCTCTGAGAACTGTATTGAGAAGGAAGCAGGAGCCAACGCACCGAGCAGCGGGAGCTTAAAGACGCTCCCAGAGAAAGCAGCTCCTCCTTCCCCAGTGCACCCCGACTTTCCCAGTCAGGGGACCCCTCAAGGGCGCGCATGCCTGGATCCTGGCTTTCCCAGGGAAGGAGCACTGAGGGATTTATCTCATTTTGTTAATCTTCAAATTTCCCAGTTACCGTTCGCATCCATGGCTCTCTCGTATTAGTTTCAGGTTACAGCACAGTTGTTAGACCATCATATAGGGCTTTTAAAAAATATACTGACTCCAAAGAGGAAGGGAGAGAGATGGAAACATCCGTGATGAGAGAGAATGACTGATCAGCTGCCTCCCGCATGCCCCGCACTTGGGATCGAGCCCGAAACCTGGGCATGTGCCCTGCCCAGGAATCGAACCGTGTCCTCCTGGCTCACAGGTAGAAGCTCAACCACTGAGCCACCCCGGGCCAGGCAGACAACACTGCTCCCCTCCCCTCCCATCTGTTCTCAGAGTCCTCCCCAGGCTGACCACATTAGGCACCAACTGCTTGTAGTTACCCCAGCAAATAGTTACCAGGCCTGAGCAGCAACTCTGGGCGATGCATTTCCAACCCTTATCTCAGAACGAGCTTCTCTGCCGAAACGAGTCAGGGCAGCACAGAACACCCAGCCCCTACAGAGAAACACACACCTATCCCCTAAAGAGATTATGTACACCCAGCCCCTAAAGAGAAACACACCCAGCCCCTAAAGAGATATACACACCTAGCCCCTAAAGACATTATGTACACCCAGCCCCTAAAGAGAAACACACACCCATCCCCTAAAGAGATTATGTACACCCAGCCCCTAAAGAGAAACACACACCTAGCCCCTAAAGAGAAATAGTAGTACAAGCAATGGGAAAGATTTTAAAGGAAGGAAAATGGGTACCACATCAACTGAACGAAAGATAAATGGAAAACCAAAAAGTCATCAGTAAAATGTTGCTTCGATGGCACGAAAGTCTCTTTTGGACCAAATTGTTTCTGGCTATGAAAAGTGGATTTATTTTGAGAATCCCAAATCCACAAAATCATGGGTTGATCCAGGTCAACCATCAACATCGACTGCAAGGCCAAATTGCTTTGGAAAGAAGACAATGCTCTGCGTTTGGTGGGATCAGGAAGGTGTGGTGTATGATGAGCTTCTAAAACCAGGTGAAACCGTTAATACTGATCACTACCGACAACAAATAATCAACTTGAACCACCTCTAATCGTAAAACCACCAGAATGGGCCAGAAGACACGGCAAAGTAATTTTGCTTCATGATGACACACCATCACACACTTCAAAACCAGTTAAAGACACGTTAAAAGATCTTGCCTGGGAAGTATGAACCCATCCACTGTATGTATTCACCAGACCTTGCTCCTTCAGAACACCACTTGTTCCGATGGATGGCACGTGAGCCTTCTGAGCAGCACTTCAAAACATACAAAGAAGTGGAAAATTGGTTCTCTGAATGGTTTGCCTCAAAACAAGAAAAGTTCTATTGGGACGGTACCCACAAATTACCTGAAAGATGGGGGAACTGTGTAGCTAGTGATGGATGTTGCTTTGAATAAAGCACTTTTGATGTGTCTCTTGAAATTATCGTGTTTTCTTTGATTACAAAACCCACATTATTAACCGGTACACCTAGTACACACCCAGCCCCTAAAGAGAAATACACATCAGTCCCTAAAGAGATATATATACCCAGCCCCTGGCCAACCCTGCCCCTGACTGTCCCAATTGGGGGTGGGGGTCGGGCTGGCCGGACCCCAGCCATGCACGAATTCGTGCACCAGGCCTCTAAGTCCTTGAGTTTTGGTTTTGTGTACTTCTACAACAGCTTTCATTCATGAACTTGTTCAGGGGGCTCTTATTTCTTACCTTTTAAAATATATTGCTCCCTTCTTTGATGGATAAAAATCTTTGTCACACACCCAATGGAAGTAATTTTTCAAACATTCCCGTCTAAATAGTTACCTCAAAAAAGGTTAGCTGAGCAATGATCTCGGAAAGGTGGCATATAAAAATGAAGCTTTCACAGTGTGCCTTCCAGGAATCCCAGCCTGGAAGTGGCTCAGCGGCTCCCCAAGGGAGCGCCTGTGACCCCCGACTCCTAACACCCCTTTCCCAGCCTCCCCGCCTGAGAGCTGTGACGGGGACCGTTCAGGGCACAGTCATTTGTGTGTGTTTGACTAACAGGCAGAGCTTCTGGGAGGCTCCCCGACAAGTATGTAAATCTGGCCTGTTCCTTTAAATCTGTTCCCTCGTGTATTTACATTAGAACAGAAAGCACTGCCAGAGGCAACAGCTGATGACACTCACGTAATTTTCCACAAAGACAACAATCAGGCGGCTTTGTGTGGCTTTCCTGAGCAGATGACATTATGTGAGCAGGATCCAAAGGGGAGGATCTCAGAGTCCTCCCCACTCCCCCGCAGGAACTCCCCCAGGTTGTGCAGAAATCAGTGTCTTCCAGGAAGATCCCGTCAGTCCTTCCTCACCAGGGCCAGCATGTCCCTCCCGTGTCCCTCCCTCCCGCTCTCCGATCCTTCCGAGGTATAAGGGAGGAAACGGGATTCAGAAGTTCTACCTCGAATGCATTTGATGCCCGACCTTCCGATAGAATCCACAGCGTATCTTTTCACCCTGTCGCTAAAGGGTCCAGGGTGGTTTGGGAAGAGGGGCCAGGCTCCCTTCTTTCCCTTCCCGCCCAGCACACGGTTCCTGGGGCTGTGAGTGCAGAAAACTCCGCCATCCATCCACCCTCCCTCTCAGGCTCCGACGGGTTTCAGCGAGAACCACGGACAAGGCCTGGCAGGGGTGGGCATCACGGGCTTCCACCAGCCACTCCCCATGCCCGGGGCCCAGGACGATGCTCTCCATCTCTGGCCTCACCTGGACTGGCCAGGGCAGACTTAGTGGCGGGTCCGGTTCTCTCTCTCTCTCCCTCTCCCTCTCTTCTTCTCTCCCTCTCTCCCTCTCACATACACACACACACATACACACACACACAGGCCGGCCTACGGGCGTGATTGTCACCAGGGGTTCCTCTGCCTCTCCCTTATTAACCAAAATGGCAACGAGAGGAAGTCAACATGCTCTATGTTCAGGACGGGCTTTGAGGCTCATCAAATGAATGGCTTTCCACTAAGACGCATGCCCATGGACGCACAGGCTGGGCATGCGGAGGGAAGAGGGCTGACGGCCGGCCAAGTTCACGCCCAGGTTCCCGAAAACGTGCAATTCACATTCCTGTCTGCCTCCACGTGGAAGCCTGGTCCTCTGAGAGCACAGACCCAGCAGCTCCCGGGGAGAACCGCTCACCTCAAACACTCAGCCCAAGCCTCCGGGTTTCCGTAACGGACACGCCAGCTGCGTTCACATTATTTTCACTTTTAGAATCTCTTTCATCTCAGAGCAAGGCCTTCCAGACAGCTGGGGGCCCGAGTGACATCCTGTAGATGTCCCTCTCCTCCCCTCCTTTTCTCTCTCCCTCCCTCCCCACTGGTCAGGGTCCAATGGGAGGAGACAGATGATAAACACATAAACCTACAAATAAAAGGGTAATAATTAATTACAAGGGCCACGGGGTTCCCTCCAGTTCCTGGGGACTCTGGAAGTGAATTAGATCTCAGTCCAGGGCGGGCCTCGTGAGGGCTGAGAAGGGACTGACTGGTTTGGGGGGAAGGGGAGAGAAGAGGGAGTCCAGGGAACAGATTAAGGCCCAGAGAACCACACTATGCCAAAACCAGGGCAAATCCGTCCACTTTCTTTCCCTGACTGTTTTTTTGAACATCTGCTATGGACTCAGTTATACATTATCCCCATTCATGTGTTGAATCCCTCAACCTCCCAATGGGATGGTATTTGGAAATGGGGCCTTTGAGAGATGAGGTCATAAGGGTGGGGCCCTTATAAGATTAGTGCCCTTAGAATACAAGACCCCAGAAATCTTGGTGTCTCTCTCCCTACTACCTAAGGACCCTGAGAGAAGGTGGCCATTTGCAAGCCAGGAAGAGAGACCTTATTGGAACCTAACCATGCTGACATGTGAGAAATGAGTTTCTGTTGTTCAAGCCACTCAATCTCCAGGACTGTGAGAAATGAGTTTCTGTTGTTCAAGCCACTCAATCTGTGCCATGTTGTTATGGCGGCCCAAGCCAACTAATACTATACCCACTTTTAATTTTGATTCTCAGTATAGCTTACATTCTTAAATAAATAAATAAATATAGAAATTATAGTTCTTACTTTCAAGGAATAACACCGAAACCTGTGGACTGCCTGAGAACCTGGCCCCGGGGAACCAACCCAAGTCGGTACCATGTCTTAAAGTCAAGCCAGGACTGGTCCAAGGTCAGGAAATGGGATGCAGCCTAAAAAGGACCCACAAGCCCATCAGAGACAAGACCATGGAGCCTTCCAGATCCTTAGTTCTACTAGCCAGCTGCAAGTGGAGAAGCCCACTCCTTCCCTCAAGACACTTACCTCCTCTCTAGCTATACCCTCCGTAGGAGTCAGCGCTGGCCCATGCCCTCCCTGCAGCCTCTCTCTGGGCCAAAGGATATTTTAGCTGGAAAATCTGTGTATTTGGAAGGCTACTCCATACCATCTCTATTCACTAAGATGCTCAATGCTGGTGAACCCATCAAGATGGATTTGGGGAAGTAGGGGGCGGGGAAATCCATGCACTCATACTCGATGGCTGCAGAGGGGAGAATGTTAACAGAAGGAGAGGGCTATAAAACACAAAGCTGTATTTTTCCCCCATGAGGTCAACCACTCTCCATCATTGTTTAATTCTCTGAAGAGAGGGGGAGCGTTCTTTGCTTTTCGGTGCAGGAGTTTAAATAACGAAGCACTGCTAAACAAACAAACAGAGGCGAGCCCAGAAAAAGCTATTCATGAGACGGGCCCACTGTACAAAAGGCAAACTGTTGCTTAACCATCCGCCTCCCCTGAGGACCGACATTTATCTTAGACCCCAAATTAAACACATCACAGCTTCCACAGCAAAAGTATGCTTTCCCAACGGGACCTAAGTGGAGTCCAATTAAATAAATCTCTGGAAATATCAAGAGCAAGCCTCAGGGGAGAGCATATTTCTACTGCGAAACATTCCCAGTGGAAATCACGTTCACCGGAGGTCATCTAGAAACATCCATGACAAGGAGAAAGGAGGGAGGGCAAGGAAGCAAAGGGAGGTTGCACAGGGGAAGCCCAGGGGTTGGTTCCATCGCTCAGCTGTGTACAGAGCGCACCGTGAACAATGCCCTGTGCGTCTCAGCTTGCTCTGAGGGAAACCTCCGTGCGTCCAAAAATAACAGCTTTCAGGATGATGTGTTTTTCATCTGACCTGGAGGTCAAAGGGCTGTGGCTTGGGGAACTGAGAGAGCGATAGGGGAAGGAATCAACGTCAACCCTCAAAACTTGGTGCCGTGTTTTTACCGAACCAATGTTTTCAGTTCATAAAACGCGTAGGAACAACTTCCTCAAGTCACTGAGCTGAATTCTGTATTTGGCAAGACTATTCAGCAAGCCTAAGTATTACCGGTCAACTGCCAGAACGAGCAGGCGCGAGCCCTCCTGGAATAAGGATTCACCCAGCCAGCCGTGCCCAACTCTCATGTGTTGGGCGCTTCGCCTCATGCCATCCCATCCCTTGGAAAGGTCATGTCAGCAGGTAGCGTGTTCCCACCCAGTGGACCACCTTCTGAGATGACGAGGGAAAGAGCCAGAAGGCCAGCACAGCTCTGAGGAGATGGGCTGGGATTCTACATCATCAACATGAACTTGAGCTAAGTGGAGGGTTAGCCAAGTAATGACGAGGTCATCCTGGGACATGCAGATTGCACCTCACACCTGACACCATTGGCCTTCTCAGACACATCCCTTTGAATCCAGGCCTAATGCTGCTCAGGGGCCAAAGAGCACCATGTGGCTCGTGAGCCGCAGTTTGCCCACCACTGTTGTAGGGTGTGTGAGACCTGGGCAGTCTGCTTCTCACCCAGGGCCTTTGCACGTGCTGTTCCTTCTTTCTGGAGCTCTCTTCCCCTTATTCCCCACGTGGGTGACACAGACCTCACACAAAGTGTGATCTCCTCAGAAAGGTCTTCCCTCACATCCAATTCTGAGCTGCCCTCCCTCAGCTCTCTTTCATTATATCACCAAGTTTCTAAGTTTTATAACCTTCCAAGCGCTCATTACCCTCTGAAGCTCCCTGTTAATTTCTTCACTTGTTTATTGCTCTTATTATTAAAATGTGGACCCCACGGATGCTGAGCTGTGGTTTTTCCTAGAGCTGGATGGGGAACCTTTGTTCTGCCACAGGCCACTTGGATATTTATGAGATCTTTTGTGGGCCATACACAATTATCCACTTAAAAATGAGCCTCTGGCCAGAACCGATTTGGCTCCATGGATAGAGCATCGGCCTGCAGACTGAAAGGTCCCAGGTTCGATTCCGGTCAAGGGCATGCACCTTGGTTGCAGGCACATCCCCAGGAGGGGGTGTGCAAGAGGCAGCTGGTCGATGTTTCTCTCGCATCGATGTTTCCAACTCTCTATCCCTCTCTCTTCCTCTCTGTAAAAAAAAATCAATAAAATATAAAGATATATACATTTAAAAAAAAAATGAGCCTCCTATATTTGGTCACACATTTAACTAACTCACCCCTAATGCCTTGCTGGTCTCCTACAGCCCGCGGGCCGGAGGTTCCCTACCCCGGTCCTAGAGGAAATCGAGTGTAATTCCCTGCAGTGGGGTTCAGGCTGCCTCCGCAGTATGATCTTGGCAAGTTGCTTAGTCTTTTTATACCCTAATTTCCTCATTTGCAAAATGGGGCTAATCACAGTACCAACAGGCAACAATAGAGTTATTGTGTGAACTTAATGAGCTAATACTGGTTATTAATAGAAATGGAAAGTAATTCGCTGGTTAGCACCCAGAGCAACACAGTGAGTCCTCATGTAACACTGTTGATGGGTTCGGTGACCTTAAGCAAAACAACATATCACAAAACCGACTTCACCAGAGGCTAACGGATATTCACGAGAATTGTCCCTGAGGCATCTCATCCGTGTTATCACAAAACGACATTGAACAAGACGACGTTATTCCAGAACCTGTATAGCTATACATGATTTGTATAGCAGCTTTGTACAGATGTGTGAGTGTGTGTGTGTGTGTGTGTGTGTGTGTGTGTGTGTGTGTGTGTGAGAATCTGGTAGCAAAGGGGTGCCAGTGCATATGTACGTCACCACCACTCGTGTGGTCCTGTCTAGGGGAGGGGACCCCAAGAGTTGCAGGCTGGATTACAAGTGAAATATTGTACTAATACTTTTTTTATCAAAGTCTCTGAGACCCAGTGTGCCTTGTGCACTTGCAGCACATCCCGGTGTGGAAGCGCTCTGTTTCCAGTGCTCAGCAACCATGTGGGACTCACAGCTACCACACTGGACAGTGAGGATGGAGACAACAACTGTGTCATCCCCATTAAATGAGTTAATACCCAGTGCCATTTCATTCCCGTGTTACAAGTGTCAACTAAGATATGTGTGTGGGTGTGTGTGTGTGCGTGCGTGTGCGTGTGCGTGTGTACGTGCACATGTAGAAGCAGTGACCAATGCCCACAACAATCTAAGGGGCAGTAAGCTGCCACATGGCGGTCAACTCCCATCCAACATCAACAGTCCCTCTCCTCTCAGGAAAAGACACTTCAACGGGGAGCGGAGGCCCTCTGAGGGATTTCTCAGAGCGAGCTCTCTTCTTCCCACCCTCCACATCTTCCTGATACACCTTAAATGCCAGCAAAATCAAGGCACCATGCACAATAGCTGGCAGTGTCTTCCCTTAAAGCACCGTGCAGCCAGATGGGGAAGCCCGGGGGCTCTGAATGGCTGAGGTGTGGGGAGGAAGAAAACGCGTAGGGAGGAGCTTGGCCCACTGAGCCCCTGAGCATCCCCTGCTGACCCTCCGGGGCCACCGTCCAGACTCACTGCCCAGCCACCAGCTAGTGCACCGAGCCAATGACTCTCCTCTCCACTCCCTGGGAAAAGCTTTGCATTGTAAATCCAGGAAAATGTCCAGTCGCCAGCAGGAGATTGATTTCAAGGCAATTATCCAGGCAGCTTTGCGGCGTCTGAGTCTCAGTCCTCCAAGCCCCCTCAAGTGGTGCAGACACTAACAGGAAAGCTCTGTCTCTTCTATGGGCAAGGCCATGCCCCAGCGGCCCCCAACTTGTGTGAGCGAGAGCGGCCCGCCATGCTGTACTTCATTCAAGTCATTCGTTCTCAGCGGAGTGGGGTGGGCTCCCTCAGCCCCCTCCAGGCAGGAAAGAAGGGGCTCACCCTCAGAGGGAAGGCGGGGAGGCTGGGTGAGCAGAGATCAACCAATGAATTTGTATGTGTATGTATGTATACATACACACACACATACTTTGAAAGGGACATCACAGCAGAAGGAAGTGATATATATATATATATATATATATATATATATATATATATATATATATATATATCCTGGTGCATAAATTCATACATGGATGGGGTCTGACCAGCCTCACCAGGGGGAGGGGACATGGGCAGCTGGCTGGCCTGCCTGCTGGTCGAACTCCTGGTCAAGGGGACAATTTGTATATTAGCCTTTTATTATATAGGGTTATTATATAGGATATACACTGAGCGGCCAGATTATTATGCGTTCAGAGATCATAATAATCTGGCCACTCAGTGTGTATGTGTGTGTGTGTGTGTGTGTGTGTGTGTGTATATATATATATATATATATATATATATATATATATGTCATAACCAGTGGACACAGACAATGGGGTGGTGAGGGTGCGGGGGTGGGAGTAGGAACAGGCCTGAAGAGGTTAATGGGGGGGAAGGAGGACCTATGAAATACTTTCAACAATAAAGATTAAAAAAAAAAAAAAAAAGAGCAAGAGGTTCACCTAATAAGGGCAGACGAGTGCATTTTTACGTAATACGTAAGATTAATTATAATGAATTCAACCCAGTTCGTCCACTCTATCAGGGAAGACAAGCTAATTATCCGGCGGAGAATTAGCGCCTATTTAAAGGGCCTTTTTCCTCAATTTAGCCAAAGGGACTCATGGGAATTGTCTTTCCACCCTGAGACACTTCTGACTGTGTTTGCTTCAGCTCAGCATCGCCCTGAAATCCAGGACTTAGCAAAGGGGGGGCGGGGAGGGGGAGAGGCACAGCACCTCCCGGACCACTTCCTTCTGCTGCGATGTCCCTTTCAAAGCGTCTCTGGACAGTGAGTGTCAACAGGAGTGACTCATACTTTCAACACGAGCACCATTGGCTCTCACAGCAGCTTCTGCTTTTTTTTTAATATATATATTTTATTAATTTTTTACAGAGAGGAAGAGAGAGGGCTGGCTAGATGAGAATCATCAGCCAGCTGCCTCTTGCAGACCCCCTACTGGGGATGTGCCCGCAACCAAGGTACATGCCCCTGACTGGAATCGAACCTGGTATCCTTCAGTCCGCAGGCCGACGCTCTATCCACTGAGCCAAACCGGGTTCGGCAAGAATTTCTCTCTTTTTCTAGCAGAGGGAGTATAGGACGGAGGTGAGAGGCACAGGCCCCAGAGCCAGACTGCCAAGCTGGAATTCTGACTCTGCCACTCGGAGCAGAGGAAACTTGCTGGGCCTCAGTTTTCTTATCCATGGAATGGGAGGGTTGTGGCACTTTTCTCTTGGGATCCAACTGAGGATTAAATGAGATAACAAGTGTACAAGTGCAGTGAACAACGCTAGACCTTCACCAGCTAACCTTGATGAAAAATTTACCATAATTGTAATATCAAGTACCTACCACAGTAATGTATCAGTAGCTACTATATCCAAGAGAGAGATGGGTGATGAAATTCCATGCAATGAATTGACATTGCCACTGGGGCAACATAGGTAGGAATCGAACCTGGGACCCTTCAGTCCGCAGGCCGACGCTCTATCCAAGTCTTTGATACTTGGTGGGCTGTTTTGTTTCAAGGTATGGAAAAACCCGGTATTTCTCTAGGGGTGGATAGATGACCGCATCCGTACTTTTTCTGAATCAGAGTCATCCTGGAAAATTATGTGCTGTTTCTGTGTAAGGAAATCTTATCAAAGGAAGGCTTAGCAAAGACTCCATCATCTACCCGTTGCTGGGATATTAAGAAAGTTTTAGAAAGAAAAAAAAAAAAAATCCAGATGGTATACAAATCCCCTGCCTCTTGGTTTCATTTTCACACGTCCTCTTCATTCTTTACCCATATATGTGCATCGCCTGCGATGTCTCATCTAGAAACTGAAACCCAGTTTCACTCTTTGTCGCCTGTGCTTTGGCTTCCTGTATTGTCATGTTTGAGCGTTGGACCACTCCTGCTACTGTGGAGGCACCCCATTGCCTGTGAATGAGGCTGAGATGAATTCTACATCTCTGAGCGTGTAGGAGAAGCCTCTTAGAGGGAGTAGCCTTGCTTAGAATCGGCCGCTGCCCCCACCAACCCCCCCCTGCCAGCCCCCCGATTTTCTTTACTTTTTATTCCTGCCTCTCCCTTCAGAACACAAGGGCCGACTGCCTATTCCTGCCTATTGACTGGTCTCAGGAGAAGTCTCCATCCTTGATCACAGGCGTTTGCTCATGGACTCCCAGAGGGATGTGTTGTCAGTCTGGGCTTCTCCTTCGCCGTGCAGAGTGGGAAGTGTGGAGGCCCCGCTTGGCACGTTGAAAGTAGAAGCTGCAGGAAAATGACTGGACTGGGAGTTGGGAAACACAGCTCCTACACCAGCTGAGCTACCAGCTTCCTCTATGCCCTCGGGCGGGCGAGGCATCCGTTTCCCTGTCTATAAAATAGCCCGGCCAGTCTGGCTCGGTAGTTGAGCACGGACCCATGAACCAAGAAGTTACTGGTTCGATTCCCAGTCAAGGCACATGCCTGGGTTCCGGACTTGATCCCCAGTAGGGGGCGTGCAGGATATTTCTCATCCATGTTTGTGTCTCTCTCCCTCTTCCTTTCCCTTCTTCTCTCTCTAAAACTCAATAAAACATATTTTAAAAATTTTTATATTTGCATGCTGCCCATGAGATGCTGTTATCCGTAGATAATAATACACACACACACACACACACACACACACATACACACACACACATACACACACACACACACACCATCAATCTATTGACTTGGCAAGACCTATGTTAGCACTAAGGACCAAGACTCTAAAATGAATGATCCATGTGACCTTGAACTTCTCTAGGCCCCTTGTCTGTAGCAGCATAACGAGAAGACGGGACGAGACCGGTGGCTCTGACTGTGCCGGGCTCAGAACCACCTGGGGAGCTTCAGCTCACCTGATGCACAGGTGTGGCCCCCCCAGGCCCATTTAATCAGAATCTCGAGGTGGCCACTGAGCATCGAAGGGTTAAGTGGTTCCAGTTGACACCAATGAGAGCCTGTGTGAAAACTATTGGGCTAGGCCAGTGGTCGGCAAACTCATTAGCCCACAGAGCCAAATATCAACAGCACAACGATTAACATTTCTTTGCAGAGCCAACTTTTCTAAACATAAACTTCTTCTAACGCCACTTCTTCAACATAGACTCGCCCAGGCCGTGGTCTTTTGTGGAAGAGCCACCCTCCAGGGGCCAAAGAGCTGCATGTGGCTCGAGAGCCGCGGTTTGCCGACCACGGGGCTGGGGGGCCTCTAAGCTTCCTTCTCCTTCCCCAAACCGGGCTTCTTGAGTTCGAAAAGATGAAATCAGAACGTCCACCCTCCGTGGGTAGTGTATTCTCATCTGCCCACTGAGATAAACTGCCAGTGCTCTGCAGGACCCGGGCATGTTTAGGCCCAAACCTCGGCCCAGCAGCGCTGAGAGGGGGGCTCTGGCTGCTCATGACCATGACCCTTGGAAGCAGGGGGTCCTGGGGGCCTGTGAGCCACAGACTGTGGCCCAAGGCTCTTCTGCTCCCGACCCTGCCTTTTGCGAATCTACGATCATTCTCGGCCACTGCTGGGAGAGGCCTCTCCCCGACCAGCCAGAGGGCTCACTGGTGGGAACTGGTGCGGCCACGTGGTCCACACTTAGCACGCTCCCACCGTGCTGTCCCGAGAGCAATGGCCACACTGGCCCAAAGCCACACCCTCCATGTACTGAGAGGTTTGGAAAAAGATGTGAGGGGGTTGCTGGGAGCAGGGCCCCGGGGCCTCAGCTCTGGAGAGCTCCGTGCCAGGTCTCAGTTTGTCCTGGGATGTTGAGATGCAATGGGGATGAAACTGGGGGTCTGAGGGGCAACCTGAGTTGCCTGAGTACACCTCTGGTCGGGGATGGAATAGCCTAGAAGCGGAGCCAGGTGTCAGGGAGCTAAACTCCTCTCTGCTGTGCACCAGCGTATGAGCAGCCGGAGTGAGGGCAGCGAAGGAGGAGGGGGGGGGGGGGGAGAGAAGAAGAGGGAGAGGCAGAGAGAGAGCTCACCTCTCTCTTCACTGACATTGTAATTAAGAAGGAGGGCAGAGTGTCCAGGAGCTCAGAGAGGACAGAGGTAACCGCGGACCAGCTCAGGGGACAGGTTTAGGAGACGACCAGCCAGGCCTGTCCATGACTTCACCCGCGATCTCCTTCCCATCCCAAAGCTTCCAGAACTTTCCACGGGGAGAGCGCTGCCCCTCCTCCCACCTCCCTTTTATAGTCAGACTACAATCCTGACTCCAAAAATAAACCAGCCTTAAGAGGGTGGGGGGTACGGGGGGGCAGGAAAAGCAAAGCTTAAGAGTTTTCTGCTTTCACTACTGAGTTATGGGGCGTTACGCGCACAGATGTCTCATCACATTCTTACAAACCCCCTCCACATGCATAATTCCAGGGTAGGCCCGAACTACTCTGGCCTCTTGACCCAACATGTTTTTGTAATTGCTTGGCACTCCAACTGTAGGCTACTTAAATTAGGGGCCAGTCATCAGGTTATTTTTAGCCGACAGCCACACACACACACACACACACACACACACACACACACACACAGGCTGCTGTACCTAGCCTGTTAGCTGTACTTCTTCGGAAAAGGAGCCAAAACTGCCTATTTTACTGGCACCATCATTCCTGTTAAACCAACAGCACTGATACTAAGGGGCATGTTTGAGTCGTTACCATGAGGAACTACTTAAACACTTTGCAGGCTTTAGTTCCGTGCGTGCCTAACTACCACTATGAAATAGCTACGGGGCCCAGCAAGGGCGGGGGGGGGGAGGGGGGGGGAGGTAAGGGGGTGAAAATCGGAGGCAAAGGCAAGATGAGGGGAGAAGATCAAGACCAGAACTCAGACCAAATCCCAGGTCCGGCCTGAATTTCCCCTCTGCTATAAGGGCTCATGTTCGCCACGTTCAGGTGTTAATCAGAGGTTCCGAATGACGACGGTGCGTTTGTGAATCGAGAAATGTCCTCATAACATCCCCGAGAGACGAGAGGAAATCGTGCATTCCCCCCACAAAACTCAGCAGAGAGAGAAGGAAAAGGCTCCCAGGGTTTCTGACTTCTGAGCACAGCCTCTGGATCTTTCTATCCCACTCACATTACCCACGGGTTTGCCTCAGAATCCTTGCTGACTACGGGCGAACGGGCGAACGTGCAATCCATGTTGCTCATTAGGAGGGACGGAGGGCGGGAAGGTTTACAGTGTGCGGGTCTGACCCCCTAGGACAGTGGTCGGCAAACTCATCAGTCCACAGAGCCAAACATCAACAGCTAAACGATTGACATTTCTTTGGAGAGCCACATGTTTTAAACTTAAACTTCTTCGAACGCCACTTCTTCAACACAGACTCGCCCAGGCCGTGGTGTTTTGTGGAAGAGCCACACTCGAGGGGCCAAAGAGCCGCATGTGGCTCGGGAGCCGCACTTTGCCCACCACAGCCCCATGCTATCCAAATCTTCTCTAGGGAACAGGCTCCTGAGGTAACTCCCTGTCCTCCCCCTGCTCTCCAATAAACGCCTCTGAGTCAGTCTTTGTTTTGTGACAGCGCAGAGCAAGTGCAGGCATGGACCTTGACATAGCTGAGCAGATCAGGAAGCCCTGGACCCCCGTTACCACCTGGAGCCCTCCCTCCAGCCCCCCAAAAAAGGAGGGCTGCTTCTCCATAACCCTGACCACCTGGCAGTCACAGCAGAAGTTCTGAGTTCACAAAAATTCTCCAAAACAGTCACATGACGCTGCAATATTGAGTAAAAATGTTGTCCATGCTCAACTATAAAATATCCCAGCCTTCTTAATTTTTAAACATCAGCTTTAAACATAAAACGTGTTTAGATACATTAAAATACTGTCTGCTCTATAAATGTTTTCAATAAAAAAAAAAAAGGAAGAGAAGGCAAATAGGGAAGATGGTACTAATTGAAATCTGGTGACAGGCATGTGGCGCTTGATCCACACTTTCCTACTTTTCTCTACATTTGAAATTTCTTATAGTAAACATTTTAAAGGCGTAGACCATTTTTAAGGAGGTGGTGATGCCTCTTGAAGTAAATGACAAATTCTTTCCCTGAACCCAACCTCGGGAGCCTGACAGGCATCACAGCGATGATGGTAGCCCTCATCCCGGGATTGTCTAGCCTTCTGATTCCTTAATGCTAGAAATCACATTCAACATCTGTTTGGGTAAAAACAGATTCTAATTCGTTCCAAGAGTTTGCAAATCCCTCAATATCTCTCCGTTTCTCAGGGCTGGGCGGAAGCGCGGGTCTGAGGCCATGTTTTCTGCGGAAGCTGAGACTCAGCCATGGATTCGGACGTGGGCCACGGCGGGGAGGGGATTGTAAGTGAGGACAGCAACTTAATCTCAGGGGCTCCGGCGCTGATCGCCTGCTTCCCGGCCTGACACAGCATTACTAAAACGATCCCCGGGCCGGCAGCACCAAACATGGAGAACGTGGCATTGAGCAGGGGACAGGACACTTGGCCAGGGAGGGTAGCAACCAGTGTTTACAAACACACACCCGGGCAGCAGGTGTGCCGGCCATAAATTACCCGGGAGGCCGTTACTGAAATCTCTGAAAATACATTCAGGAGGCCTCAGAAATGTCTACTCTTGGAGAGTCTCCTTCTCACCCATCACCATAGCTTCCCTGCAAAACTCAACTCATTCCCAAAATGGTACCACGGCCGCGCTTGCTAAAATAAAACCTCCCATCAGCCAGGGGCTGGAATTAGGGGGAAAAAAACCCTCAGCAGGGAGGGAGGCCAGGCCAGCATGGTCTGCTGGACCCACACAAGAGCCTGGTCTGAGGAGGTGCTGGCCATGCCTTCTGAGGGATGCCCACCCCATCCCCTCGCTCCATGGTGCGCTGGCATCATTAGCCTTTGGTTTGCCCAGGTGAGAGGGTAGCGAGGGGCATCCTGGGGAATTAATTGCTCTCCCTTCTTTCCCATCTTGGTCCACATTGTAGGCCATTCCCCCACCGAGAGACCAAAAAAATAATGACGATGATAATAAATAAGAGTAGATGATGATAGACCCTTCTGCTCCTGAACTACAGATTTTTTTTTTCCCCAAGCAAATTCCCAGAAAATGGAAGAAAAAGCACCCCCAAAGCTCCAGATAGTCCAACCTCTACCACCAGCACCTCTTCCAGGTCCGCCGCCGCCGGCGCCGTGTCTCACCAACCCGCAAATGAGGAGCCCTCGCGGCGGCCGCCCCGGGCGCCCAGTGGTGAGGTCAGCAGCATGTCCGGCCCCGCCCATGGAGCCACCCTCCCTGACACGGAGGAACAACCCCGGCGGCTGGCGTCCCAGCAGCATCCACAGGAGCGGGGGAGGAACCCCACTTCCATCGGTAGCTCCCAGGAGACTCCTTTCTCAGCGATTGACAAGACACCCCCATACACACGGCCAGAAAAGAAGGAGGGGATCTACAACTCCTCCAGCCAACCTCAAGTTCAAGTCCGGGGCCCGCGGAGGGCATATTGTTCGATGCCTATCCTCGGAGTCTGCAGACACACAAGGCCTGCTTTTTCTCAACATCGACTCTGCAGGAGCAGAGAGACAACCATTAAGTCCATCGACTCCCCACTCTGTCTGCTCCCCAAGACAAACGATCACCAATGGGAGAAATGTGTAGATTGTAGTTTCTCCTCAAAAAAAAAAAAAAAAAAAAAAAAAAAAAAAAAAAAAAAAAAGATAAGCCAAGCCAAGATCATGGTCAGAAAGCACTAGCTGGTCACCTTACTGGGAAGCACTCAACGCCAACCAAACAAGAATATAAAGCCACACCATACAGAGGAAATCGGAACATTCCTGTACACCCAAGAAAACCCAAGAAGGCCAACAACAAAAATGACTAGTTGCTGCCAGAACTCTCTAGATACAACTTCCATGAGGGCATCCTTCCCCTCGGAGCCCACGACAAAGGGTAGCTGTGACTTTGTGGTAGTTGGCTCCAGGGAGGGGGCATCGGAGGAAGGTGGGCAGGCGGGTTATATCAGAGGAACTCAGAACCATATTTCCAAGAATGGGCCTTAGCCAAAGGCAGACTGCATCGCCAGGAAGACCCGAAGGGGAATGGCAGGGCTGCCTTCACAGAGACACGACGACGAACTTGCTCACCTCAACGGCCTGTTGCCATTGAAGCATGTGAGAAGCTCAGAGGGACCCTTTGGTCAACACAGTTCCGGAGGCCAGCGGGCGCTATGGCCCAGACTGAGTACCTTGGCTCAGACATAAGAGAAGAAAGAAGATGATGATTTCTCAGAGCCACCACCACCGGACAGAAGACACTGAAGACCAAGTATGAGGTGTGGTGCCCCCAAAGGATGGTATCTTGGGGGCCAAGAGGCAAGACAGACAAAGGGGATGAGGGAGGCCCCACTAGGTTAGGCAATACGGGATGGAAGGAGCTCAGAGAATAGTGGGGAATGAATTCCTCCTGCCAGGGCTCAGCCACCATGACCTCCGAGCTCTTTTACATGGAACATACTGAGGCGAGTGACCAACGCCCCATCTTGGGGGAAGCCATGATGCCAACGATTGTAGGGTGCAGCCTGAGGAAACAGTGGGGTGGGGAGTAGCTCACGACTCTGTCCCTTAGAGCCACGGCTGAGGAACAGATGTTTCTGATGAACTTATACTGTGGAGCCACGTACTAAGGGTCTCTGCCCCTCTCTATGGCACTTTATAAACCACCTAAAACCCAAGCTGACGGAAGAGGTGAAAACGAGGCAGACTTTCCCACAAAAAAAGAACGGGTACCTGTGAGTTTCCACCTCCATCCCACCAACCTGTGTGAAGTCTGAGAGACAGTAACTTTCCAGCGAGTGATTGATTGGCCGAGAGCTACCAGACCAGGCGGGACCTGAGCCACCCTCTGGGGTTATAAAAGCCCCTCTGGGGGGGGAAGACGGGGGAGGTGGGGGAGAAAGGCGGGGAGAGCTTCAGAGAGGTGACACGGCTTGCATGATGTAAATCAGAAGGGGGAAGCAAGACCAGAACCCAAATCTGGCTTCCAGTTCAATGCTACCGGGTTCCTCTCACCACCCCACAACAACTCATTCAGAAAGGGCACAGGAGGGCAGACGAGAGGGACGTCTATTCTGGTCTTTGCGGGTATAGGCAGGGTGGGGAGAGTGCTGGTACCTCCGAGGGGAAACCCCCAGTGACCCCAGGCGAATCAGGGGTACACCGATGCCGCCGCCAGGGACAGGAGCATTCCGTTACCTTTCAACACCAGAGGCTCTTTGCCTTCTCTCTTCAGCGACTCGAGGACGATGTGGAGGGGCTGGGACGGCATCACCCGGCTCGGCTCGTTGGTGTTCTCGTCGTAAACGATGATCTCTTTGGAGAAGATCCTCTTGAAAGAGTCCTTGCCTTCCCTGCAGGAAATCAAGTCCAGCACGGTGATCTTGCCCTGCTGGAGCCTCCGCCGGCTGATCTTGTCGGCGCAGTTGATGTGGACGGCTCCCTGGATGTGGCTCTTGTTGTACTCCATGAAGGGCCTGCAGTCGATGATGACGGGGCCCTGGCTGGCCAGGTGGCTCTTGCTGCCCTTGGTCATCTTCTTGGCCAGGTCGTTGGGGTAGATGATCTTGATGCTGGCCAGCTGCTTGGGGGTCCCCGCCGCGGGGCTGCCCACCACCCCGCCCGCCGGACTCAGAGGGCCTGCGTTCTCATTGTTGTTGACCATCTGGGTGGCCGGGCAGGCGCTGGAGGTGCCGACCACGGCAGGGCCGGCAGCGATGGCGGCGTGGGCTGGGGCCTGAGTGTCCTTGTCGTAGGCTGCCACAGTGCAGCAGCTGGCACTGCTGCATCCACAATTGAGGGAGCGGGCAGAGCCGCTGGATGAGGGCATATACGTCAGGTTCGCAGCCTTGAGGGACACGACGGTGGCGGTGGCGGTGGCGGTGGCGGTGGCGGTGGCGGCGATGACGGGAGGGTGGTGGCTGTGGCCGCCCGGGGCGGCGGGGCCAAGGTAGCTAGCGTCTAGACAGAGATTGAGATCCTGAGGCCGGACGGGCCTGGACAGTGCCACTACTACCCTATCGTCTAAAGGAGACGGAGGCATGAGGAGGCTGAACGCTGGCGATTCAAGAAGAACTCAAGACAGTCTGTAAAGAAGGGAAGGGGAGGGAGAGAGAGAGAGAGAGAATCAAGTCACGTGACACAGAAGGCAGCGGCATCCAATCCCTAGGAGAAGCAGCTCGCTGCTGCAGCCCTCTGAGCAGCGTGGTCCTGGATCACCTTTTCTCACGCTTCTCCTGAACCTGGGGACCCGTGGGCACGGGGTTCAAAGAGGATGCCAACCTGAGCATGCCCCCCGCCTATCTGGCCCCTGAGCCCGAGGTTACATGCATTGTCCAGGCACACGCCGATCAGCCAACGCTCTCGGACCTACATGGATGATGTTCACCCTCAGAAAAGGCACAAGCACGGAGATACGAAACTCTGAGACAGAAAGGAAGGCTCTGAGGAGGTCTCCATCCTAGGCCTTGTCTCCCGGGCAGCCTCTGTAGCGCAATTATCCAAGGAATACCCACTGGGCCACCCGGGCATACTCTCCACGTCACTCCCTGCCCGCTGCCAAGGCGGGGGGGAATGGCCCCGCACACGGACAGGGCTCACAGAAACATGCAGCCAGCGGTTAAGTATACATCGGGACGGATGGCAACTTTCTGTGCCTCAGAATGTAAGCATCCCCCCTCTCCCAAGTGCCTCTCTTTAGCCCTGAGCTCTCCTCGCCTTCCATTCCGCTGAGCCCTCTGCAAAGCACTCACAGCCTTATTTCACTGAAGCCCGGTGCTGCCTCTGAGCCTGCTCATCAGCCTGCTGTTTCCCCTTTCATTGCAAACCGGTGTCCGAAGAGGGAGCCTCTGGCCCAGGAGCCAGGCAGGTCTGGAAACCCCAGCCCTGGGCAGATCCATCCCTCTTTGCTCCCTTGCTACCCTCCACCCCACCCCACCCCCACCCCCTACGCTCGCCTTTAGGGCTTTTAGGGAAAGGACCGCTTGCTTAACTTCATTTCCCTCAAAGGCACGGACTGTGCATCCTAGGGCTGCTCTGGGCGGGAGGCGGGCGCTGGGCGTTGAATATTTCAGCCCCACACAGAGATCCCCCTCTTCGGGGCGATGGATCCCGTAAAGATGACCTCCCAGCTCCCCTGGGGGCAGGGAAGTGCTGCCCACAGGATCGGCCTGGGAAAGGGGCGCAGTTCCTTCCTCCTTGAAGGCACAGGGGCGCCCTCCACCGCCTCCCCCATCTCCCTCCCGCCCTGCTATCAGCCACGCACACAGCCCAGAGACCGAACCCTGTGCAGGAGTCACTCGTTGAAAGCAACTTCAAGAGCTGTCTGGGGAGATGTCACCGATCACCCGTCTGCACAGGACTGTCACCAATTCCTGACAGGAGCCCAAGTGTCACCAGCAGAACCCCTCCCCCCCCACACACACACACACTCACATATACACACATACACACGCATGCACACGCACACATGGGCACGCAGGCACTCCACCCGCAGGTCCCTGGCCACTCAGGTTCCTCCCCCCCAGCTCTGGATGGGAGCGAGGCACCCAACCCCTTCCCTCCCTCCCTTCCTCCCTCCCTCCAGCCCTTCTTCCCTCCCTGGCGTAGTATTTTTATTTTTATTTTATTTATTTATTTTTTTTTTGAAGAGCCAAGTACTATTCCGGAAGCTAGAACTGTTTCCCAGCCGGACCCAGCGGTGCAAGTCTTGGCTATGGTGTCACCTGGCCGGGAGCGTCCCAGGAGGATGGACAGCCCACTTCCCTTGGAGAGGGGGGACCCTGGCTGGGCCCCCACCTCCAGGCGGGGTGCGTGAGCAGCTCTCTCTCTCTCTCTCTCTCTCTCTCATACACACACACACACACTCACACACACGCACACACGCACACAGGCACCGAGTGTCTGTCTACAAGGCGATCTGCATCCCTGCAGCAGAGGGTCGGGTCGGCTGGGCTTCTGTCTACACACCCGGCCCCGCGAAACCGGCCAGACCGGCCCTGGAAACCTCCGCGAGACCCTGAGCCGCCTGCCTGCCCCCTCTCCCCTGGGCTGGTCAGTAGGCACAGGCTGACATGGGAGAAAAATCAAGAGCTTGGAGGACGCTCCTTCCCGGCTCCTGGGGCACCTAACACACACACCCCCAATCCCCCCCATCCTTCGCAACACAGCTCAGCAACGAGCTCCGGGCATTTAAAACTGCAGCAAAGCGTCCCGACAAACCTTTTATGTTTTCCTTCCCATTTCGTCCCAAATCATCCAAACAGACTGCAGAGCGTGAACGCACCGCGCGGCGCGAGCCAACAACCAACAGCCGGCACCCCCAGATCCAGCTCACCTGCCTGCCCTGGCTCCCCTGGCTCCCCGTGAGCATCGCCACACTCACACACACACACACACACACACACACACACACACACAGTCACATTCACACACTCACATTCACACTCACACACACACACAGTCACATTCACACACTCACATTCACACACACACACATTCACACACACACACTCACACACACACACTCACACACACACATATACACACTCACATTCACACACTCACACACACACAGTCACTTTCACACACTCACATTCATACACACACACTCACACATTCACACACACTCACACGCACATTCACACTCCACACACACACACACACACACACACACGCACTCACACGCACTCACACGCACACCGTGGCCGCCGCCGGGACTTCCACTCACTTTCATGAAGGAGCGCAGCCCTCCACCATCTGGCTGGCGCCGCCCGCCTCCGTGTTGGGACTCGCGCGACTCAGCCCCCCATTCACTCGGCTTCATTGATCTCCAGCCACAACAACATAGTTACTTTCTCTTTGGCGAGGACCGTACATGTACGGCTCCTGGGGGGGGAGCGGGGCGGGCCGGGGGCCGACCGACGGCGCGCCGGGCCAATCAGGACCCGGGGAGCGCGGACCGTTACCTCACAGCAGCCCGCGGCCAATGGGCGGCGGGAGGGGGCGTGGCCGGGGCGTGGCCTCTCCGCGCTCCTCCCCCCCGCCCGGGCCGCCGCTCCGCCGCTTAGAACGCGGGCGGTGATGTCATTGGCAACCAATCAACGACGTCAGACGGGCCGGCCGGGCCGCGCGGAGCAGCTGCTCTGTATTTACACGTAAACCCGAGCCTTCAGCGGGGCGCGCTTAACCCTTTCGGGGGGTGGGGGCCCCAGGTGTCAACCGGCTCGGGGTTCACAGCTGGGCTCCATCCACCTGGCTCTGCCCACTGGACGGGATCGCCCTGGTGGGGTCCGCGGGGGACAGACCACCGCGCCGTCTCTCTCTCTGCATCACCCGGTGATACAAGCGCCGGAGTAACTTTCTAAAGGAGAGACATCGGGAGCGATCCCTGTCCCCCAAAAAGGGAAAACGGGGTTCCTGGAGCGGCTCGAGGGGATGCACAGACCCTCACCACCCCAGATTCGGGACGCCGCCGCCGCTGAGCCGCCCGCGCCGGGACCCTCCCCGGGACCCTGGCGAGCGCGCAGCCCCGGGCATCGCCGCGTCTCCGCCCGCGTCCGGGGTTCGGAAGCCACCGGGAGCCGGCGAGGCCCGCCCGGCTCGCCGAGGCCGCAGGGAAGCGTCGACCGGCCGCCCGCCCGCCCGCAGAGGTCGCTGCCCCTCCGGCTTCCCAAACCGCTGCCCCAGGAGCGCGCGCGGCGGGGGCGCGGCGCCCCCTGTGCCCCGGGCACGCCCCCGGGGGCCTCCTCCGCCTCCTGGCCGGGGCTCGATCCCCCCACCACCCTGCGGGTCGGTTGGAGGGCTGCTCGGAGGCAGCGGCCTGGGCTCAGGCAGGAAGTTACAGGGGCGCATCCTGGAGCCCTCGCACCGGTGCCACCCGCCTAAGCCGGGCCCGTCACCACCCCCTCCCTCCCCTAGGCCCAGTCACCCCGCAGGGCCCCTGGCAAGCCCAGGACAGCCGCCCTGAGACTCTGCAGGAACCTTGGCCGCGGAAAGGAACCTGAACCCGGTGCAAATAACCAGACTTGCGCCGAAATCTCAGGGAAATGCAGAGAAAGTTGTCTGGCGCTAAGATGCGGAGAGGGACTGCAGAGAGCCTGCATCCAGAGCCCTGAGGATGCAGGGCCCCCTCCTTGAGCCCATTCCCGCTCAGAGAGCCTGGCAGGGGAAAGAGTGGGTGGGATGCGTCCGTGCCCTGAGCCAAGGAGCTCTTGTGAGCAAGACAGAGTAGTTTGCTCTGGTTTTCCCCTCTCACCGGATGGAAGGTGTTGGGAGACAAGCTTCAGGCTCCAGGCCTGACAAGTCAGCTAAGCGGTAGCGACACATGCATGTAAGTGCTTTAAGCGCAGATCCGCTATCTCTCAGAGCTCAATGCACTCATCAGAGAAATCCCCTTGGCGAGCTCTGGGGATATATATATACACACACAGGCTAGATTTCAGGCCAGTGTTTCCACTGGAAGTGAATGCATCCAGTCACCTCAAACAGGAAAGGGTTTCTGCAGTCCCCGCTCCACGCACGCACACACCAGCACACATGCGTGGCGGTGGGGGCACAGCATTTGGTTCTCACACCTTTGGGGATCATCAGGCCCCAGCCAGGAAAGTCTGCACTGGGGACTTCCCATAGAAACCAGAAAAGAACCTTCCCGAGGCACTGGCAACCCTGCATCTCTTTAGAGCTTAAGTAGCGAAGGCATCCCTCACCCCGGATCATTGTTGGGGGAAAATGTTCACTAACACATTTGTGTGCCGGTCCATCCAGACTCACCATTCATTCATTGATCTGTGAAATGGGAAATCCCAACAGACAAACAAACAAAAACAGGGGAAATTCTGGTGCAAATACTCAGGGAGGGGAAAAGGTTGCTGATAAAAGGCAATCAGTAAAAAAAGCATTGTCCTTGTTTCAGGAACTGAGGTGTATCTAATTAAGGGTACTTAGGATCTATCTATAATAATAAAAGTGTAATATGCTAATTAGACCAGACAGCCTAACAACCTTCCAAACATCCTTCCAGATGGCTTTCCAGAGGAAACAAGAGCTGCCAGGGCCAAGCCACTTGCACGAATTTTGTGCACCTCGCCTCTGGTAAATTATAAATACATTGCTAACACCCCAGTATCTAGGCCCAAACAAAGTAGGGACTTACAGAATAAGCTTTTCCTGTGAGGCCCAGAAGGGGAAAGGAACTTCAAAAAGAAATGTAACTCATCTGATGAGATGATTGTTTTATTATAGTTTCAAACTAGTGATGATAATTGACTAGTTGACTAAGGATCTAAGCCTTCCTGGCCAAAAAAAAAAAAAAATTGGAAATGATGGCAACATTTCTCATCATTTATCAAACCTGAAATATGAAATAAGCATGTGATTAACATATGCAAAGATGTACTTATTGTATTATCAGGCATCTCGAAGTATATAGTTTATATCCCAATAATAGAGTGGCAGAAAAGAATCAGATTATATAGATGGATATTTTTCCATCGGTGTTCTTTTAAGCTTCTTTTATACAAAAAGAGATGATTCTGTTCCTATTTTTTTTTAATAATAAATGTGAAAATGCTATCTGAAGTACTGCTCTTAGATTTAAATTTGTAATACCAAGCCAGCCAATGACTATGAACCAAAAATGTGTACAACAAACCAGCAAAGTCTTAATGTTCAACTTTAGTCCCAAAGAAACAGCAAAGCATCTTCTGTGTTTTAGTATTCTAACCATTATACTCAGCCATATCCTTGTTCCTACAAACAAACATCATAAGGAAAATATTGTTTCTTTCAGTGCAAAATACCATGTTGAACTCAAAAGATGAAGGTAACTTAGGCCAACATCTACACTAATAAAAGAGAAAAATGCAAATTGACCATGCCTTCACGATGCCCACCAGCCAATCAGGTGTGAGTATGCAAATTAATCCAACACAGATTGTGGGTTAATTTGCATATGCAGGCACTGAGTGGCCAGGGCCAGGGCAGGATGCAGGTGTTCTGCACCACCCCAGCAGCTCTGGAACTCTGGGCAGTGTGGGAAAGTGGAAAGGCAGATCCGGCCAGAGCGAAGTTGGTGCTGGCAGCCGGGGGAAGGAAGGCCCATTCTTGCACGAATCTTCGTGCATCAGGCCTCTAGCATAAGACATACTAGGGATAACACAGAACAAACATATTCATTAACCAACTCCCTTTATGTGCACTCAAATGTTTATATGTGTGGGATAACTGGTTTGGCTCAGTGGATAGAGCATCGGCTTGTGGACTGAAAGGTCCAAGGTTCGATTCCGGTCAAGGGCATGTATCTTGGTTGCGGGCATATCCCCAGTGGGAGTTGTGCAGGAGGCAACTAATCAATATCTCTCTCTCATCAATGTTTCTGACTCTCTATCCCTCTCCCTTCCTCTCTGTAAAAAACAATAAAATATATATTTTAAAAATAAAAATAAAAAATAAATGTGGTTACCGGGGTGGCAGCCCCCGCCACAGGTAACCCCTGAACACCGGGCATGTGTCAGAGATGAGCTGAGATGCACTCTCACGCTGCAAGTACGGGCTGGACTTTGACGACAAAAGAAAATGTGAAGTATTGCCATCATGTTTATGTAGGTCACGTGTGTTTTTTTGTTTTGTTTTGTTTTTCTACTTTTTAAAGGGTGGCTATTAGGGCTTGAAATGGCTTGTGGAGTTTACATGTTTTTATTGGCAGGGCTGTTCTGGAACCGAGAAGCACTCCTTTGATTTGAGGTCACGCTGGTGCCAAAGGCAACAGAGCCACAGAGTGTTAGACCTGGAGGGCACTTGAGAGCTTATCTAGGCCAGTGGTTTCCAAACTGTGTTAGGGATGAGCCGGAGGGAGCAGGACGCTGGGCACGTGACTGATGTGGGAGCAGCAGCAAGAGAGCACTGAGACCTCACTCCTACCCCCACCCTTGCATACCTGATATACATATATACTTCTTGAGACTCCAAAGGAAGATCTCATTTGAAGAAAGGATTCTGGTTGGTTTCTTATTCTATATCGTGTTGGGGTTTTGAAAATATATATTTTTTATTGATTTCAGAGAGAAGAAGGGAGAGAGATGGAAACATCAATGATGAGAATCATTTGACAACTGCCTCCTGCACACCCCCTACTTGAGATGGAGCCCACAACCCGGGCCTGTGCCCTGACTGGGAATCAAACCCTGACCTTCTGGTTCATAGGTCGCTGCTCAACCACTGAGCCACACCAGCCGGGCTATTTTGTTTTTAGTCCTAGCCCCTTGAGTTTTTTGGTTTTTTTTTTTACATATGTATCCTTGAACTGTTTCCTCCTAGGTGCATAGCCTGGCTCATCTGATACCTTTGTCGCTATTGGTTTGGGCCATCTACAATAGCTACGGTTTAGGGACCTCTATGGCTGCTAAATTCCATCCTCATCTGAATTCTAAGTGCAGATATTAGTCAAGGCCTGTCTCTGGGGAACCCCATTGTTTACCCATCCCTTAGGCTGTTTGTTTTGACTACATTCCCTTGTTTACAGTTTAACTCCAATTCCCTTGCCCCTGGTGTCCATGGAAACATCAGCATCTTTCTCCCAGGAACCCACTCATCACGAGCCACACCATGCTCTTTGCATCTGGCCCCTCTTTGATGAGGATCATCTCCCGTGCAGAGGAAATGTGCCCCCTTCTAGTTCACTGAGCTTAAGTCGTAAAAAGGTATCCCCCCTTTTATGACACCCGGGGCTCCCATTTCTTTGAGCTCATCTCTCTGACAGATGGCAGGGCCAATGTTTATTATCCAGCACGTGATTGATGCCTATAAATAGGTGTGTGTGTGTGTGTGTGTGTGTGTGTGTTTTCTAAAAGAGGCATTTCATAAAGGACCTGGGCCTAGAAGTCAAGTTCACATTCCTGGCCATTGGGTGATGTGTTCTGAGAGGAAATGCCGGTCCAGTGCTGGGCTGGGTGGAGAGTGGTGACCTGAGAAGTCCTATTTCTAGGGTTCTGAAGGTGACCCACATCCCCCTAGATGCATCACCCAAGGGGACTGATTTATGGGGTGAATATAGCCACCGCTTTAAAAGTATACTCTTAGACTGCAAGGGCCACGAATGTACAGCTGGGGTCCCTCGCCAAGGGAATATGAACGCCCACTGTGTGCTGAGCACCGAGTCCACAGGATCACCCCTGGCACATAGTAGGTGCTCGCATGCATTCAAGTCAGGTCAGGTCAGGTCAAGTCATTCCACAGGGAGGAGAAAAACCCCTATGGCAATGGACTACATTTTTAATTCAAGTAGGAATTTATAGCATCAACTTCCAGCTCACACACACACACACACACAAAAAAAATAGAATTTAAGGAGAATAAACAGGTTGGATCAAAATGTGTCCAAGCGAAGTGCTGGAGTGTGATCTATTCATCTGTCGATGCCCAGGGCCTGCGCCATAGCAGGTGCGGGTGACTGAGAAAGTGTGTCACCTTTCTACATTAACACACAAAGATGGATAATTCAGAGGAAATTCTTAGCCACTTTCGTGCTAGGACAACTGATGCCACTTGATACACTTCTGTTCTGAACTTCAAATAGGATTAGCGGCCGCCACCAGTGCAAGGAAGTGTTTTTTTCTAGGATATTCTTTGTAGAACAAAAAAGGCCGAGTGATCTCGGTTTTCTTTTCAATCCTCATGTCATCCCCGGGTTTCCCAGAATACAGACTAGAAAAGTTGGAGATGTCAAGGTCATCTAACAGCTGGATGACCTTGAAATTTCTAACTAGGTTCTAGCATATTCTCCCAATAGCAGCTTCCATTTAGCATCTGTGACTGCTTTTTCTAAAGATCACATTTTTTTTTTCCCCACTTTCCATCCTCCAATCTTCAAAATTATTTGTGGACGAAAGAAGGATGAATCAAAAGAAAGAAGACAGGCAAAAGGGAGACAGAGATGGATGAATTTTTTTGTTAACTTTATAATTTTTTGCTTGTATTTTTTATGTTTTAATGGTAGTAACTTTGTTGAATTTGTTGCAAATGTCTTTTTTTTTTTTACATATTTTTCTTTTTAATTTTTATTGAATTTATTGAGGTGACATCTACACTAATAAAAGAGTAAGATGCAAATGGACTGTACCGTTGTGATGCCCACCAGCCAATCAGGAGTGAGTATGCAAATTAACACACCAAAGATGACATGTTAATTTGCATACACACACCCCACCCCAACTGCTCTGGGCAGTGTGAGAAGGTGGAAAGCTGGCTCCAGGCCCAAGCAAAAGTGGTGCTGGCAGCCAGGGGAAGGAAGGTCCATTCTTGCATGTATCTTTGTGCATTGGGCCTCTAGTTGGTTAATAAAATTATATAGGCTTCACCTGTACAATTTATAACATATTACCTGTGTATTGTATTGTGTGTTCACCGTCCGAAGTCAAGTCTATTTCCATCACCATTTATAAATCCCCCCTTATACTTCCCTCAACTCCCTTCCCCTCTTGCTTGTATTTTTGACTACAGGCATGGGAAGTGTATGGTTGGGTAGAGAGAGGACAAGGAGAGGAAATGCTGACAATTCTAGACATTTTTTTGGTTTTTACAAGCTAAGTGGACTGGGGTAGCATCTGGCCACAGAAAAGGGTTGAAGAATGCTCTGTAACCAAAAAAATGTGATGGCACCAGAGCTCCGTGTGGCTGTCCCCCGCAGCCCCTGGGCCCCACTCCTGAGATGTCTGAGTCACAACTGCCCCTCGCAGAGTTGTGCCAAGACTGACAGCGACCGGGGCCTCAAAGATGAAAGAAGTCCATTGCTGTTCCTCTGAGAGGAAGGAAATTTGGGGATGTCCCAGTGCATAATCCCATAACAAGAGGAGCGGATTGTGCCTCCCTCCTGGGAAGATACAGAGTTTTCCCTTTTGTGTGGGGAGGGGCAGTGGGCGTGGATGCCCACCCCACCTGAGACGGTGGCTATTAGCCACCTGGGGCTGTGGGAGCATGTGAACGGTGACTGCTCGGAATCCACATCTGCTCCTAAACCACATCTGATCCTAAACCACTAGGATCTCCATTGGTGATGAGTAATTGCACGTATCCACTTGGCTGGCCATGGTGCCTGGACAGTTGGTCAAAATGCTCTTCTGGATGTTCCTGTGAGGGTTGTTTTTGGATGAGACTGATGGTCAAAGTCATGGACTTAGGGGTAGAGCAGACTGCCCTCCTTAATGTGGGTGGGCCTCGTCCAATCAGCTGAAGGCCTTAATAGAATAAAGACGGCTCTCCCCCAAGCAAGAAAGAATCTTCCTGGCACCTGGCTTTCAGTCTTCCATTGCAACACTGGCTCTTCCTAGGCCCCTGCCCTGCTGGCCCATCCTGCAGACTGGGGACTTGCCAGCCACCATAATCCCATCAGCCAATTCCTCAAGCAAGTTTCTCTCTATCTATGCATCCATCACATTGGTTCTGTTTCTCTGGGGAACACAGACTACTCCATCTTTGTTTCCATTGGTGGACAGAGCAGAGCTAAGCCTGGGAGATAAGCATTGCATCCAAGGACAACGTGTCTCCATTCCTGTCCTGTGGTACTAAAGATACTGAATGAGTGCCTCCATCTTGGATTGCCTTCATGTCCAAGAGTTTAAAACTCCTCTGCAAAGGTGATAGTCAATCTAAGCTAGAAAAATAATTTAATTTAAAACATCTAAGATAGGATTATTGATACAGAAGGGGGAAAAAATCCTTTCCCCACCCCCTCAATTTATCAAGGAAAAAAAAATTAGGAAATTTCAAATGAGGCTTCTGGCTTGGAGGTCCTAAAGCAATCTAGAGATTGGAAAGACAAAAATAAACCAACCTCCTGTCTGTCTGCGAGCCTCCGATTTGTGTCCATTTAGCCTGCAGGAGGAAAGAGATGAAGATGTTTGCTTTCCATCCATGCACATTTCATCTTTATCTCAACATCCCGAACGTTGAGCCCATCCGGAGCTTCCAGTAAGCACAGACTTGCATTTCCAATTTCCTCTCGTGGACCAGGAACGCCAGTTAGGCATTTAGGTCCCAGGATTAATGTGGACATCTCGTGGCCATTATTTATTTCCGGCTGCTTTTGCTGCTCCGAGTTCATCGACATACGGCTGAATTATGACAGGGCCGCATCTAAGGGCTCAAAATGAAGAGGCCGCAGTCCACAAAACCACATCGAGACAAAAATGTGCTCTATTTTTACAGCCGCCTGATGTGTTGGGGGTTTTCTGGCTCTGTGTCAGGAATGTGTGGAGTGCTGACGGTGTCTGTACCGCTCTTGGCTTCCTCACCCAAGGGCCTGGTGGATCAGGAGTTCCCTAGACCAGAGCTTCCCCCTATGACCTCTGAGGACACAGGTCACCAGGGGATCTTGTTCAAAGGGCTGGTTCTGCTTTGGCAGGTCCAGGCTCGGACGTCCTGGTGCCCAGATGCAGCTGATGCCAGGGGCACACTTTGCATAGGGGTGCCCACCCCATCATGTGGCTGTTAGCCACCTGGGGCTGTGGGAGCATGTGAACGGTGGCTGCTCTGAATCCACATCTGCTCTAAGTATGAAACACATGCCTGATTTTGAAGACTTGGTAGGAAAAAAAAAAAAAAAGGATCAAAGACTCATTAATAATTTCATATTACAGTAAGTCTTCAACGCCGTTGATAGGTTCCGTGACTTTAAGCAACACAACGCACAATGACACCCATTCTACAAGACTGTAGTTGATGTGAATGAGAGTTAAGGTCTAAGGACATCTCACCAACGTCATCATGGAAGGACACGATTTGAGGACCTGCTGTACGTCAGTCCAGACTTTCCTACGCACCTAACCCAGACACGGGCTTCTCTGTGTGGTCCAGGGACCTGTGCCTCATTGCAGCCTGTTGCTGGTCTAAATTTAGAGAAGAGTTTGCATCCAAAGGCAAGCACACACCACTACGCACACTGTTTAGCTCAATGGCAACACTGACAACATAGCTGAAGCTGGTACTTGCTGCAAGTTCTCCTGGGTCTGTGGTCGGCAAACTGTGGCTTGCGAGCCACATGTGTCTCTTTGGCCCCTTGAGTGTGGCTCTCCCACAAAATACCACGGCCTGGGGGAGTCTATGTTGAAGAAGTGGCCTTAGAAGAAGTTTAAGTTTAAAAAAGTTGGCTCTCCAAAGGAATTTCAATCGTTGTCCTGTTGGTATGTGGTTCTGTTGACTCATGAGTTTGCCGACCACTGTCCTGGGTCACATCAGAGCAGCCGTGGCTGAGACCATCTCCCAAGATGCAAAGCCTACCTACTACCCAGGCATGTGGTCAGCCAGTCTTCATGTCTAGGCTTTCCTGGTTTCCTTTGTCCTTCCAACCTCCGCCAACAAACACTGCCATTTGGGGTTCTGCCCTTGACTTTGATCCTATTTATTTACCATCTCATTTTTTTTTTCCTTTGCAATCTTTTAAGCCATGACTTGCAAAAATCTGGCTCCAGACTCCAGCACAGCAAGAGATGATAAGACGGACCCAGTCCTTCCATCTCCCCTGGACTTTAGGGCTTCATTTGCTATGTTGTCAATTTTGCCAGAAGAATGACAGGTAGGACCGAGACGAAAGGAGGGGAGGTGGGGCGGTGGGGGTGGGGTGAGGTGGGGGAGGAATTAGCACAATCTTTCGGAGCCAAATAAATAGATTATGGCTGGAAACTCCCGTCTTGATTTGGCTCAAGGGCCACCGCTATATTTGGCTGGCCCCCCGATTGACATAATTATTACTGCCAGAAAGTAATTTTAGCAAGAACTTCAAAGGAGGACATGGGTGATTAAAGCTCTAATAATAACGTTTCTGAAATGAATCTGTAGCTCAGGTAAAAGAGGCTTCAGGTGTTCAGGGATTGGAACCTGGACCTGAGCTTGGGGGGAAAAAATATTTTATAGGGGAGCCAAGTAGGACAGGGATGGATCACATGCCCCTAAGAAATCTTGGGGAAACAGGAAGAGATGCAGCCAATAGTTTCTCTAAAAATTGTGAGTGAAATTGTTTCCTAAAGCAGGTGATGTCTCAAATTCGTTCATCGAGCATCCTTTATGTGCAAGGCACTGTACTAGGCCCCACAGTGTGAGCAGGGCTGATTGGAGCAGTGGCTGAGGCATTCTGGCCAGTTACAGCCAGCATCTGCCTTGATTAGAGCAACCTGATTGGCTGGTGCCCCCCATTCCCGTTGTTAGATATGTTGACTATCCCCCTTGGATACAGGCAAACTTTCTGTCCTAAACAGCTTTCAGTTTAAAGGCTGAGATATGCCCACATGTAACTATTCGTTTTTAATAAATTCTGTAAATGTAGTTTCTCTTCCTTGTGATTTTTGTAATGAACTCGTCTTTGCTCTAGCGTGCTCTATGGTGAGAACACAGTGCATGATGCATATAACAAACCACCCCTTTCCTGCCGCTCTGGCACCTGAGACCGCCTGGCATTGCCACCTCCTTCCCTTGGGTGCTGAGCCACCAGCCCACCAGCCCAGTGGGGCGGGTCCCTGCTTCCTATATCCCATTGTGGCTCCTAGGACCATTTTCTAGGTCTCCTGGGAGGGTTTTCCTCTTCCTGCTGAAAGCCACCTACATAGGTCCACCCTAAAGGATGAGGGCGTTTTCTCCATCCCTGAACTTGGGGAGAAGGTTCCCATTCAATGTCACGGCCACAGCCATGGCCACAGTGGCTGGTCTTCTGGCTCTCCACTGCCCACTGGGAACAGAGCTGCCCTCTTTATGCACAGGCACAGCTGAGTTCCCAGGACCCCTGGGAAGTCGGAAATGCCCCCTCCCTATGTCAAGGTCATCCAGAGGCACTGTCACTGGAGGACAGCATGACCCAATAGTCAAGGGCATCATTGCCTTGAGAACCAACCGACCCAAAGTCAAGTTTGGCAACTTCTACTTCCTCTGTCACCTCGGGCAAGTGACTTCATTTCCCTGCAACCGGCTTCTTATTTGTAAAATTGGGAAGATGCCAAAACTTATCTCGATTGGTAGAGTGCAAATGAAATGTGAAAAGTTCCCCAATGCCTGGTGCATAGTATAAATGCTTGATGGTGTTCTTACATGTCTGAGAAAGAGAAGAAGTGATAAGCTATTTTCAGAGGATGGCCTTGGAAATGGGAGAGAGTCTAGAGGGTCAGATACCCCATATGAGAAGCAAATAGGCTCTGAGAAAGGTCAGGATGGGGACTAGGGAGAGAAAAAAAACAACGAATAATTAATGAAAGAAGAGGAACTAACGAAAGAGTAAGAGGAGGAAGGTATATGCTAAGCTTCTGAGGAAATAGAGCTTTGGGAAAGAGTCTGCATGTTTTGAGCAACTTTCCTGACCAGCTTTCCTCATCCCCTAGGCCCGTGGTCGGGAAACTCATTAGTCCACAGAGCCAAAATATCAACAGGACAACGATTGACATTTCTTTGGAGCCACATTTTTTAAACGTAAACTTCTTCTAAGGCCATTTCTTCAACATAGACTGGCCCAATAGTCCAGAGCATCATTGCCTTGAGAATCAACCGACCCAAGGTCAAGTTTGGTAACTTCTACTTCCTCTGTCACCTTGGGCAAGTGACTTCATTTCCCTGCAATTGGCTTCTTATTTGTAAAGCTGGGAAGATGCCAGAATTTAGCTCAATGGGTAGAAGAGCCACCCATTTTGTGGAAGAGCCATACTCAAGGGGCCAAAGAGCCGCACGTAGCTCGAGAGCCGCGGTTTGCCGACCACTGCTCTAGACAATGAGAACATCCAGCCTTCCTCTTACTTTGTAATTTTATTATCTTCTATGATTGGGCTACAAACTCTGTGACAGAAGCAACTCTACCAGCTTTGCTTATTAAGATGCGCCAAGTCTTGCATGAACCCCCCCACCCCTGCCCGCCCCAGACTGGAGGTCTGACTGTGGGCATAGAAAACATCCAGGGTCTCCCATTATCTTCTCTTTCAAAACCTGAGTTTCAAATGATGACTGAAGAGGCTTAACTCATCAGTTCCTTTCCTTGCTGCTCTTGCTATAAACACAGCAACAATCAAAAAGGAAACCTAGTTCCATGTTGCTTCTCAACTTCAGTTCGTTTGTGAAATCAGCCTCCTGTTCATTCATTCACGCAACAATGTGCCTGGCTGAGTAAGAGAAAATGGTCAGGGCCCAGACAGACCCTGCCCGGCTCAGTGTGTCACAGATGGTGTGTGTCCCTTCTGGGAATGCCCTGGGCAGGCACAGGACAGGCTGAGAGGCCCAGCTTCCGGCCTGACCCCAACCCAGCTTGTTTGAGGTTCACGGTCAACCGACATCTTTGGGGGACACGGGGAGAAACATCTCACCCACAATGGCTTGCTATAGAAAAAAGAAAATAATAATAATCAAAAGAACTGCTTAATTAATAGATTGTTTTTCAGCATTGTTATGGGGGGGGGGGTTGGAATATGGAGGGGACGGGAGCATGGAAGAATTTGAAATATTATGCTGACTTCCAGGAAAACCAATGGTAAGCCTTCTTACCGATGATTGGCAACATAAGGAAGGTATCCTACCATTGGCCATCAGAAGGCCAGTGGGGAGGCCAGGTCCAGGCAAGACTCTATCTCTAGGAAAAAGAAGGGGGAACAACAAAGAAAAAGAAGAGAAAAGATGAGGAGAGAGAGGAGAGACATTATGACTTCTCCCACCATAACGAAGTGATGGGCCCCACATATAGCTCAGGGGTGTTTGGAGCTAAATATAATCCCTGTGGCTTCCCCTCTGTGCCCAATGTGGCCCCCAGGGGCAGAACCCAAGCCTTGAACTTCATAGAAGGGAGAACAGAATGACAGCTGTGTGGGAAGCAGGGGGTTTACCTGCTTCCTGCTCGAAACCCTTTTGCTGCAGCGAAATACTGTGGTTTTACTGGTTACACTGGTTCACACAATTCCTCCTCTTGCAGGATGTGTGTGTGTGTGTGTGTGTGTGTGTGTGTGTGTGTGTGTGTGGTAACGGCACCACCTGGGTTAGTGACATAGATATTCCCAGCTACCAAAGACTAAACACAGCAGGATGATCATAAAACTCTTAATCCCGGTCCTTAGGGCCACCTAAGAGCAGGCACAGAGGTTACCTAAGCAAATTAGCAAGTGAGACTGAAACCAGACACACACACACATTTTCATAACCTAAAAAATTCACTCACACCGCAAGAGGCCCGAGAAACACGAGACCACCCACCCCGAGGGGCCTTACACGCACACTGGCCCTCTTTCCTGCGTGGCCACCACCTCCAGGAGGTGCCCGATGCCCGCCCTTCTCCTGCCCTGGGCATCAGGGCAACTTGGCGGGGCAAACATTTTCTTTCCAGAACATTCTGTCGCTACCTTTGTGTGGATTTCTACAGAAAAGGTAGACTGTGTTTTCAGTTGAAGGCTTCAGATGCCGTTCCCAGAGGGATAACGAGCGTTGGGGGGGAGAAAGGCAGAGAGCTGGTGAGCAGTGGAGTCTTGAGCAAATGACTTCGCTGCCAGAAACAAGTCCCCTTGTCTGTACACAGTGCCCAGTGAGTCCACCCCGCACACATGTTCGAAGAGAGCACCTGCTTTCGTGCCTGGCACACAGCAGACATTCCAAGAGGGTTGGCTCTTTCCCAACCTCTGTGAGATCATTTCCCTTGTAAGGGGGCCAGGAGGAAGCCAGGAAGCCCAAGGTCCTTGCATGGTGACCAGACATCGGAGGGTTAGCACGCCCAGCCCTCACTGCAGGAATGCAGGAGCCAGTGCAACTTGATGGTGTTCACCTCCTCTGCCTACTCCCGAACCTCTCAGCCCACAAGGAAAGTGGGTGCTATTCTGCAGAGACCCCAGACGTGTGCGCTCCCACCAACATGCCTCTCCATGCTGCTCTGGCTCTCCCCAGAGTGCCTGGCTGAGGAGTGACCTACAGCTAGCTCCTCAAAACAACACGGTTAGCCGAAAGCGGTGTGGCTCAGTGGATAGAGCGTCGGTCTGCGGACTGGAGGGTCCCGGGGTTTGATTCCGGTCAAGGGCATGTACCTTGGTTGCAGGCACATCCCCAGTGGGGGGCGGAGGGGAGAGGGGGTGCAGGAGGCAGCTGATCGATGTTTCTCTCCCATCGATGTTTCTAACTCTCTATCCCTCTCTCTTCCTCTTACATATTTTAAGGATGCTCAAGGAACTTGGGGGAAGAATGGAGGAGCCCAGCGAGAACTTAAAAAGACAGGAAGCATCAGTAAGGGCTTCCCTCCCATGGTCAGTCCCTCGGCAGAGTCAGTCTGTGGGTGGAAAGAGCAGTGCCTTTTCCAGATGTGCCCGTTTTCCAGACGAGAAGATGGAGGAGGCCCAGGCAGTAGGCCCTGCTGAGCCCGGCTGACATGAGGGCTCGTCCCCCAGGCTCCCCGGCTGCTCCGGGCCTCTGTTCTTGCCTACGGCTCCGATTTTCTGCTCCAAGGGCCACCGCCTGCGATTGAGCCACACGTGGCCTTTATGCCCCAATACTCCTGACCCAGTTCACTCCGGGGAAACAGCGAAGCGAAACTGTATGGTGTCATCTGGCCCCGGCCCAGCTGCGGGCTGCGCATCCATCACGGTCACAGTCCCGGGGGACCGTCCCCTGATGCTGGCTGGAGACCCCCGGGACAGGAGGGGGAGCCGGGGGGAGGGGGGGAGGAAGGCGAGCGAGGCAGAGGCCTCCAAACTGGAGCCAAGCACCAAGTGTGTGCCCAGACACAGACCCCGACATCAGAGGCTGCATTGGAATCAATAAACACGGTAAACCATCTCATCGGCCTCCTTGTGAAGGGGCTTCAGAAAAGCAGCATCAAAGACAATAATTAAAAAATAAATAAATAAAATATAAATAAATAGAAAATGTAAGCACTAATATGTAAGGACAGCTATACTGTAGGTATGTTGAATTCAAAATATCTGTGGTGGAAAAATTGGAAAGGAAACATTGTTTTTCATCAATAAAAGAATGTTTGAGTACTTTTAAAAAAATAAAAATAAAGAAAAGCAGCAGCATCACCCATTCCCTTGCTGGTGTGCTCACGGCCGCGACATAAAATGTCAACCTTAAGAGGAAAAGGGCCAGCGTGAGAGTGTTTCTCAGACCTCTTGCAGTGTGAGAGACGTCCTTGGATGTGACGGGACCTGCAGTGACCAGGAACCAGGCCCAGCAGCACAGAGACATCGCCCAGGCAGGAGCCAAGAGCCAGAAGAGAGCTGCTGGATCCCGCTGAACCCTAACGTCCTGAGTAGGAGGTAATGCCAGGTATTCTAACACCCCAACACGCATGGGCCCCCTGAACCAGACCACTTAATCAGCTTTTTTCAAGCAGGTCAGAAAGGGGTGAGCTCAAAACCCCGTTCAAATTTGACACCTGGCATCCCGCGAGCCACATCATGGAGCGGAAATGAGGGGTGCTGTTGGGATGAAGTTGGCCCGAAAAAGGAGAAGCCGAGCTCTGATAATCCAGGGAGCTGGGCATTCAGAATGCTCTTCTCTATGGAGGATTCTCATTCGGCATTGGGTCTGCCTTTTGTGGTCATGCGCAGAGGTATTGCCTGAGATGCATTGGGGTTTTTTTGTTTGTTTGTTTGTTTGTTTGCTTGTTTTAAAATATATTTTATTGATTTTTTTACAGAGAGGAAGGGAGAGGGATAGAGAGCTAGAAACATCGAAGAGAGAGAAACATCGACCAACTGCCTCCTGCACACCCCCTACTGGGGATATGCCGCAACCAATGTACATGCCCTTGATGGGAATCGAACCTGGGACCTTTCAGTCCACAGACCGATGCTCTATCCACTGAGCCACACCGGTTTTGACCTGAGATGCATTGTTGCTTTGTCTCTGAGAAAGCGCCTGGGGAGAAACCCACCCAGATTCTCTAAGCTCAGGCATGGGCATGCTTTGAGTGCACAGACTGACCTGCCTCTCAAGCCAGCATCACCTTCACATGCAGCCACTCCTAACTGGCTCAAATAAAGCCCCAGGTGTTATATAGATTGAAAGGGGAAAGCAATTTAAATGCAAATAAATATAAATATCTGTGCATCGCACAGATTAATGAAAGCGTTGGCAAGAAAACCTGACAACTAGGAGCTATAATGGTCTCCGAGGGCAAACCATGATTTGGAAGGTCAAAGAATACATCTTTCTGACTTCTGCTAGACCAGTGGTCGGCAAACATCTTCAGTCAGCAGAGCCAAAATATCAACAATACAAGGATTGAAATTTCTTTGGAGAGCCACATTTTTAAAACTTCAACTTCTTCTAACGCCTCTTCTTCAACATAGACTCGCCCAGGCCGTGGTGTTTTATGGAAGAGCCACACTCAAGGGGCCAAAGAGCCGCATGTGGCTCACGAGCTGCGGTTTGCCAACCACTGTCTAGACCATCAACCAAGTCAACATAGGGAGCAATATTCTTAAAGCTCTGCTAGTTGGACCACATAACTCTTCCATACCACAACAGTCTTTCTGGCATCTATTAGAAATCTCCCTTTCCATAATCGGAGCAGATTTTTTGCTGTTTATTCCAGTTCATGTAGCAGTTACTCCTCATTTCAGAACATCTGATATGTTACAGGGAATGGAGCCAGTGCTGGTATCAGAATTTATTCCATTACCCACAATGCTCTGTCCCTAAAAGAGTGACACCAGGGCTAGCTAGGTTCTGGCACACATGTCTGCTCACTCCTTTTAGCCACGACCTCTCATCTTTGATTCACCCAATGGTGACAGACATTGATTTGTTGTCTCACTTATTTACACACTTGTATGTGCCCTGACCAGGGATTGAACCTGCAACCTTGGCCCATCAGGATGATGCTCTAACCAATGGAACTACCCATCCGGGGCAGAAAAGGTTCTTGAATGCACACTCTGGTCCCTCTGCAGAGTTATAGCACCCATCAGCATATCCAAGCTCTGGGCTGGTCTAGAGCAAAGAAGGCCGCTAAGCTTCAATGAACCTGGGGTTTCTTTCATCCAGGGAACTATTTTCCCATCACCTGCCATTGCATCTCAAGTGAAAAGGAGAAAACGCTCCCTTTCAGTGTGAAGCACAACATCACATGGGAAGTCTCCATCCCAAAAGGGATCCGTCTCAGATGACAGTGCTCAGGTCTGTCTGTGTGTCTGTCTGCAAGATGTCCCAAGGCGACCAGCCCCATCCGACCTCCTGCATGGGTTGCTCGGCAAGATCGAACACCAGTCAAGATTGTGTGAATGCAATACTCCCCTCTCAGTGGGTCCCATTAGGTATCACATATCACACCGGGATGATTTCCTTTGTCCCGCTAAACAGCCTGAAGATAAGGAAGCATTCTTCCCTACAAAATAAACCATTGAAATGCACTTATAACAAATCCCAGGTACCCCCAAGTTATCTGTGCTGCCGACAATGAGCTTTCTCCCTGCCTGTCCCTTTCATTATGTTTCCAACAAAGAGACAAGGCTATGGCTCTTGCCTGGACTAAGATAGCATTTCGGTCCTTGGAGCTCTGACAATGGCGCTGGCCCGTGTAATTACTCCCAGCTCCGCGCACACTTTATTAACAGAGCCCGGATCAGCCAGCCTTCCTGCAGGTCACAAGATGCTGGTTAATTGAGACTTATTTATAAGGAGTCACGCACACGCGCAGAGAACCGCGATGGCTGTAAACTCCCCTGTGTCTGAGGTCTAGAGATCAGCATCCCTTCTGCACAAGAACTTGATGTTTCTCTCTCATCAGTGTTTTTAACTCTCTATCCCTCTCACTTCCTCTCTGTAAAAAAATCAATAATATATATATATATATATATATATATTTTTTTTTTTTAAACATACAAAAGGAGGAGAGTAAAAGGGAGGGAATTGGAGGCCATCTGTAATACTGTCAACAGTAAAATAAAATAAAAATAAATCTAAGCCCGGCCGATGTGGTTCAATGGTTGAGTGTCAACCCATGAACCAGAAGGTCATGATTCCATTTCCAGCCAGGGCACATACCCGGGTGGCAGGCTCAATCCTCAGTAGGTGCTTCATCCCAACACTAATATTCTAAGATTTAGTCTATTGCATTTGAAAATATTTTTGTGACCTTCCCAGCTAGCCAGTCTCAGAATTTAGTGACACTTGTTTCCTTATGTCTAGATGGAATCTCCCCACCCACACTGCAGACTGTCTTTAGTAAGTCCTGGCGGAGTTACACAAGAGCAGGCATTGACGCGATGATGAACCACTGGATGCTTCAAAAAGTTAACTCTTTTCCCATGAAAGTAACACATGCCTATTGTGTGAACACTTGAAAATATAGGAGCACATATGAAATAAAATAATGACTGCTGATCAACCCAGTCTGAGATATAATTATCAGTATTTCTCTCCAACCTTTTCTTATTTTAGCATGGGATCATGTACCAATGATACCACTGTGCCCTGATTATATAAAACTTTGTCTCATGGGCATTTTCTTTGTCATTAAAAATTATCTAAACTCATAAATCCTGTTAAAGATAGAGTAATGTTCGATTCTATAAAAATATGAGGAAAAAAGAATCCATGGTTGGACTTTTTGTTGTTGTTCTTCTTTGTGATTCCAGTTGCTTAAAACTAACTTTTCCTTTGACCCAAATAATATAAACTATGTACAAAGTTTTTAATTACGGAGAAAGTTAAAAGGCAAATACAGAACTTTTCAGAGAAGACAGAAGACTGTTGGCCCATCCTTCCTTACTCCCCAAAACAGACTCAATCCATCTTTTGACAGACTTTTTATTCCTTACCTCAATGTTTCAAAATTAGGTGCTTCTTCCTTCACTCTTACTTTATCAGTGTTTTTTTGTTTTTTTGTTTTTTTGTTTGTTTGTTTTTTTTACCAAATCCAATGACTTTATTGATGGCAGATATAGTACTCTCATTGCAACAGCTTTCACCATCTCTCCTAATTAGAATAAAATTATATCTCGGTTAAGTCCAGAGTCATCATGGAAATTATGATGATCATAAAAAAAATTCCTCCGTGCTGAGACAAGTGGTATGCTATGATTAAATTTAATACTTTGCATGTGCAGCATTTTATTTTTGTGTGATTAATTGAATACTTTTGTTCTAGTTGTTGGCTCAAGCTTTCTACGTATGTATCGTGTGTTCTTTTCAAACTTTCCTTCAACTTCCCCCATGGCTTACGTACATCAACTAATCTGAGTTCTGTTTGTTTTTTTTTTCTAAAGACATCTTGCTTGAAGTCCTCTATTGTCCCATTCCAATTTCACTGATTGCTGGCCATTGCACATCTTTTGTCCAGAGGATAATCACTGCAATCAACCCGGGAATTCTCTTCGCCACTCTCATGTTTGGTGTCTCCACTTTTGTTGTGTTTTCTTTTCCTGTCTTGCTCTTTCTTGTTTCACTCCTGCATTCAGATGAAACTTATTCTCCAGGAAAGGTGCAGGAGAGGTAGAATTTTTGAACCATGGCACGTGTGAAAATACCTTCATTTTTCCCATTGCAATCGATGGATAGGTGGTCTGGGTATAGTATCCTTCACAACTCTGAAGACATTGCTTACTGTTTTCAAGCTTCTGTTTTGTTTTGTTGTTTTCTTTTAAGTAGCCCAATCCCGTTCTAACTCCAGAATTTGTACATGTCACTGTTTGTTCCCTTCTCTGAAGCTTTTGGAATCTTCTCTTTATTGATGGTATTTTAAAATTTCATGTTGACCTGCCTTGGAATGATCTATCCCTCTATCATCTATCTATCCATCCATTCATCTAGGCACTTGGTGGGTCCTTCCATTATAGAAATTCATGCTCTTTAGTTGCCGCATTTCTATATATATATTTCTTGTAGTTTATTCTCTTCTGTGTTTGTTTTTTAAAATATATTTGTATTGATTTTAGAGAGGAAGGGAAAGGGAGAAAGAGACAGGAACATCAGTGATGAGAGAGAATTATTGAGCTGCTGACTCCTATCTCCTGCATACCCCCTGCATGCCCCCCTACTGGGGATGTACACTTGATCGGAATCAAACCTGGGACCCTTCAGTCTGCAGGCTGACACTCTATCCACTGAGCCACACCAGCTAGGGCCTTTCTGTTTTAAAAATAACCTTTGTACACTTTCACAATGAAACACAGCGCTATTTTAATTGGGTTTTTTTTAAAACTAATTTGCAATTTTAAAATTCACTGCTGCTTTCATATTGCACACATAATGCATGCATGCATTCACCTTCTACACAACTTGAACAACACAGACATACCATGAGCAATCTGTGAGAAAGCCTTCCTCCCCTCTGCCTACATTTCCCCTGCCTCCTTAGGGCAGTGGTTGGCAAACTCATTAGTCCACAGAGCCAAATATCAACAGTACCACGATCAAACTTTCTTTGGAGAGACAAATTTTTTAAACTTACACTTTTTCTAACACCACTTCTTCAACAATGACTCGCCCAGGCCGTGGTATTTTGTGGAAGAGCCACACTCAAAGGGCCAAAGAGCCGCAAGTGGCTCTCGAGCCGCAGTTTGCCGACCACGGCCCTCGGGGAACCACAGCTAAGATGAAGCTGTGCATCTTTTCAGACGCTGTCTTTCACGTGTACCTAGACATGCATTTGTATGTGCACACATGCAGAGTCTATGGCCCTCACGCAGCTGAGTGAGACGCACGGGGGGACATCACACAATGTCAGGGGCAGGAAAGAGACCATTTCTGGTCCATGAAGCTCAGACCTCTCTTCAGATTGTACTGTGGTCTGGTGAGCATCTCTGCTCTGTGGAGAAGGAGCCTTGTCATAATCTTAACCAGTTTCATGGGGGATTGTTGATTTCTAAATATTTGCCTACTCTAGGATATGTGAATTCCCACCTCCCAGCCCCCAGCCCCAACAAAGAGGTGATACATAAAACCACAATAAGGGCAATAATATTTGTATGGCACTTCAGAGGTGCCCAGCCCTTCCCGATGCATTACATCATTGGCTATGCATGATGTATAATAACCACCATGCCAACTTATCTCCATGGTTCCCAACAGCCACCTATGTGTCCACGCTCCGAGTCTGGGACTGGGAGGCTGTCAGGCAGACCTGGATGAGACCTTCGTCACCCATGGAGTCTGTGGCTTCGGGCCACCACACAGCCTACCTTAGCCTCCTGCCCCTAAGTTAGCACTGGATGCCATGGAGTACAGTTGTTTGATTAAAGAGCATTACAAAAGCAAAGTTCCCAGCCCAGAGCTCACTTATTTTAAGCATGCAGTTCCATAAAGCTCTGCTCTCCCTCTTTCCCAATCCAATATCTGGGGGGGGGGGGGGGGGGGAGACAGACATTTTTCTTTTTTCCTTAGTTGTTTTGGGGATTTGCTTCAGCAAAAAGAATGCTAACTATGCCTTAGAGACCTCGGCTCATTTTACCAGGCCAGATGGGGAGCAGGAGCCGAAGACAGAAATCGCCAGGAGGGGACTGGAGGGTAGAGTGGGGGGCTGGTGTTGGCATGGGGGGAAGTGAATGGGGCTCATTTGAATACAGAACACTGTGTGTTCCGCAGAAAGGCTGCTGGACATCAAAACTGACTCGCCATTTAGTTATTCTTAATGTGTTCTTATGGATTTCAGAGAGTAAGGAAGAGGGAGAGAGAGAACCATCAATGATGACAGAACCACTGATCAGCTGCCTCCTCCAGGCCCTACACTGGGGATCGAGCCTGCAACCCAGGCCATGCGCCCTTGAACTGGGAATCTAAACCATGACCTCCCTGGCTCACAGGTCCATGCTCAACCGCTGAATCATGCCAACTGGGCCTGACTCAGCAATTTAGTGAATGTAGACTCCAGATGAGTGAGCACCAAATTTTAACCACAGACACCTGTAATGATGGGTTTGGGTGACACAGGTTCCAGCTCAGCCTGGTTTAGTGGCTGCCTGACTGTAAACAGTCTCTGAAGGCTGGGCTAGGTCCTCCAGGCGGGAGGAGTGATTCAGAAGGATGACTCACTTAGGTAATTTATATCCAAAGCCACAAGCTGCTCAGATCCCCCCACCACCACCACCACCTCGAACCCTGTTCTGCTGACACTTTTCTGTCTTCTGTCCTCTTCCCTTCGGAGTATTGTAGGCCCTGACTCCATGGGGAGGGGGGAGCGGGGCAAAGACTAATTGACATACCATCCCAGAAACAGCCAGCCCTCCAATGTACAACGAATGGAATGACTGGCAGGTTTTGGTTGTCTTGGAAACCACTCCTGTGATGGTGCGCTATTCTCTCCTATCATTGGATGAGGCTGATTTATGATTATTTCCAGCTGGAGAGTCAGGTGACAAGTCCGATTATGGTCTGGCTAAAAAAGGACAAAGGTCATTCTGGCTGGTATTATTGGTCTTCAGTGACAAAGGCTAAGTTTTTAATGACCTACCGATAGACTCAAAACACACAATGATGATCCCATGCAGTCCTCCTGATTCAAGGAGACAGATGTGAAATATTAGCTCCGTTTGATTGATTATTAGCTCTGTAAAGGTATCATTAAGCGCTCCGTTTTCTAGAAAAACTGTCATAATCGAATCAACTTCGTTTCAAACAAGCGTTGATACACAATGAATAAATGAAGGAATAAGCTTTCATGATTATGGGTTCTGGGTTTTTCTAAGGAAAATGACATGGTTGGTAAAAACCTCATTCAATAAACCCATTATCAATGTGCCACACCACAGACTTGTAAAAAAAAAAAATAGCTTTATTGGCAAACAACTACAAAAGGTTGCTCAAGGCAGTTCTAATTATTGTTTGCTGTCTTTGCATTCACATGTTTTCTTAACAGGACAAATCACACTATAGAAAAATTCAGTGAGCAACCATTTCTAGAATGCTTCAGCACACTGGGACTCCACGAATCTTGAAAATTGTCCCCGAATCTACTCACCTTAACTTATCATTCCTCTCCCTCTTATCTTACTATTTGCTGTCTTGCTAAGGTGAAGAGCATGAGCACTATTTTTTAAAAATATATTTTATTGATTTTTTTACAGAGAGGAAGAGAGAGGGATAGAGAGTTAGAAACATCAATGAGAGAGAGACATCAATCAGCTGCCTCATGCACACCTCCTACTGGGTATGTGCCCGCAACCAAGGTACATGCCATTGACCAGAATCGAACCTGGGACCTTTCAGTCCACAGGCTGACACTCTATCCACTGAGCCAAACTGGTATCGGCAAACATGAGCACTATTTTGCCTCCATCCTCAACATCCTGCCTCCGCTCTAATACATCAGGAACCACCCATCCATCTGTCTTCAGCTTTCCAAATTTTGTTGACATTTCTCATTTGCTGAGAACATCTTTCCTATTCTATGTCTACTTGTTCATGTTTAGCTTTCTTTTCTTTCTACTGTCATTTTTTAAAAAAATACATATTTTATTGATTTTTTTTTACAGAGAGAAAGGGAAAGGGATAGAGAGCTAGAAACATCTATGAGAGAGAAACATCAACCAGCTGCCTCCTGCACACCCCCTACGGGGGATGTGCCCACAACCAACATACATGCCCTTGACCAGAATGGAACCTGAGACCTTTTCAGTCCACAGGCTCTGTTCACTGAGCCAAACCAGTTTCGGCTCTGCTGTCATTTTTAATAAAATTTCCAAAAGAGCAGAAATAAATATTTGCATTTCACGCCGACACATGTAAAGGGAAGTCCCGTAGATATTCAAACATGTGTGCCCATTCGTGAATAACCCCGTGCACAGATGTCTCCACTAAGATCGTCCAGGCCTGGGCAAGGCAAGGTGCCGCTATCTTGGTGAAGAAGAGACACGTGCTGCCCCTTGGATTTACCTGAGCCAGCTAGGATCTGGGACAAGAGAATTCTTTTCCTTCTCTGATCAGACTAGCAAAGGCCAAGGATATGCAAAAGCAAGTGACCAACACAATAGGCCAATTTCTCTGCCATAAAATGTTGTGCTTGGCTTAGGAAGGAAGCTACAGCTGTTCGCTCCAGATGGCAAATAGCTGACTGCTTTGTAACAGGATGCAGTGCGATAGCCAAAGTGAATAGACACATCAAGAAATAGAAGTCTGAGCTAAGTTCCTACTTCCCTTTTTTTTTTTTTTTAATCCTTTTATAGTTAGCATTTATTAGATTTTTTTAAAAATAAAAAGTTCCCCCAAACCACTGACCCAAGTGGAGAATTTCCAAAAGCCAATTAATTCACTGAATGCCGTGTCCCCACATGCACTCGAGCTTGCCTAATAAGGATCGATTTTTCAGAAATCGTTGTGGTACCACTTGTTTCAAAGTCCTCATTACATCACAGATGTGGTACGGAGGGCAGATGCCCGCCTGTGTGAAAGTGTGTGCTTCTCGGCCTCCATGTGGACGCTTGCTTTTTCCTGCTGTTTTGTGTGTGTTCCCTTAGCCTCCAGAGCTACTAAGTCAGAAATGTCCTAAGGGAAGGCAGGGTGACACATTTTCAGAGTTCTTCTGGTTCTCCTGGCATCCATCCCTCTCCTAAATATGTGATAGGAATGCGATAAATCCTGGCTGGCTTACTGGTAGACCATGTTGTTGAAAAGGGATATTTGGATCTCTTAACAACACCAAGACTACATCTGGGTCTATGTGACACAAACAAATCAACTGAGGAAAATGTTGGTTAAATGAATTGGTAAGCCTGTTGGTGTGGCTCAGTGGTTGAACATCGACCCATGAGCCAGAAGAGCACAGTTGGATTCCCTGTCAGGGCACGTGCCTGGGTTGCAGGTTTGATCCCCAATAGGGGGCATGCAGGAGGCAGTCAATCAATGATTCTCTCTCATCATTGATGTTTCTACCCCTCTCTCCCTCTCCCTTCATCTCCGAAACCAATAAAAATGTATTTAAAAAAGAAAAATATTTAAAAGAATTGATAGTTTCATAAGTCAGTTACAGAAACTGGCATTTGCCAGAGCTGGGAAAAGGGCAGGTAGGAGCTGGTGTTTGAGGGGTAGAGATTCAGTTGGGAAGATGGAAAATTTCTTTAGATGGAGGGTGATAATGGCTGCATAACAATGAGAGTTTAATAAATGCAAAGAACCATACACTTAAAATTAGTTAAAATGGTAAAGTTTGTTATGTGTATCTTACCACAAGACAATGAAAGAATTGTCAGTCTTGTCATCAATGCCTTGGATGGGGGGCAGGGGAATGGGGGGTGTCTGATACCAGAAATGCCTGGAATCCCAGAAAAATGACTTGGGAGAAGGAAGTTAGAAAGTTAGAAACATCAATGAGAGAAACATCGACCAGCTGCCTCCTGCACACTCCCCAGTGAGGATGTGCCTGCAACCAAACTACATTCCCTTGACCTGAATCGAACCTGGGGCCTTTCAGGCTGATGCTCTATCCACTGAGCCAAACCGGCTAGGGCAACTACTGATTTCTTTGCTCTCAAAACATCCTCCAAAGTTTCCTCACCCCTCTCTTAACTTTGAGAGCCAGGCATAAGATTCACCCAAGCAATCATAAGACTCTTCCTTCCACCAGGGAATATGCAAGGAAAACACACACATATATATATTTGCAAATAATGAAGGAACGGGGACAGATTTCTGTGCTGAGTGCTCGGGGTCTGAAAAGGTAGCCCATCTTGTAGCTGAAGGTTATGGGGCTCCAAGACCTCATCCTTCAACAACCCTTTGTTTGAAGTCAGTTCGAAAATGGAGAAAGAAAGAAAATAGGAAGACTATCAAATCTTGCGATTCCCCTTCTCAAACTCAAATCTCCAACGTCCCCTGAGGCAGTGAACCGGGAAGGCAGAGCAGAGATGGAAACTTAATGAAAGGCCCAGGGAAGATCATAGATCACGCTGGCCTGGCAGCTGTCACAGGTGAAGGAACGACAATAACATTATTCTAATATTTGGGATGGTCTTGGCCATGTCTCCTCCTCTGCAATGACAGCTTCGAGCTCCATCTCTGTCTGCCATGAGCTCATCATCTGTGGTTTCTGGTCGTTTCTTCCTGCTGCTTTTGTTTCAAAAATATGTTGAACCACAAAATCCATGCATGGTGATGTCGTGGTGTCATAGCTTTATGTCACGATGTTAGTCACTTCCCATCCCGGGATCTCCTGTTCTTCAGCCCATTAACTCTGCACCGTTAGCTTTTTGTAACAAAAGGGGAGATCGTGTATGTGTCATTCTCTGGCTTCCCCATTCCCACGGGATTGGTGAAAGGCCTTTGAATGGAACACAAAAACTCGTTCACAGCCTCACTCCCTGTCCCCATGGGGCCCCCTTTCTCTGTCCCCATGACCCCACCTCCACCATGGATTTGCTCCCACAATTCCAAACATGTGAGACTCATCAACTTCTCCGTGCCTTTCCTGGAATGCCCTTCCCTTTGCCTCTTCCCGGACAAAGGTGACTTGGCCTCTATAGCTTACAAGGGTCCCCATCTGAGAAGACTTTCACAGACTCATGCCCAGATCATTGCTCTACTCTGTGCTGATACAAGGTCATATTGGATTGTTTGTGTGTCCAAGCTCTGTCCCTATTCTAATCCTTCACTCAAAGACACACTAGACTGGGAGCCCCTCACCTTTGCACCCCCTTTTCTCTTACAGCTCTTAGCTCCATGTGCTCAATTTTTTAAATATATTTTTTATTGATTCCAGAGAGGAAAGGAGGAGAGTGAGAGAGAGAGAAACATCAATGATGACAGAGACTCATTGATCGGCTGCCTCCTCAAGGCTCCACACTGAGCATCGAGCCCACAACCCGGGCCTGTGCTCTGACAAGAATCGAACCATGACCTCCTGCTTCCTAGGTGGACGCTCAACCACTGAACCACACTGGCTGGGCTCAATGAATGTCAAATGAATTAAAGAATAAATGAAGAAAGGAAGAGAGCTACTGATTGGAGAGGAGAGGATCAGCAGTATGTCACCTTCGCTGGAGCAAAGGTTGCCTTGGCTCCTGTCACATGCCCAGGTTGGGTGGGCACCCTTCTGTCCTTGCCCCGGAGCTCCCAGACAGCATATTTTGAGAGATTAGCTCATCTTTGCTCTCTCTTCTGATTCATTTCCTATGCAAAGTTCATTTCCTGGTTGTCTCGTAAGAGGAAAGTTGACGTGTACACGGAAGAGGTACCTTAATGCCTACATCTGGTGTATCCTTAGTGCTTCATTTGTAGTTAGGAGGCAACAATGTCCCCAAAAGAAACTAGAGAGCCCCCCCCATCCCCCACATGTCCCCCAGGGAGCCAGGATCATCAGGTGTTCCTCCTCTCCCACACCCCACACTCTGAGAAAGTCACAAGAACAACTATATCAGTCCTCTCTGCCTACTTCCAGGAGTGTTAATTACCACAATCCTTCAGAAATCAACTTTGCAAAATAAATGCACTGTATTCAAGATCTCCCATCCCCTTAGTCCAGCCATATCACCCCAGTGACAGAGGAAAATGGGTATACCTAGAGGGTCATTCCACAATCATTTATAGGAATAAATAATTCAAGAGGCAATGGGTTACATTAATCGTGGGACATGGAATAGCCTGGAGAGATTATGTCTTAGAAAAATATTGAACAACATCCCCCAAACAGCCCGTCTCTTTGCTCCTTTATTGCTTGTCCAGAATTTTACGGCGGAACATGATCCATCATGTGCTTATATCCTTCATGTATAAAGAGCACACGCAGACAGATAATAAATGTTCTAAGATGCCAACTGAAAAGCGGACAAAGGGCATGAGCAGACACTTCATAGAAAAGAGTGCCGATGACAGGGAAACTTGGCATGTTTAAGCTCACCTTACGGAGAAAAGCAACAACAATGGATGGAAACGCAAACACATTTTATGTAGCAAATTAAAAGGTGGTACTCACGTTTCGGGAGGCAGATGCTTCCACACACCACAGGTCAGCCTGTGACAGGAGAACTTTCTGGAAGGCAATTAGGAGACAGTTGTCAGGAGCTTAAAAAATGTTCCTATCTTTTGACCTAATGGCTTCAATAAACAGATTCCAAATTCTAAATAGACTCTAAATAAAATAGTTCTCTAGAAACATATATATATACTTAAATTCAAAAAATAATATTAGACACACTCTAGCAGCTGAGAGTGGAAGCAATTAAACCGAGACTATTAATGGGTGGCCGTGAAAAAGATGCTTGCAATGAATGGCTAATGACTAGAAATTTCCATGACAAAAGGAAAATGAACAGAATCCAACATTTTATAGTCAATATGGTTACAATTACAGTAAATATGTACACACACATCTACAGACACATTGGATTGGAAGAAGGTTTCCAAAGTTACTATTTAGATTTTTATGATTTTCAAGCTTTAAAACAGTGACATTGATTTTATAATCATATATCAAAATGATTAACTTTCAGTCTTAATAGCTCAGTGGATAGAGCGTCAGACTGAAAGGTCCTGAGTTCAATTCCAGTCAAGGGCACATGCCCAGGTTGTAGGCTCAATCCCCAGTCGAGGGTGTGCAGGAGGCAACCAATCAGTGATTCTCTCTCATCATTGATGTTTCTATCTCTCTCTCCCTCTCCCTTCCTCTCTGAAATCAATCAATATATATATTTTTAAAGACAAAAATCAAATGTACTTAATAATGGGCAACCGACCCATTATCTGAAGTGAAATCCAAATGTATGTGTTTTCAGGAGTGCGAAGATGTCCATTTCTAGGCGTGGGGATAAATGAAAGAGTCAGACAGTTTGGAGAAACATCTGATGCTCCTGAGATGTCAGATGAGGCTTCGTGGATTTCCATCTTGGGGGAGTTATCTCAAAACTCCAGTGCACGTGTCCTATCTCCTGGGACCTGTTTGGTGCCTACACAGTGAAGGTAACTGGTAACGAGCTCAGAGTTAAGAACTCTTTGGAAATAGAATTTTCTAGAGAGCCAATTTTCTTGGTTGCTTTGTCCCTAATTTATATCCCACAGGGAGCAATTCTAATCTCCCCCAGCAAACTTTATCTTAAATGAGGCTCATCTAGAATCCTGTTAATGTGTCTGTGTGTCTAACAGGAAATGCCACGGGAGGCCCCAAGTTTCCAAAGCAGTTCCTCTTGTGGTGGTGACCCCCAACCATAACATTATTGTCATTCCTACTTCATAACTGTCATTTTGCTACTGTTAAGGAATCGCAGTGTAATTATCTGTGTTTTCCGATGGTTGAGAACCGCTAGCAGGGTCGCCTAAGACCATCGGAAAACACAGATACTTACATTACGATTCAATAACAGTAGCACAATTACAGTTATGAAGTAGCAATGAAAATAATGTTATGGTTGGGAGTCACCACAACATGAGGAACTGCATTAAAGGGCCACGGCCTTAGGAAGGTTGAGAACCGCTGTTCTAAAGGGTACTGTGTGGCTTTAACACCCTCCACACACTTTATTGGGGGCAAGGACGTTAGTTGTTTGCCGGGACACACGTCAGTTCACCGTCCCCAATAAAAGTGATGGGATGATGGTGAGATCAATATTAATGTTGCTTGTTCAAACAATAGGTCACAGTTGCCTGGCAACTTGCAGGAGATACGATGCTGCAAAGCGAATGAATGAAACGGAAGAGTCAATGAAACACTGCACTGAGACGAGCAGGGCACCGGGATGCAATAATCAGAAAGAATCCAAATGTAGCCACCAGCCGGTGGTTCTCAAAGTGTAGCCCCTGGACCAGCAGTGTCAGTCTTGCTTGTGAACTTGGACTCTCTGTGCCCTCCAGATTTACTCAACCCGAAGTGTAACAACCCCCACAACGTGACCAGGATGCACACCAAGGTCTGAGAGATGCTGAGCTGAGACAGAGTAATGAGATATTGCTGAAATGGATGGTTTTCGGCCGCCTGACTGGTTTTGACTGGCATCTCGTGCCCGGAGACACGTTCAAGGGACAATGACTCGATACTGAGAGACGCTGCTGGGAGCAGGGGGAAGGCAAGTACTGACCCCGCTTGAGTACTTTCTGTCTCAAGATCAAACTGGTCAGGGGGGCGAGGCCTGGAGTTACAGGGACCCGTGGATCTGGCTGTAGGGGCTGGGAATCCCCCTGAGGAGGGAGGCCAGGAGGGAAACGGACACTTCTGTAATATGCACTCACCACGAGGGCCTGGGGGAGTAGAGGACCTGACCTGGGGCCCCAGACCATCAACTTCATTGAGAGAGAACGCTGCTTGCCCCAAACTGACATGGGAGTGTTCCTTGGCAAAGCTCGCCAGACGGCAGCTCTGGCACCCGCCGCTGCAGCAGCAGCTGGCATCCCCGTGATGGGATGCCAGCTCCCTCCAAGATACGCTGAGGGTGTCTGGCTTCATTCTTGGAAAAGTTTTGTCGGGTGAGCGAAACGGGAAGCGTCTTGCTTTTCCTGGGAAACGGCGGCTCCCCCTGTCTACCACGCCTCTGGGCAGAATCTTCAGGCTCCGCTCTCCGCTATGTCTGCCCGTCTGCCAAGAATAGCTCCATTGTTAGGCAGACGTGACACAGACCACAGACATATGGCTCATGATCCTGGGGACTGGGGCGGGGAGGGTCTCACCTTCTAATGGTCTGTACGTTCTTTGTTAAAATTGGTTTTTTGGTTGCTTGCCCTCCATTGGATAAAAACAGAGACAAAATCAGCAACGTCTTGAGCTGCTCTGGTGAGCTGTTTTTTCCATTATTTGGGGATCTTTCTCCCCCCCCCCCCACCACCACCACATACACACACAGAGACACACACACACACAGAGACACACACATACACACAGTTAAAATCCTTCATTCAATGACAGCTCCCTCCCTGCGAGCTTACTAGACTTGATGCCTACCCTTCACAATCTCTCCTGACCGACCATTGAGGGTAATCTCTTGTTTGTTACCTCCACTTCCATGTTAACAGGTAGGATTCAGGCATATTTACCCCCTTTGCCTCCGTTTAATTTTTCTTTCATGAATTTTTTGGTTCATCATCTTGAAGGTCCATTCTACCGCCAATGGCCCCGACTGCCCACCCCACCCAGCTTCTTTCCTCCCTGGGAAGGAAGCGGAAAGGCAGGAGAGTTTGCCCTTGAGGAATCTGAGAAGGAAGGAAGGTCGGGGAACACACACTCAATTCTTAAGGGGCAGCAGTTCCTAGAATAACAACAGTTCCAAGGACCTGGGGCCCAATGCCCAGAGACTTCTTTCATATTTGAGTCTTCACAATGGCACCTTCAAGTTCAGACGCATGCCATTTCTCTGTCTCAGTCTTTCCTCAGGGCCATGTTCACAGTCACCCACAGTTGTGTTGTGGGCACAAACTAAGGGACATTCTTTCCCAGACTTGTCGGCCAAGATGCTTCACTCTCTATGTCCCCCTTCCTTCTGTCACTGAGCTGCTCCTCTTGCCATCGTGTAGCTGGGTGGGACATGATGGGGCTGGACATAGACTTCTGCCCCCTCCCTCTAATAGGCGGTTGCCACTCATCAAATAGCCATCAACTTGATTTCCAGCTCCCTCCGTTCACATGGTCTCCACGCCCCGTTCCCAGGCAGGCTCTCCTCCCCTCTCCATCGCTGTCCATCCACATCCTCGCTCCGATTCAGGGTTCAACCCAAGGTCCGACTGTGCCAGGAGGTGTTTCTCCCCACTCTGGTTTCTCACCAGCCTCTCTTTTAATTATACTCCTCAGCACTTGCTACCATGATTCATATCCTTCATGCTCATGTGATTCACCTGGGGAATATTTAAAAAAAAAAAAAAAAAAAACATAGGCCTTGACCAGACAGACCTCATCAGAATCTCTGTGGGTGAGCTACAGGCATCTGTGGTTTTCTAGATGCTTCCCTGGGCCATCCAAATGTACTGCTTGGGCTGAGGAACACACATCATAATATAGAGATGACTAATTTTAGTATTTAATCAGACCTTGCTATGGCTGTGTACCTGTTTTATGAGTACACGCTTTGTAGACTCCCAGGGGACATGTCCTACTTTCCTACCTGAGATATTCTCAATGACTATTTGGATATTTACTTCCACAAACAGTAAAACCACCTACGAGTTCAAGCACCTATCCTGGGCCAGGCAGGCACCAGAGTTCTAAAGAGGAAAGCAATTAGCCTTGCTCAACTAGAGTCACTGGCCAACAGGGACTGGTTGTTGAGAATGTTACTTGCTATGATTTAATCGGACTGACTGAATGAGGAGAGAATATGGAAGAGGTCCCTGATTTTGTGAATGGTGAGAAGGTTCTGAGTATCTTGGGAAAATTCAAATGTTTGTGCCACCGATAGTCCATACCTCCCAAATGCACCTAACATCTCCCTACCCCAAATTACCCACAAGATGGATGATGGATGGATGGATGGATGGATGGATGAATGGATGGATGAATGTATGAATGTTGATGTTAATAGTAAAATATAGTTGCTCTATATTAGGTGGCAAACACTCCAGAGTCATGATTATTACAGAGTCCCAGATAGTAGTTTAGGGTAGGCAAGGGATGAATTGGCATCGATAAGGGATTCAGTTCAGGAGATGTAGGATGTATTAATGGACATTCAGGAAGTATGTCTGAGAAGGGCAACAGGGATGACTAAGAGTGACATAGGACACGAGCATCCCAGGAAATAGATTGAATTAGTGATTTTAAAACAGCCCACCAGAGGAGCTGAGGCAAAGGAGCTCTGTGTATCCCAGGCTGCCTGGCTTTGCCCATTTATCTTGGCCCCTCAGATAGAGCCGTTGGGTTTCCATAGAGTGGGTCTATATGTCTGTCCTGACTCGCCACTGAAGGAGGAGGAGTCTTTGGTGCCCATGAAGCTGGAGTTGAGTGGGTGGGAGGTGTGATAGTCACTGTGGAACTCTTTCCCATGCCAAAACCAATTCCCCCAGAACCTGGATCTCAGAAACGATCAGCCCAGGCCAGCTGCACACTTAAGCTGTGCATTTCCTTGGAATCAAGGTTGTCCCTTGGGCTGCAGTGTCTCCAACATGGAAGGTGGACAATCAGGAAGGAAAGGGGGCAATTTGGGGCTTTACTAGGGCTTCCAGAAGAGCAGCAAGAATGACCATTCTCATTTATTGAGGTCTTAGGACTACTTGATAGTTGCCGTGCTATTCTTAGAAATGTTGATATGATTAATATGACATCCTCTTACGAGGTTCCTGGTCTCATTAGTTTGGCTGATGAGGAAACAAGGAATCAGAATCTATATAATAAAAGTCTAAGCTTCCGTTATTGCGGAATGACCAGAACAACCGATCGGTATGATGTGCACTGACCACCAGGAGGCAGACGCTAAATGTAGGCGCTACCTCCTTAGCCAGAAGCCAGGCTCATGGCTGGCAAGTGCAGCAGCAGTGGCAGCAGCCTCTCTTGCCTCTGAAGCAGCACTAAGGAACTGTGAGCTGAGTGACAAGGAGCAGTGAGCAGGTGAGCGTAAGGAGCGAGAGGTCCTGAACATCCCCCAAGTGGTCCCGGACTGTGAGAGGGTGCAGGCTGGGCTGAGGGACACCCCCCCCCCCCCACACACACACACATACACACACACTAGTGCACAAATTTCGTGCCTCTAGTCATTAACTTTCTTAAAGTATGTGGCAGAAGCGATATTTGGACCAAGGATTTGGATGTTACGACCCATCTTCTCTCCCCTGAGCTCTGCTTTTCCAGAGCTGCATGGGATCAAGGTAACAGCACATCCAGATACACCTACAGTGGTAAACAGAGCGCCAGAAAGACACATGCTCCCCTCATGTCATGGCACGCTCATTTATTGGGGGGAGGGGGACTCTTTTCTGGCCTATGATTTGGCAAGAGCAGGATTTAGATTCCGTCCTCTTGCAGGTACATCCACGATGGGCTTCTTGCTTGGAGACTTTTAGGGCCAACACTAGGGTGCAGCCCCTTCTACTCTCTGAGCTCCTGTTCTAAGAAGTTCCTGGAGAAGCAAGAGGAGGTGAGAGCTCCCAGAAGAAGCATCATTCTTCTGTTGTCCACCCTGGTGGCTAACCAAACATTAAAGGTCTTAAAGAGTCGCCTTTCCAGAATGCACCTGGAGTGTCCAAATCAGGACAGGCTTCGCAAATGGTTGTGTCCATGCCACTTCAAGTTTCGGGGAGGTTTTGGATGTTCCCCGCTTGCCAAGCTGGTCCTCACTGGTGTTTTCCTGATACCTGTTCACCCGTTTCCTGGGTTTGCTCCTTGGCCGAGTGTCTCCTTGGAACACTGTGCAATTAACACCTGCTGGGTTGGACTAGATGGATGTATGGGTGGTCTGCATGAGCCCCATTCTTTCCATTTCGTGTCTGGGCCTCTGCCATCTATTGCATCTCTGACCTTACTAGTGATGGTGCAATCAATACAAACAAACTTCGGCCGCCCTAGGCTCTCAGGTAGTCCATGCCAGCATAAATCAATGAGGTGTTGAGAAACTCTGTCACATAATGCTGATCCTCCAGTTCTCTCTTTCTGGTTCCTGGAGCCCTCCCACATTGGCCAGGACCCGGTTTAGAAATCCCCCTGCCTTTCCCAGCTTAGCTCATTATGATCTCATAAAAATGCAGACTTTCTCAGAAGAGGCACTGGGAACAATGGGAACCAAGAGGGCTGCATTCTCCTTACTATTTGACTAACTCTGGACCAAGTTCAGTTCGATGGTCAGAATCTGGCCCAGTCTCTCTCAAAGTCATTGCGGGACCATTGGAGCCAAAATTGGGTGCTTGTTAACCCCCTCTCCCCCGACCTACTCATCATCCACATTGTCTACCCTCCATGGCAAGGAAGCTGACTCGTAAACCAGCTCCCCGTGGATATGTGCTGTCAGGGTTCCTGTAGAACACTGACCACACACTCGAGTGAGGATAATTCTAGGGGAGTTTCATAAAGGGGCCATTTCCAAAGAGGTAGCCAGAGTGAGGGGGAACCCAAAATACAGTGCTCTGTCTTGTAACTACGTTGGGTCAGGTTTGAAGGGCATGAAGAGAGAGGGGTGATTGCAACCTACAGGAGAGGGGCTGTCTGGGGACGGCCAATAAACAAGACATCCTTGATGGAGGGTCAATCAGCCCTTGTTGGCCCCACAGGGAGGGTGCCAGGTGAGGACACACCCCATCCTGTCTTTGCTCCTGACCTCCCATCTCCTGTCAGGATTGGCTGAACCTCACGGGAAGCCAGAGCCAAGAGACACCCAGGTCAGCCCTAAGGTCACAGGGCAGGATGGAGAAGGTAGCGAGTGGGCATGCAGGGCCAACAGGAGACTGGCCAGCACTTGACTCCAGAACACTGAACCTTGAGACGCACTGGATGAAACTTCTGTCACTGTCCCACCAAGGCCAGTCTTGGTTCATTAAAAAGAAAGAGAGAGAGAGGGAGAGGAGAAGTTGATGACAAAGGGAAACTGAAAATCCAATCCTGGGAAATTCAGGGAAAGCCAGAGATCCGGGGAAAGAAAAGCAGGCAGGTGGGCAGATATGAACAAGTCTGGGCTCTGCTTCCTCAGAGTTCTCCAAATTCCCCTGCGTGCTGCTCTGCAGATGACGCCTCTCCCTGCATCTCCTCCCCGCCTCCTGTACCTGGGCACTACTCCCCAGGCACTCCCATCATGCATTGGGGCAGCAGTTTGTGTTTTTGACTCCTCCTCTCACATCCAGGATCAAGACAAATGGTTTCCCATGTTTGTGTGATGTTCTCAATGGCTCGTTCTGGGACTAGACACTATCAATGGTGGATGTGAGCAAAGAGCTGAGGTGGGTGTCAGAGGGATCCTTAGAGAAAGCTTGTTCAGCACTTTTTAAAACTATTTGTATTTATTGATTGATTTTAGATAGAGGAATGGGGGGAGAGGAAAGGAGAGGAGAGAGAGAAGGGGAGAGAGAAACATTGATTTGTTGTTCTAGATATCTATGCATTCATTGGCTGACTCTTGTATGTGCTCTGGCCAGAACTGAACCTGCCACCTTGGTGTATCAGGACAGCGCTCTAACCAACTGAGCTACATGGCCAGGGCTGTTCAGCACTTTTTAAAACTCTATGGAGAAGCTGGGCAAAATTTAAGATTACCTCAATCAGTGGTCCACAAACTCATTAGTCAACAGAGAAAAATATCAACAAGATGACGATTGAAATTTCTTTGGAGAGCCACATTTTTTAAACTTAAACTACCTAGGTAGGTACATTGTTATTAACACAATTAGGGTACTCCTAAGCTGGCCTTTGCTAAAAACTCAAGAGGCCAAAGAGCCACATGTGGCTCTCGAGCCGCAGTTTGCCGACCACTGGGCTAGAGAATCCCCACTTTGCTCTACGTGACTAGATTCCAGCATCTTTTTTGTTGCCCAGAGTCCTTATAAGGCGAGAGAGTAACATAGGAGGTGTATGTAGCTTGACTCTAGCTGGGAAGAAGGAGGACAAAGCATAGAATCTATTAGCATATATATCCTCTCTGCTTCTCACTGGGAATTAAATCTAAATTTCTCTCTGTTCCCCACACCCTAACCCCCCCACCAAGTGCACAAACATTTTACCCCAAACTATCCAACTCACAGGGGAAGTGGGATGAGCAATGATAGTTACCATTTACTGAGCACATACTACTTATATGCCTGACAATCTTCGCAATACTTACTTTGGATTCTTTCATCTAAGCCTCACAGTAATGCCACAAGGTGAGTACCACAATGATAGCCTTAGGTACAGACCTTGCCTGGTGGGTACCCACCACCACTCCATCTAAGAGCCAGGATGGCAACCAAGGCGGTCAGCTTTCAAAGCCTGTGCCCTTGACCACAAAGCCATGCTGCCTCCTCCCTAGGCAGTAAGATCTCCTATGTTTACATTTTCCCTCTCTGTTTACATTCATTACTCATTTGTTGTCAGTCAACATCCGAAGAGCACTAGGCACAGGTGGTCCAAGGTGGGTAAGACTGGTCTCCCTCAAGCAGAAGCACACGAGTCTATGGAGCAGACGAGGAGAGAGCGGTGTCATGGCTGCATAGGCGAGAGGTGTCACGGGGGCGTGAATAAGATGCCAAGGAAAGCCAGTGACTAACCCTCATTAGGGAAGTTGTAGAAAGCTCCATGGAGGTCTTGACATGTTAGTCTGTGAAACAGCAGGCATGAGCAAATGTTTGCTGAGTGAGTGGACAGCAGAAGTTCATCTGGCAGAGAGGAGGAAGATAAATGGAGGAAACAGTAGGTGGTAATGTGAGAAGGGTGGTTGCATGCTGTTTGCTACTTTCTCCATTAATTGAGCTTCACTGGGGACGCTGAGAAATTCCAAATCTGTAGGTCCAGGAGAAATGAGCTGGTGACTTCCGAGTTTTCTGCCTGAAAACATCTAGTTTATATTCTTACTCTCTACAAGGCTATTTTGCAAAAAGGCACTCCTTATCCATGTTAGCATCACTCTAGGGTCCTTGGCTGGTTTTCTGGGGGGCTTCTAGAAAGCAAGCTAGCCGAAACCGGTTTTGCTCAGTGGGTAGAGCATCAGCCTGCAGACTAAAGGGTCCCAGATTCGATTCTGGTCAAGGACATGTACCTTGGTTGTGGGCACATTCCCAGTAGGGGGTGTGCAAGAGGCAGCTGATTGATGTTTCTCTCTCATCGATGTTTCTAACTCTCTATCCAGCCCCCTTCCTCTCTGTAAAAAAATCAATATATTTTTAAAAAATAGAAAGCAAAGCTACTCAAAGAGTCAGATTATTTTTAAAAATCAGCTTTTTCAGGTATACTTTATGCATACTAAAAACCACTAATTTTGGATGGATAATTCCATGAGCTTTTAGCACGTGCATACAGTAATGTAACCATCCCTACAATCAAGTTATAAAACAGTTCCCTTTTTGTTAAATGCCCATTAGCAATGAATCCCCTCCCCGAGCCATGGCTCTGGGGTCCACTGATCTTTCGATCACCTTAGCTTTGCTTCGCTAGGATTTTATGGAGATGTAATCAAACAAGAAGTAGTCATGTCGTCTATCATCTTTCATTTAGCAAAATGCTTCAGAGATTCATCCGTGCCTATTGCACAAGTCACTCATTCATTCCTTGTTATTGCCGAGTAGCATCCCATTGTATGAATAAGCCATAATCTGTTCATCTATAAAACAAGTGGACAGGTACCGAATGAATGAAGATGCTACAAACGTGTACATGTTTATGTGCACACATATTTTTAATGAGATACCACTTTATTACTATTTTATTGTATCCCTTTTCTCTTAACTGTAAATTCAGCTATCTCATTCCTTCTATCCTCCACTGGGTACATCTATGTGTTAATGTTATTAACATTTTTATGTCGACCTACTATCTTGCTGAATTATTTTATTGGGTTATTTTATCATGAACTCTCTAGGATTTTCCAAGCATATTCTTATGTCTCCTGCATAATATTTCCTTTTTTCATAACCATTAGGCTATGATCGCTTCCTCTAATTGAATTACATTAGCTAGTACTTTGAGAAGAAGCTAAACTGGACCTAGTGTGAGATGGGCCCAGTGTGAATGCACCCAGTAGGGCTGCATCTAGCACTACATAATGCAATTGTCTTGCAACTGTACAGAATGGGATACGGTCCTCACCATTTAGACACTAAGCTTTCTTCTCTTCCTCTGTCAGGATGCAAATTCCATGTGTAATATTTTGACCTCTCTCTCTCTCTTTAACAGTCTACCCTAGCGACTCACCTTCCTTTTCCTCGTTTTAAGGGCATTTCTTTGGGGAATCTCAGATAACATAAAGAACCCCCAGATGTGTATTCCAGTGGCCCACCCCCTTCCACCCTCGCCGCCAGCACAGCATCCTCTGTGCTGGGGGTGGGCCTGGGTCATAGATGGGCCCCCACATCCTGGCCTTGTGGGGCCACAGCGGGCGGCTCCTTCTCCAAGATGGTCTTCAAAGGCTCACTGTGCCTCTGTCTCCCTGCTGTGTCACCCATCAGCTGTGATGTCTAACGGCTCCCCTTGGCAGCCACGGCCCATGAGGTCATTTTCTCGCCACATGGCTTCCTCCAGCACTTACCCCTTGGCTGTGACTCGGTGTTTACCGTCACATCGACCTGTGAGGAACACGGTGCCGAAGAACGAAGGCTGGCACCGAGGTGGGTGCAGACAGGTTCCTGGGGGGTGTGGGAGGCTGGGAGCATGGGGGATACCCGCGTGCGAGGCCGCCGCCTCTCTTCAGATCCTGGCAGGACATCAAGTCCCAAAAGGAAGAGAATGACCCGTCGTGTCTGGTCTAGTCCGAGCTGTTGTTTGTAAGAAGGGAAAAGCAGCTGTCTGTCTGCGGGCCAGGCGCTGAGCGAGGGCCCCCAAAGCCAGTGGGTGTGCATGAACCATGGTGACCTCCGTGCAGAAGGAATAGCTCTGGGGAATGCTGCCCTTTGTTTGGGGGGCAGGGGGAAGGGGGGCAGCCAATACCATACACCCCGCACAACCACCTTGGGAAAGAGCAACAGCAAGTCCTTTCTGAGATGGAGGTGCAGATCCAGGAGGGAGAAGGCAAGCAACACTGGAGTCCTCCATACTCGGCAGGACTGTCAACTTCTAACTTCAGTGACATCTCAAATTTCATTCAGCTATGACACGGGCATGGACACCCGATACACAGCTCCTTGTTTTGTCTAGAACTATAAGTTTTGTGTGTGTTTTTTTCCTGTGGGATCGCCGATGGGTCAGAGGAAGACCAAGCTAGAGCCCTACCAGCGTCCAACCTAGTTGTGTCTGCTCATAGAATCAGCCTCTTTCGTAAATGTCTTGGTCGCATGCTGGGCTCTCAGAGGTCTCTGGCCTCGACCTCAGTCTCTCAGAGATGGTGTGTGAGCAGTGCCCGCTGCTACCGTATGGAGAGGGTGGGGATGAGCCTTCTGGCTTCTCTGCTTCCTATAGGACCTGGTGATTAATCTGCCACTGGGGTTCAAATATGAGTCTAGGGTTTCCTGGCTCCCGAGAGACCATTTCCAGATCCTGACCATGACACATGGGAGCCAAAGGGGGTACCAACAAGCTAAGCTCTAGGCTTCCTATCCCTGGACTCTGCAGTGCAGCCAAGCTGACCTTGGTGGGGCTGCACTCCGGCCAGGATGAATCTGTGTACTTGGAGGGTGACTTTAGGGAGGAGACCAAGAGCTTCTTCTCTCTTCTTCTTCCTCCTCCTCCTCCTCCTTCTTTTTCTCCTCCTTCTTTTCCTCTTCCTTCTTCTTCTTTTTCTCCTCCTCCTTCTTCTTCTCCTCCTCTTCCTCCTCCTCCTTCTTCCTCTTCCTCCTCCTTCTCCTCCTTCTCCTTCTTCTCTTTCTCCTCCTCCTCCTCCTCTTTCTTCTCCTTTCCTTCTTTTTCCTTCTCCTCGTCCTCCTCATCCTTCTTCTCCTTTTCCTCCTCCTCCTCTTCTTCTTCCTTCTTCTCGTCCTCCTCATCCTTCTTCTTCTCCTTTTCTTCCTCCTTCTCCTTCTCCTCCTTTTCCTCCTCCTCCCTTTCTCTTCTCCTTCTTCCTCTCCCTCTCTTACAGCACCTGCTCTCTGGGCCTCACAAACTTAGGCACGTGAGTTCAAGCTCCAAAGGAGGTAAGAACAACCCAGAGTGACCGTGTGGTCTAGTCCAGTGGTGTTCCAACCCAATTTCAAGACACTTTCTTTTTAAAATATATATATATATATATTATTGATTTTTTACAGAGAGGAAGAGAGAGAGAGAGATAGTTAGGCACATCGATGAGAGAGAATCATCGATCAGCTGCCTCTTGCACACCCCCCACTGGGGATATGCCCGCAACCAAGGTACATGCCCTTGACCAGAATCGAACCCGGGAACTTTCAGTCCGCAGGCCGACGCTCTATCCACTGAGCCAAACCGGTTTCGGCAAGACACTTTCTTTTTAATTAACAATAATCTAACTCGGAGGCCCAATATGCCAGACAGATGAAAGCAGAGCTGGCCTGCTGGGGCAGGTAAGAAGGGAGCAGACCTTGTAGGATAATATACCCCAGGACTTCACAAATATTATCCTATGGAAACCACTGGTCTTTTTCAAACCCATCATCTCCTAGATCAGTGGTCAGCAAACTCATTAGTCCACAGAGCCAAATATCAACAGTACAACAATTGAAATGTCTTTGGAGAGCCACATTTTTTAAACTTAAACTTTTTCTAACGCCACTTCTTCAAAATAGACTCGCCCAGGCCGTGGTATTTTGTGGAAGAGCCACACTCAAGGGGCCAAAGGGCCGCATGGGGCTCATGAGCCACAATTTGCCAACCACTGTCCTAGTTAGAGAAGCTGTGATTTAATGAATAAAATAAGTTGTCTTGCAAATTGCAAAAGGCAGAAACTTAAAACCGTTCTCTGAGCTTTTCATTCCATTATTCCATTCCCCCACGCCTTAATCTAATTGTAAAGACCATATGCCGCTCATGTTCAAGGGTAAGCCTACATGTTGATGCCCCAGAGGTTTCACTGGCAAGAAACAATTCACCATTAAACACACATAGTCCATCAGTCACATTCAACATCACAGGAAGTGAAAAATTCTAATGTGGTCCCATCTGACTAGTCCTTACTCAATGACTTGCTTCCGTCTGGCCCTAACGAGACAGCCCAAATAAAGTCTCCTTGAAGCACCAGTCATGCTAAAGTCACAATGACACAGACATACATTGCCTACTCAGCACTCTGCTTAGCTTAGGTCTCTCCTGGTGAACGGACTGCTGATAAATGAGTGCACAAGCCTCAGAATGTTGACAGACCATTTCATAGACTTGCTTACGTCAAGCTTACTTGAGGTCTACAGAGCAGAGAAGCCAATGAAATGACTTTAGGCGTGGTTAGAACTCCCTTCGGAAAGAACACAGGTAGACGTGAGTTCCAAGGAGACACTGAAGAGAAAGGTGTCAGACACATTCAACCCCCCGTCAAGACAGCTAGCTGGGAGGGATGGGAATCAGGGGGCTATTCACCGCATGGCCAATAACTTGGAAGCACACCTTGCTGCTACGTGTGTGTTCGGGCAATTACGAGGCAATTACACCTGCAAACTACCTGCAATTAAAAGCTGGAATTAAAAGTTAGACTCTCTGGGGGGGTTGTGCTTGGGAAGCAGTGGCTGCTGATGTTTAATGGTGAACCTTCAGGTTGACGGCTTTCCTACTTTGTTGACATGCTCATACCCCCTGAGTGCACATGTGCCTCTAGGAGCTGTTAGATAGGTGACCCATTGATAGAACCACTAATCATAGTGGGCAGACGGCTCTGATTCTGCGATGGTTCGAAGCAGTGCTTGTCGGGCCTGCTCTTGGGCCATGGATGTTCACAGTCAGATGTTTTCGATTTGTCTTCCAATGCGACGTGGACTCAAACGTTTGGCAGATGTATCATTTCTCCATTCTCCCCTGCTGCTCACTCTTCAGTTTGACGTTCCTTCATTTAATGGTAGCAGCGGTGTTGTACGCTTCTCATAGATCTTCATGACGTGTCTGAACCCAACGCCATACAAGTGGAGAATGGCCATCGAACTCGGTCCTCTGAGGACGCGGGGGTTCTCATTGCCAGCTCTGCAAAAAGGAATCCCCTGCCAGGGAGGATGAACAGGTGTGATGCTCTTGTTTAAATGGACAGTGACACAGGCGAATTCTTCCTCCTGGAGAAAAGAGTGGGAGTCCCCATAGTCTCATCTTCAACCCCGTGTCCTGTCTGGGCACCCCGACATTGTCTGACCTGGAGACAGGAGCTTAGGTACCTTAGGTACCTGGTGTTGCCCTCCTTTCATTGAATCTGTGGTATCACCTAGTCCTGGAACCCATTCTGCTGTGTCTGTGTGAGCAGAAGCCTCCTGGGCCATCTTCACCCTTCTCATGACTCCACCACCCACTTCAGCCACCACGAAGCTCACCAGCTCCAAGTTCGTCTAGCTCAGCTGCCTGCTCCCACATTCACTCCTGCCTTCCATTGCACTGCCTCCCGAATGTTGAATCTGCTGTTTATGGTGAAGCCATTAAACTCCCCAAAGACAGAGAGCGTGGCCATACTGTGTTAGAAATCTCCACGTGGGTATTTCAGCATTTTTGAGAGCGGTGGGCATGGACAGATGCTCCCCCCAACAAACAGGGGGGAGGGAAGGGAGGGGAGGGGGGGGAGGGCACACAGACCAGGATGAACTTTGAACTTTACTAATGCCAGGCACAGTCTACTCTCTCTAGGATGCTGCTAACACAACCCAGACATAGAGGCATCAGAGTTGTGCTCAAGTTTCTCAAAAGACTAAGACAAGGCTCGTGTGTGTGTGTGTGTGTGTGTGTGTGTGTGTGTGTGTGAGAGAGAGAGAGAGAGAGAGAGAGAGAGAGAGAGAGAGAGAGAGAGAAATATCAGGAGTGCTTTGTAACTTACATGCTTAGGAAAATGATTATTCTGCAATTGTATAACACAGGCTTAGAGCTCTGAGTACACAAAAGAGTTTATTATTATATTATTATTAATTATTGTACTATTTCCCATTTGAATAACTGTAAACCTACTTTTGCCCTAACCATTTATATATATGATATCTTTTAATGCTCATTATTTCCACCCTGTGATTACTTTCAGGACCCTAAACCCGGCCCCGAGGCTATATTTTTTTAATCCGAGGGCTACATATACACACATTCAGGTCATAATAATCTGTGGTGGGTGCCTTCTCCCGGTAGGAAGATGTTGGGGTGAGAAGGTGAGCTTCATGATTCAAAATCTGGTGGATAATGACTGTCAGACAGAGAAGAATTTTTTTTAAATTTCCATAAGCCCAGTATTTTAATTAGATCATTTCATAGTTTTGCAGAGGAGTCATCTTTTACAGAAAAAAAAAAAATTTCCCAACACAAAGGACCAAAAAAGAAAGAAAGAAAAATGAGACCCATGGGAAATAATTTCTTCACAAGGCAGCGATTGAACTGATCCATTTGGAACCCTTAGCCCATGTTGCTGCATGCTAATTGCAAGTCATTTGTAAGCAGAATCAGCTTGGGTCACGACTGATTGAATGCTGCGAAGCTGGCCTGCCCAGCTTGGGAGGGAGGTGTGCACAGAGCCCCGGTTTTACAAGACCCATGGAGGGAGCGTCAATCTGGATGAAACAGAACAACAAGCTAGAACGCCACAGATGACACAGACCTTGGCAGCCTTTCAGAAGCGACATGCTCAGTCTTCATTTACTCCTCACATCCCAACAGTGGGGGGGAGGGGAGAGAGCCACAGACTGAGGGTGGCACCTCTGTCCCCAGTGGGGCTTTCTCCATCCCCATGTCCCTGTTGAAAGCATGCCTTCTGGGAAGATGGATGGAATAACCCCGTTTTCACATCCTAACTTCAGATACCCGATGGTGCTCCATGATGACTCCATCCTGCTGGGTCATGAAGGGTCGTTTTCTTTCTTCTCTGTGTTTGCCATTTCAGAGAGGATCTGAAATTCCAAATTCTTCAGGAGGGGGAGTCAATGTGTGCACTGAGAGTTGACGTCTTCAGACTTTGCACATTTGTGAGTATGAGCATCCAGTGGAGATAAGGATGCTCGGGGTAGGAGGACCTTTGGATACGGGGAGTAGTGAGTTCATCTTGAAGGAGATAGAGGGGAAGCCTGGGCTGAGCTACAGGGACCTTGCCCTCCTCCTTGAACACATACCAATCATTCATTTTACAGGAGGTGGTCCTTCCTTGTAGAGTTTCCATGAGCCATGGCTATTGCATCTCTTGGTAGGATCTTTTCCTTCCATAAACTTAGACGCCAAGGCCATGTGCTAGCTCGGGAAGGACATTTGTCACCCTTCCTGGCAAGAAGACACCTTGAGCTGTTAATATTAGAACCAAATTCCTTCAGCCTTTGTAGACTCCTGTATAAAATGATACCGCACAGCCTCCATTCCCCTTTTAAGTGGCCTGCTTGATGTCCCAAGTCCCCATGAGGCTAATCCCCACCAGGGCGGCTCAGGGAACATTTGGGTCCTTCTCAGTTTCAGAAGGGGTCACTGAGGGCACTTAAGCGTGAACCTGGGGCAAGCAAGCAGAGCACATCCTTGAACCCCAGCCTTCTGCTCTTGGGCAACAGGAAGTTACGGAATTGTCTTCCAACTACATTTGAAGGGAGTGCACTTGTGGAGGAGAATAGTGGGTCTGTGTTTGAACTCAGATTCTACTGTGTCAGGACACGTGACCGGGGCGCGTTATTCAACCTCTCTGAGTGTTGTCTCTGCATCTGTTGAAAAGAAGAATGGGCACCTCTCAGGGGTATTGTGAAGCTTAGTCATCCGTGATGGAAGGGCCTGGCCCCTCGTAAGCTCTCAATACGGCACGGCTATTCTTAGGGTTGGAGTAAGCAGGGTGTGTTTACAGGTTCTTGGACGGGATGGCCAGAGATGAGTGAGGATGAGGATCAAGTTCTACTCCCTGTGTTCCGTGGGTCAAGGCCAGAGTGAGGACACAAGACTGTCTTGACCGCCGGATCCATCTGGCATTGGCATCTTGCGGATACTAGGAAGGGTTGGTACTGTGATGGGTGGTGAAAATCAGAAATGGCAGGCGAGCTGGGGCCTGGCCAGGGCTGATGGGCTCTTCCTGCTCATCCCAACGAGCTTGGTCCGTCTCTCTGGGACTCTTTCTAGAGGTGCCAAGTTGATCATCAAGGCTGACTGCATCGTGACAATGAAAACCAAGCACGTGTGTTCCTCAGGGTTCGTGTGCCACCTGCCAGAGTGGCATGGGCTGTTTTGCAGAGCAAAGCAAAGGGGCAACTCATCTCTGCACACGCTGAGCCCTGGCACCCCCTCCCCTCCCCCTCGCGAGGAGGGTGGAGAGCGCTGTCTGGCCACTTGGCCTTCTCTTTATTAATAGACATTTGGGTAATGCCACCTGGGCGAAAGCGGAAAGCCCTGGCAGCAGAGGGCATGTATTTTAAGACTCCGTAGTTTATATTTAGGGGCTGGAAGGATGCCCCCTCGGGAGACATGTAAGAAGAGGAAGCAAGATTAAGAGCCAAGCACCTGGCCCCGGGGGCAAATGTCATCTCCCAAAGTAGCCATGCTCGTCACAGGTGCACGCCCAGCGGAGGGAGGCACAGAGGAAGGTGGGGACCCCGCTGCCCAGGGCGCTGAGGGGTCAGTCACCAAAGTCAGGGATGGACCAGTGAGGGAGGGGGATCCTTGCTGTACAATCATTCACTGGGCGCAATACCTTCACGCTCACTGCGGACCGATTCGGGGACAATGCGAAGTAGATTGATGGGCATCAGGGGCCTGAGACGTACCCTTCCCTCCCCACGCCCCCACCCCGGGTGTCCTAAAAATTGACATCATCATTTGAGGCGGAAGAGGAGGGTGATGTGATAATCTGGCGTACACTTAGCACTTGCCTATGGAGATGGTTCAGTCTATTCCTGGATCATTTCAAAATTAATATTGTATTACTGCCTCCCCTAAAGCCGGGTAATCGCTGTGCAGAACAACAGCCATCAGCCACATGTTCTTCAGCTGCCTGCCACTTATGATCTCATTTTATCCTCATAACACCCATGTAGAATTTGCTAAATAGCCTCGGATATTTTAACGTAAAAGCTATTAATACAATCATTGTAGAAATTGTTGTAAAACCAGAAAACACGAATTAAAAATATAAAAGATTCCCCCGCCCCATAGAAAACCAGTTAATATTTTAGTGGCTCTACTTCCATTGTATTTCCACACCTGTTTTATGCATTTAACATATTTTGCATGCAACGATGAGCACCATTTTTTTCAGCCAACACTATACCATATGAATTGACTATGCAGAGAGTTTTTCTATGCAGAATTCTTTGCAAATACAATTTTAACATCCAAGGATGTGTCACAATATCCTTAATAAATTCTCGATGTTCAGAATTACTTGACGGCCAATATTTTTCTGTTGTGGATAAGTCATAGTCTGGGTGAGGAGTGGGGGCTTGCTTTTACAAGCTCAAATATCTGGTCACCTCGTCCACCAATGGCCAGCCTGTGAGAATGGGAGGGAGGACCATACCACCAGCACTTTCCTCCGTGCCTGACTCACAACCATGAGACAAAGAGATAGATGGTCAACCCAGCCAATGGAATAAAACAGAGGATTGCAGACCCAAGTTGGTACCTGCAGTCCCATTCAAATATACTTGCACAGATTAAAACTAAGGAAAGTATTTTAGATCAGTGGTTACAGACCTGGCTGGCACAACAGAATCACCTCAAGAGTTTATTAAAGTAAACTCATAGTTCTAAAGTAGAGCTTGAAAATCTGTATTAAATAACTACAGAGAGAGAGAGAGAGAGAGAGAGAGAGAGAGAGAGAGAGAGAGAGAGAGAGAGAGAGAGAGACAGGATGGCCCCAAAGCAGACTTGCTCACATTGCTTTGAACGCTTTTGCAACTTCCTCATGGTCATTGCTGACTTCGAAGGAATGCTTGCTAAGTTATTTGTGCCATAGCCCTGGGATGGTCATTATCACAGGGCAATGCCAAGAGGGCCGGTGGGCCAGTGTACAGTGCTGATTCCCTGGTCTCCTACTGAAAGGAAGTGCCAGCTGATGGATGGGACACACAGTAGTCACCGGAGCTCAGGTGTGGGCATGTGCTCTGTAACCTCTGACCCCACATGGAGGGGCCCCTCTGGATGCCCGGAGTAAGGAAGATGTGTGTTGTGTCAAGGGTGTGGAAAAGGAGCTGGCCCTTTAACCCTGGCTTACATGGGAACAAGCTGGGAAAGCAAAGCCTAGCTGGAGGCTGCCATCAACAGCTGAGCACAGTTGGCATGAAGTTCGGCAGGAACTCATGAGTGTGTTTAGAGACTATTCCAAACACCGCGATGGTGAGAAGATTGTGCATCTGCTTAAATTTTGGTGTCAACCATACATGTGTAGTTTGGGAGAGTCGTGTGAGAGTCAGATGATGTTCTGAGATCAGGTCACCTTTCAAAGATGACCTTATGGTATCCTGGGCTGATGATCTCCTAAGAACTTCCAGACAGAGTGTTCCATGTGCGGTCCAGAGGGGAAAGCACCCGATACTGCTGCCTGCAGAGCCCACCTGGGACTGACTCACCCGGCTGGATTCCCCTCCTTCCAACATCATGGTTCATCATGAGGCTAGCCAGGTCTGCCTGTGAGGTGGTACAGACAGCTGCGGGATGATTCAGCCAGCAGATCCCAGCTTGTTCTCACTTCTCCCATTGGCTGGCTAGCCTGGGCCCCGGGATGGAAATATTACCTTGCCTTGGGAGGCCACGAAGGGAAACAGATGCAATGCAGTCTCACACAGCGAGGCCCTGCTGACTGCTAACCACACTGAAAGACGAGATACCGCCAGGCAGAGTGGGATATGCGCTCATCTTGCCTGGAAACGCATCGCCATGGCCCCGGAAGTTACCCCAAAACGATGGCACCATTCCAGGGAGGCGGGGTGGAGAGACCCCATGCAATAGGAAAGGGTAGCTTTCCCTTATTCAGCAGGTCAAGGAAATGCCCATGACACTACGTGCTCCCCAAAAGAAACCTCTCCTGCTTGAATGACAGGAGAGGAGCAATGGGAGCCAGAGAAGAAGGAGAAGAATTAGATGTGTGTCATTGGTATCAAAGCCAAGTTGGGGCAGGATTGCTGGGAGACACGGTCACCACTGTTTCACCCTGCACCTTCTCAAGCCAACCAACCAACCAACCAACCAACAAACCAAAAAAGCATGTTCCCTGGCAGGCAACTCGGATGCTCTGGAAAAAGTCTTTCCTCTCTGGTTTCAATAATAGACTTTTTCTTAAAATTAAAAGGGATAAGAGGTTGGAGTCTGGGCTGAGCATCATATTGGCAGGGTGTGTTTTCCCTTCATCCTCCTCAACCCACTACATTAGAACCTGTCGAAGGTTTCTATCAAGCCCACCCCACCGTCATGCCACGGGCACCGGGGTCCTCTGTGCACTCAGGGGACTGGCGATTGGTGTTCTTTGGCCCTGAGTTGTATGTTGCCATTCTTTCTTTGCTTTCTCTGTCTCTGGGCCTCTGCCATTTTCGAATCACCCTCATGATTTCCCCTGCTCATCTTGTATTCCAGGGATTTAGAATCCAGTCCTCCCTTTCCTCCCGTTCTATGAGGTTACAACTGTGCCCACTGATAGGAATGCTTTTACTCTAAAAGCCCATCATCTGAGATGCTGTAGATACTTTTTCTACAAAGACTAGGTAGAAAGACTCATCTATACATAAATAGACAGAGAGACAGATTGAAAGATAGATGATAGATATAGATAGATAGATAGATAGATAGATAGATCTATTGGTAACTCTAACCCCCACATTATTCAAGGATCACCCGTGTTCTCAATACTTATAGGCATAACTGTATTATATAACTTTTTTGAGATTTCCACAATGCCCAGGCAAACAGCGAGCCTTCGCCAAATACTTACTGACTTCTGCTCTGTGATTCCAAGCATCTCCACCTCCTTCTCTAATAGGTTCAGTGCAAACCACAGTCTGAGTCCCACACGGTCACGTTACTATTTTTTTTTTCTCTAATTCAACAGTCCTTGCCATTTAACGTGATTCAATAAAACACAGGGGGTTTCATTGGGAACTTAACTACAAATTAAGAGCAAAGAATTCATAGAATTGACTGCTCTTTAAATATAGTGTAGTCCAGCCAGCTAACAGTTTTTTTACGGGAGATGCTATACGGGGCAGACATGAGATTGGGGTGCACGCAGCCAAACAAGCAAACAGTGTGCGGGCCTCAGAGTATGTCCTGTGATTATGCTATATGAGTAATAAGGTGGTTATTAGTCATTATTGGCTAATAATGTGCATACTTCCCAGGCGGTCGATCCCAGAGCCAGTATAAACAAGCCCTAGATGTTCTCCTTTTGTTTGCTGCATGTGCTCACGGAGAAGGGCTGGGGACGAGGGATCCCCTCTGTAGACGTACGGTATGGCTCACTCACATGTACCTGCTGCATTTGCTACCCGGAAATCTAGGGTGTTGAAAGGGTCTGAACTTCAGTGTGCTTTGTGCATAAGAGGAGCTAGAAGAGCCGAAACCAGTTGGGCTCAATGGATAGAGCATTGGGCTATGGACTAAAAGGTCCCAGGTTCGATTCCAGTCAAGGGCATATACCTTGGTTGCAGGCACATCCCCAGTAGGGGGTGTGCAGGAGGCAGCTGATTGATGTTTCTCTCTCATCAATGTTTCTAACTCTCTATCCCTCTCCCTTCCTCTCTGTAAAAAAAAAAAAAAAAAAAAAAAAAAAAAAAAAAAAAAAAAAAAAAAAGGAGCTAGAAGAAAATGGCACATTTCTACAAGCATCAGACTTAATACACTGTGAGATAGTGTGTCTGATCCTGGGCAAAGACATAGATCTATATGGTCACACAGCACATCTGCAGATACACAGGTAGGTAGGAAGGAGGGGAGAAAGGAGCTGTTCCCTTATCTGCCCCTCCTCCCCCCATACTCTCCCTTCCTTGTGCTTTGGAGCACGTTTTCCTAGACATTTTTTCTAGGTCATGAGGATCTCGGGAATGCTCTTCAGAAGCAAATTAATGTTGGCAACTTAGTGAAGATTGAGCTAGAAGGGAGAACACGAGTCAAGAGAAGTAAGTCAGTCAGGATACTCATAAAATAATGCAGGCGTAAGATGAAGAAGCCATAACGGAAAATCAGCCACAGGAGAAAGACCGAATTGCAGGCACAGGCCTGAGGCAGGATCAATAGGGCTCATTGGCCCGTGGATTCTATGGGATGAAAGGAAGAGAGGACCCGTGATTGATTTTGATGTTCAGAGGACAGAGTGAGTGGTGACACCATTAACGGGGATCGAAGACCAGAGGAAGAAAACAGGATTAAGGAACGGAGCACCGGGACCTGCCGTGTTGGAGATTTATGCGTGGGTTCTTTAAATACAGTTGAGCCCAGCGAGCGAACAGTCAAGGGAGATATTCAGAAATATATGGGTCTGATGCTCAGGCCACAAAGCATGGCTGGGATATAAATTTCAGAGCCCTGTGAACATAATGTTATAATGTCTTCACTGGCTCCCAAATTTCATAGAAGTTCCGAAGTATCTATATAAAATATCAAAATAATTTGCTTCCTGCTGAAACCGGTTTGGCTCAGTGCATCAGCCTGAGGACTGAAGGGTCCCAGGTTCGATTCCAGTCAAGGGCATGTACCTGGGTTGTGGGCACATCGCTGGTGGGAGGTGTGCAAGAGGCAGCTGATCGATGATTCTCTCTCATCGATGTTTCTAACTCTCTATCCTTCTCCCTTCCTCTCTGTAAAAAATCAATAAAATATATTTTTAAAAAATAATAATAATTTGCTTCCTAATATCAGACAGCTTAGATCCTAGATCATCTTGTCCTTCATCTATTCCAGGAAGGATGTGTGCAGCAGTATTACCTAAGGCGGGGGTGGGGAACATCCGGCCCGAGGGCCATGTATGGCCCGATACATCATTTGGTCTGTCCCTGCCAAGGCATCAGGGGAGAGGTCATAAAATGTTGGACCAAGCCGGCACCAGTTTGGCTCAGTGGATAGAGCGTCGGCTTGCGGACTGAAAGGTCCCGGGTTCGATTCCGGTCAAGGGCATGTACCTTGGTTGCGGGCACATCCCCAGTAGGGGGTGTGCAAGAGGCAGCTGGTCGATGACTCTCTCATCGATGTTTCTGACTCTCTGTCCCTCTCTCTTCCTCTCTGTGAAAAATCAATAAAATATATTTTTAAATGTTGGACCAAGTACAGGAGACTAATGTATAAGTTGATACTTCTGCATGGCCTGTGAATGATGTTATAAATGGCCAATGGCCCTTGGCAGGAAAAAGGTTCCCCACCCCTGACTTATGGTGACAGGAACTGGAAAACGGGGAGACCTGCTAAGAGGTTCTCCAGAAGACGGTTGTTATGTGGGAATGAGGCCTGGACCAGCTTCCTGGCAGGAGGCGTGGACCGAAAGCATAGGACATGCAACAGACAACAAAGAACAAACACACACAGAGAACAGGGGACATGGTCAAGGTCTGCTCTGTCTGAAAACCGTACCCTGAATGCAGACTCCAATACTCCTCAGTGGTCTTTCCGCTGGAACAAGGATTTTTCAAAACACCCCAGGGGATTAAGAACAGCAGGATGCATGCGCCACGGCTCAGCAAGTCACACAGTCAGTCCTTCATTATCGTCCACACCTCTGCTTAAGGTTTAGACACATGCCCTGTGCATTTCCTATAGTTCAGTGGTCGGCAAACTCATTAGTCAACAGAGCCAAATAGCAACAGTACAACGATGGAAATTTCTTTGGAGAGCCACATTTTTTCAACTTAAACTATCTAGGTAGGTACCTTGTGATTCACTTAATGAAGGTTCTCCTAAGCTGGCCTTTGCTAAACACTCAAGGGGCCAGAGAGCCCCATATGGCTCTCGAGCCGCAGTTTGCTGACCACTGCTACAGCTTGCTTTAGGATCACAGTAACAGTCACGTGTCCACTTGGGTGGTGGCTTGGGTTTGTCTGTTCCTGGAGAACCAACCACATTACAGTCTCCAAGGAACACAGGGAGCAATGATATCTTCTTCGTTGGCTGACTAAGAACAGCCCCATCCTTGGGGTGCACAGTCTTGGGGTGCTCTCACAAAGCTTAATCCTGAGCTGGGCCACCGCAGCTCACTGTCCCCTGCCCCTCAAAACCACACAAATGCAGGCTCAGCTGCAGGGCCAGGCACGCTCCTGGCCAGGTGACCGTGAACGTTAGTCCCTCTCAGCTCAGTAGGACAAACCAGACTCCTAAGCCGTCCTCCCTGCCCTGCCCACCTGTCTGGAGCTACTCTCCCTTCTCTGAGGAAGGAGCATGCTGCTGGCTCCTGACAAGTGTGTCTTTGGAGAAAACACACTTTGCATTAGGAAGTACAATAAAGCACCTCCGCATTGTAACGGAAATACCAGGATGAGCAGCTGGTGAACAATTTTTTTTAAATATATTTTTATTGATTTTTTACAGAGAGAGGAAGGGAGAGGGAAAGAGAGTTAGAAACATCGACGAGAGAGAAACATTGATCAGCTGCCTCCTGCACACCCCCCACCGGGGATGTGCCCGCAACCAAGGTACATGCCCTTGACCAGAATCGAACCCAGGACCCTTGAGACAGTAGGCCGATGCTCTATCCATTGAGCCAAACCGGTTTCAGCACTGGTGAACAATGTTGAGTTGGACCCAGATAATCGACAGAAAGCATTAATATTGAAGGGCTGGGTCTATGACTCTCAAATGGCCTTAGCTAGCCTGTAGGCCATGGAGGGAAGGTTAAGCTCTCAGCAAGGACTCTGCCCTGGACCCAGGCAACAGGCAGTCTTAGGTGATGAGGAGAGGAGCCCAGACTGAGATTCCTTCCCCCCACCCCATTTCCCAAGGACCCCCTCCCTCCACACCCCACCGCCCCTCTGGGTGCCCTTGTCATTTCCAGCTAGCGTTCTGGTTTGCTAGCCCGTGGCTTTGAGCAAGTGGCTGACATTCTTTGATAAGAAGCTGAGGCTAGAAGTATCCATCTACTAGATTTACTGTGAGGCGGTGATTTTAAACATTTTTCATCTCACGGCACACATAACCTAATTACTAACATTCTACAGCGCACGCGCACACCACGCACAAAACAGGTATAATTATGATTTGCTCATACCAGAAGGCTATTGTTGTGTTGGCTGTTATTATTTTTTTCTTTGACAATCTAAGGGAAGAGAAGTCAATGCCCCTGACTAAATAGTCAGGTGCTGCATGTTTTAAAAATTCTTGCACGTGCGCATGCACTCACACATACACACACACACACACACACACACACACACACACACACACACACATACACGGGTTGACATAGCTGCTGTAAGGAATGAGCAGCTACTGTTTGCAGAAGTCTCTAAGTCATTACCTGGCAAGGAGCAGGATTTAATAGATGCTGTTTTTCTTCCTTCCTTGACAAGTATGAGGCAATTTACTTTGCCTCTCAGAGGCTCCTGTTTTCATTCGATAAAAACAGGGGTAAAGGGGATACTTATCACAAAGGGCTGTTTTGATTTAAGAAGTCAAGGTGCCCTAACCGGTTTGGCTCAGTGGATAGAGTGTCAGCCTGAGAACTGAAGGGTCCAAGGTTCGATCCCGGTCAAGGGTATGTACCTTGGTTACCAGCACATCCCCAGTAGTGGGTGTGCAGGAGGCAGCTGATGGATGGTTCTCTCTCATCAATGTTTCTGACTCTCTATCCTTCTCCCTTCCTCTCTGTAAAAAATCAATAAAATATATATATTTTTAAATACATTTTCTGTAACTGTCTGATGATGGTGAAGGCAGTTTCATTGCAGGAAAGCCCACTGAGGCCCACTCCACTGAGGACCTGATCAATGAGCAGGTTACAGCGGGCAAGAGGAATCTTCGTGATTTCGTGTCTTGGAAGTCTAGGATTTAGATGGGGGGAAAAAAACTGTAATGATTTTGTATAAAGAATTCTCATCTAGGAGAGGTTGTAAGTTAACTAAAGTAAAAATATGTATTCTCAAATAAAAATGCTACAGTGGTTGGTTTAGAAAGATCGAGATTCAAATGCAATGAGTTGGAATATGTTTGGGGCTAGAGAAGGGTGAGGTGGTGACGGTAGGAAAATATAGTTACAGAATATCCTCCTGAAGTTAATAAGGTTTTTGTTATCTGTTCTTACTTCTCTTTTTTCTTTTTTTTTTTCTCCCCAGAAAAACAAGCCAAGTTGGGACCAGAGATTGTTCTATTTGCCTTGAACCTCAGGGACGAATGGTAAGCATACTTTGAATAATTTTCGTTGGGATTATGTAATAGGGCTAAGTTCGTGACACACTGATGCTCTAAGTACACTGCCTTATCTTCCCTTCATTCCGCCCGAAAAGAAACTTGTTCTGTTTGTAAGCTTTATAGTTTGGATCCATTTCATTGACTAGATTTCAGAGATTGCAAGCAAGATTTTTAAAATTATTTTTGAGGTCCCTTTTAAAGAGATCTCACCACATAAAAGGGAATTTCTGAGCAAGAGGCCGGAAAATTCTAAAGTATTCTTCTTGGCTTTTAGGTGCTGGTGCCTGGCCCACTCCAAAGGTCATGGGCACCCCTATATTACACCCCTTTGCAGGCAGCAGCCACATCTATGTTGTAAATCCCTAGAGTGAGAGGCAATCTATTGGCTCTCCATTTAAAAAAAAAAAAGTTAATTATGGGAGGGAACAGGAAAGAGAAATTTTAGGAAAAAGCTAAAATTTTAAAACACCGAAATCAAAGGAAATGGGAAGGGAAGTGGGAAGAAGGTCCCAAAAGCTACAGGCATAAGCTGTCCTCTGAAATGAGAACAAAATGTGAGGGGAAAAGGGATGCCTGGGGGACTGAGCTTGATTTGGGAGACGGAGCTTGAATTGGGGAACTTCTCTAGAGAAGCCCGGAACCCAGACTGACCCTTGGGCAACTCCTGTTGTCCTTTATGCTACTGATTATGATGTTGTGTGCGCCTGGGTGCAGGAGAATGCTGGTCAGGACCACTGAGCAAGAGTTGTGATGTATCTGGTTTCATTGTTGGGGTCCCAAGTTTTGCTTACCATGGCTAGTTAGCATAGACGTATATGCCTATGGGACCAGCCCCTCCATACAAGCTTTAGATCCCAAGGTAGGAATGGGCTTCCCTGGGCAAAGACCTTCTACAAACATCTAGAAAAGGATCATACCCTGTGTGGCCACAGAGGGAGAAAAACTCAGAAGCCTCTGTCTGACATCTTTGGCCTCCATCCAATGTGTCTCCTTTTCCCGCTGCTCTTGCCATGAATCTTTGTAGAATAAACCTTCACTGCAGGTCTAAGCGAGTCCTCCTAACACATCACCAAACTTGAGTTGGTCCAGGACGCTGAGACAGAACCCAGGGATAGACTGAGGCAGCGTTAATGAGCCAAAGAAGCAGTGTAACCATGAAGGTAGGGCTGAGAAAAGAGGAGGATGTTAGGGACGGCCTTTTGCTTTGTTATTTTCTTCTAGGGTCATTACAAAATTCTTTTTTATTTGTTTTAAATCCGATTCGGTCTGCGCTAAACCCTCCCTGGTTGAGCCACGTGCAAAATCGAATCTCTCTCGTGACATGTTTGGCGGGAGGCTGCTGTTGCTTTTTCACCTTAGGGTCCTATCAGAGTCCTGGGGTCTAAAGCAGTCCAGCCAAAACCGGTTTGGCTCAGTGGTAGAGCGTCGGTCTGCGGACTGAAGAGTCCCAGGTTCGATTCCAGTCAGGAGCATGTACATTGGTTGCGGGCACATCCCCGGTAAGGGGTGTGCAGGAGGCAGCTGGTCGATGTTTCTCTCTCATCGATGTTTCTAGCTCTCTATCTCTCTCCATTCCTCTCTGTAAAAAATCAATAAAATATATTTAAAAAAATAAATAAATAAAGCAGTCCAGCATTCTGGAAAGGAACTTTGACCTCTAGTCCCCATAAATTACAGTCAGCATGCTCATTGTCCTCTGAAAGTAGATAGTTCTGCTGTCCTCTGCCAAACCAGGGCACGAAAAATAGCTATTCAGCTCATGTCCAGCATCTCTCAGTAACCGAGAACCTTCCCTCTCCTCAGGGTCTCTCCTGGGAGCTTAGGGGGTAGGCCTTATCACTTACACAACCTGCAGAACCCACTCATTTCCAAGAGATCTCTTCCCCCAACCCCGTCTAGAAGATTCTATTCATCTCCATCCCTGAAAATCTTATCTCTCACCTGTGCAGGTGAGGCTTTCTGTCATCACGGCCTCCTTAGTGATTGTCTTCTGGAGTCTGGTGGCGTCGGCTTTTTGGTCCCTATAACACAGAAGCCAGTGATAACGATGTTAGTCACCATATTAAAAAGCCCTGGGTACCTTCTTAGGAAATAAAGGGAGATAAACTTACATCAGCAAGAACAACCCAGAAATTAATCTTACTGCAAATTATCTTGGAAGCCTTGGTCTCTACTTAATAGAGGCAATTAGTCTGGTAGATAAATTACTCTGCTACAAAGTAAAGCAACGCACGTGTCATACTAAAGGCGCATCCAAACAGACCAAGTGGTCTTGGAGGACAATGTGGAGGTGCTATGAGGGTCTCAATGACACACCCAATTTCTCTGAGCAATTAAAGCCACGGGTTTATTTCTCCCACACCTTGACGAAGAGGCAGCAAAGGAAGAATGCCGATCAGTTGGGCCTTATCATCAACGAGGACATGGTGAAAGAAAGAAGACTTGTGTTGGGTGTAGAGGAGCTTTCTGTCCAATGCAAGTCCCAGGAGCTGGGTCGAGGAGGCCAAGTGCATGGTGGGAAGGGGTAGGTTATTATTCCCAGACATCTCCACCCCAGAGATTCCCAGGCAACACTTCTCCAGGAATCTTTCTTCTCTATAAACTCTCATGTCCGCTCCAGTTGCCTGACCACTGAGTCATAGCCTTCCTTCCACAAGTTCAGCAGCTCATTCTGCAAGACTCTCGGACAGGCCCCTCATCCCTTCAGAGGAACGGTCAGGGTTGGTGTGTGTTGTGAGCCCAATCGAAGGGACCTGGCACCCGCAGGGACCAGCTCCATGCCAGGACCACGAGACACCAGCAGGGTTACTCACTTGATTGCCCTCCAGCAGGGGTAGCTGGGAATACCTCCCTAGAGTGACTGCTGTGTGTATCATTGGGGCGACTCAGCCCAAGCCTCCTTCTTCCTAAAAAGGGCATCTGAGGCCAGGCCTGGGGGTGAGAGTGTCCATAAGACCCATCTATGGCTGGGAAAACACAGAAATGCACCCCCCTCCTCCCCACCAAACACACACACACACCAGGAAAGAATGAAGGATGGGGTGGGGATAACTTTCAGGTCAATGGCTCAGAAACTCAGAGTGAAACATGAACTTATCCCAGAAGCTTGGGTGACAGATGGAACTTTGTGTCCAGAACCCCGCGAATGATCCGACTCAGCCGCCTAATAGTAATACTTTCACTTCAGATTTTCATTCATTCCAGCTCACTGATGGCACCGCCATCTTTATTCGGTTCTTGTCATTTCTAGGGCCTGTCAGTGGCATAACTCTGGCGAGAGGAGTAAAGAAAAGCAGAGTCTCGTGGCCGATTCTACCTGACTTCATGGTCAAAGGCAGGGCTCTGTTTCCTTTGTCTGAGCAGATTATACTGTCTGTCCGCATTGCAGAGCTGTGCCTGTCTGGTCCTGTTCACTGGTATGTCTGTCATGTATGCGTATAGTTCTCATCACTCCGATGTGCTGCTCCACAGCCCAAACTTTCTCCCTCCTTCCTCCCCCTGGTTCTGAGTCCCCATGGCAGCCAGGACAGCGATAAGCACATGGCAGATCCTTACTTAACCCTGGCTGCTTGTTCCCAATCTTAAACACCCGAGAGAAAAGGCGTTTCACAACCGCACCAGCTGCCCAATCTAGAATCGAAATCCATTTAGAAAGAGCTCCCGATGGCAACCCTAGAGCCTTCGTTTCAAATGCATACCATCTCTTACTCGGTTTCAGAAACAACATCTCTGGCGGAATTGGTTCATGTCCATCTGCTGGCCTCCCTGTGAACTCGGAGATGCTCTCTTGGGGTGACCCTTACAATCCTTCCTGGAGGTTTACAATCACAACTGGATATCTTGGTCAGCGCTTAACCAGGTACCATGTGACTTCACAGGTGGGGGTACCTAGTGCATCGCACTGTGGCTGGCACACATGGAACTCCTAGATCTTCAGCAGCTTCTCTGAAAACCATGGATTTTTGGTGTGGTCCTAAGGCCCTTTCGGCATCTCCAGGTTCCTACCTTAGCTCCTCTTACAGGCATTGTCCCTAATAAAAGCTTTCGTTCACATCCTGTCTTCACACATCCTAATGCTGGCCCCGTCCCTGGGTGTCCAGAGCAACCTGGTCCACCTCCTTGAGAGGAACTGGCCGTCCCGCCTCTACTTCTTGCTGTCGGTCCCTGTCTATCTCTCTATTAGACCTGAATCACTCATCGTCATGTAATGGGATCAGTGTCCACAGCCAGAAGGCCCAATCAGCCAGGCCTAGGGACCCTTCCCATGCACAAATTTCGTGCACCGGGCCTATCGTATCTGCTATATTGCTTGGAGAATCCGAGGCACAGGAAAGTAAAGGGATTGGCTTCTGGAATGATGAGTGCAATTAGCCTGAGAACACAGACCTAAATTTCAACTAAGCTCTTTCTGATCACTCCTCCTAGATGAAATTTCCTCTCCCCCAACATCTGTGTCCTCTGGGGTGAGCATTCTAGGAACAAGGTTGACCTCTCTAGAAATGGCACCGACTGTGCGTCGCTAAAGCTAAACTCCGCTGACAGAGATCCGTTTGGAAGCAACGTGGTGGCAAAAAGGTTAATAGTGAACTTGAATCTTATTTCCAGGCAGACATCCCGAGCCCTTGGGGAGAGGTTGCAGCTGCCCTGTGGCCCAGATAATTCAATATCAGGGTGAGCAAGGACGTCTTAGAACATTCTGTTCTCCCCTGAGACCAATTAAAATCTGTAGGCATCTTTCTTGTTGACCAGGCTGACTTACTAATTGAAACGGAATTGTGATATTTTCATCAGCTTTTCCCTAGCCCTCTCTACCTTGCCAGCAAAGAGAACGCTGGATGATCATAGGGCTTTGAGCCTATGGTTTGGACATAAAAAACAAATAATAACATGTATGGAAGCGATAACATAAACATTACGGTTAGTGATTCAGGTCCCATAGAGGCCCAGGGAACAAATCCACTCCCACCTTAAACCACTAAGCCACCGTTCCACACTGAATAAGATCCCAAAAAGGAGGGTGTCAGGTTGGGAGTATGGTGATGTTCCCCAAATCTCCATCTGGGCTGATCCAGATAAGCAGGAGTGAAATACCAAAACACCACCTGCAGGATGCCGGGGGAACCATAAACCTGTCATTTTAGCTGCTGCTGTGCCAGTAAACCACCTCTTGCCCTCCCTCTTCCCAATTCACCATCCCTCTGCCTGACTTGACCGGGAAAACTCCTAGTAACCAAGGACCAAATGTCCGCTCAAGTCTGACAAGATCCCTGGCCTTCTACTGAGCCAGGAGGTATTTCCTCCGCCCGTGCAAATGGCCTTTTTACTTCCAATGACCATATTCAGCGTGGACCACACATAGCTTGGCCCTCTCCATCACTGAGAGAGATAAGACCCTTCTCCTTGCATCCCTGCTTTTCCTCCTGCTGCTGCTCTGGGATGGTAAGAGGGTGGAAGACATAGTCAGTCTAAGGAACACTAGACTCTTCCCAAATAGGCCCTATATAAACACAAGCGTTCATTCTTGTGCAAACCTGCAGATGGACCTCAACCCAGGGCCCTGGAGCAAGAACTCCACAATCCCTGGTGACAACTTAGCTTATCAAAATATTTCTCCACGCCGAAATTGATTTGGCTCAGTGGACTGAGCATCAGCCTGTGGACTGAAAGGTCCCAAGTTCGATTCCGGTCAAGGGCATGTACCTTGGTTGCAGATATGGTCCCCAGTAGGGGGTGTGCAAGAGGCAGCTGATTGATGATTCTCTCTCATTGATGTTTCTAGCTCTCTATCCCTCTCTCTTCATCTCTGTAAAAAATAAATAAAATATATTTATTTAAAAACATTTTCTCCACAGAGCAACCAAGCAGCCAGTCTTCGGGACTCTTGGATGGTGAGGGAATTGTTTTGGCTAACGCATGTCAGTGCTGCTGCTGGGGCAAATGTCCGTGGGTGTGCTAGTATACAGGGCACAACTAAACTTGTAGTTTGCAGAGTAGAAGGGCAGGGAGAGGGTAGAAGGGCAGGGGGAAGGGGCACTGCCCTCCGCCATGGAGCTGTTTACTATGCGTGTGTGGAATGGCACCATTCTTCAGCCTGATTCTGTGAAAGGCGCTGTGGGAGACATGGAGGAGAAAGGGCAGGGACCAGATGCTCGTTATGCTTTCAAAGTGTGTCTATTTAGACCCTTTGATTTGTATAAATGGACAACTTTGAACACATACGTCAGAAAGCAAGAAAAAATTAAAATAAATGAGTTACGTATCCAACTCAAGAAGTTGGGAAAATAACCCCAAAAAGAAAACAAAAGGGAGAAATTAGTAAAGACGAAAGCAGAAATGAATGAGTTTGTTTGTTTTTTTTAAAGCAACACAGGACAACCAATAATAGATCCAAAAGCTGGATCTTGGAAAAGATAAATAAACCAAAGAGCACAAACTACATAAACTGCTAGATAACCTAATCAAGAAAACTATTGGAGCACTCATAAAAAATATAAAACTGGTATGTGGGAAATAATTACAGAAACTAAAGAAAATAAAAGAATCACAAAAGGATTTTTTGTTCTATTTCATATAAATAAATTCAAAGTCTTCTAAATTCATTATAAGAATTGACCATCACATTGATACCAACAGTACACAAAAATGATAACCATATCCCAGTGATGCTTATCATTTCAGATGCCGAATTCTTCAACAAAATATTAATAGCAACAAAAATGAGTGGCATGTGCAAAGATCATACACCATAACCAAGTGGGACTTATTCCAGGAAGTTAGGCTACCCTAGGATAGCTCAATATTAGGAAATAGGTTTAAAATTTTTATCATAATCGTAGAATTAAGGAGAAAAGTCAAATGGTCGTCTCAGATGTTGAAAAGAAACTTGGCATTCCTTAAATTATTGATTTGATGAAAGGATATTCCTTAAGATAGGAACAGAAAGGACACATACTATACATATATATACACGTGTGCATATGGCAGGGGGAAAATGCATATGTGCAGACTAGATCTATACCATTGGCTCTAGCTTTTGAATGTGGACTGAATTTTCACCACTGGCTTTCCTAGGCTTCCAGCTTGCAAACAGCAGATTGTGACATTTTTCCCCTCCATAATTGCATAAGCCAATTCCTCATGATAAATGTTTGTTTTTTAGAAACAGAACCAGTAGGATATCAAAGAATGTGTGTCAAACAGAATAGAGAACCCAAACTAATAATACAGATTTCTAAAATAAGCCCACTACCTGGGATGAAAAGGATAAATATCACCCTATGGATGCAGACAAGGGTAAAAATGGAGAGATGAGAGTGAAATTATCAGTATTTGCCGTTAACGATTGCTTACCTAGAAAACCCAATAAACTCAATGGAAAAGGCCTCGTCTACATGAGAGAATTCAGGGAGGACAACATTAATATGTGGAAATCACTGGCTTTCATATGTGCAAACACCAATAAATTAGAGCAGATAATGGAAATCCCATTAGACTAGCAACAAAAAAATGACACTATTTCTAAAAACAAATAGAAGAAATGTGTACGGGCTACACATAAAGCACTTTAAAATATTCCCTGATGACAGAAATAAAGATGAAAACAAGTGACTATCCCAAACCATAATTTTAAGACAACTCATCATCAAAAATATATCCATGTTCCTAAGTCGATTTGAAATGTTAATGTAATTGTCCCCGGATTGATAAAGCTTCGGGGAAGCAATCTCTTATGCTCTCACATAGTTGCTCGCAGGAGTTCAAATTAGTACAGCCTCCCAGAAGGCAATTTGGTTCATGGAATCTACAAAATTAGATGTAAACATATTCTTTGAATAATGACTCCTATTCAATTCATCTTTCAGAGACACGCTTGCAGAATAACATGTGCTAAGTCATTCATTCCATCACTGTAATAGCAAAATTCCAGAAATAGTCTACTGTCCATCTATGCCAGTGGTCGGCAAACTCATTAGTCCACAGAGCCAAATATCAACAGTATAACAATTGAAATTTCTTTGGAGAGCCACATTTTTGAAACTTAAACTTCTTCTAATGCCACTTCTTCAAAATAGACCATGGTATTTTGTGCAAGAGCCACACTCAAGGGGCCAAAGAGCCGCATGTGGCTCATAAGCCTCAGTTTGCCAACCACGGTCTATACATTCATAAAATGGAATATAATGTGGTTCTAAAATTCAGTTTAAAAAAAATGAGAGAGTTCTATGTACATGGATAGGGAAGTCACTTCAAGATCAGCACTATGAAAGAAAATAAAGACAGAAAAACATGCCAAGTACATTACTTATTCATGCAGGATTCTGTGGGTCAGAGGAATAAACATTCATATTTCCCGTATATGCAAAGGAAATCCCTGGGCAAATACACAAAAAGAAATTAGTAACAGTTGCTACCACTTTGAGAACAGGAGCTGACACTGGGAAGTATAGAAAACAGGAGTGTAAGGGAAAATTTTTAAGAATATATATTTTGAAAACTTGGATTTGTGATCCCTGTGAGACTATTACAATCCAAAATCTCAAAATGCTTTCTCTTTACTGTTGACAGCAGTACAGTATTAAAGATCAAAATTTTTACAGAGATAGATAAAAATAAAACTTAAATTTAAAAATAAAAATTGAGCTGAAACCGGTTTGGCTCAGTGGATAGAGCATCGGGCTGCGGACTGAAAGGTCCCAGGTTCCATTCCAGTCAAGGGCATGTACCTTGGTTGCAGGCACATCCCCAGTGGGGGGTGTGCAGGGGGCAGCTGATTGATGTTTTTCTTTCATAGATGTTTCTAGCTCTCTATCTCTCTCTCTTCCTCTCAATAAAATATATTTAAAAATAAAATAATAAAATAAAAATTCAAATGGGAGAAAAGTTTGATTCATAAAGATTAAAATACAACAACTACTGAGGGCTTAACGTGTGCTATGATCTGTTTGAGGCACGTCACATGTAGTAGAAGATAGATATTATGATAATTCTCATGTATAGATGTGCTACTATCATCCTTACTCACAGATAAGGAAACATGTTTCATGTCTAAAGTCACAACCAGTAAATCCCTGGAGGCCTGCAGGATTAACTGCCTGGCTGAGCCACCTCCTGACATGCAACATGCTATCACGTGGTAGTTACACCACCCACCCACCACCACCTCCACTCCCACACTCCTGGCCCCTCAATACCAGACTCTGATCACCAGCTGTACAGCTGAAAAAGTCACTCAGCACCTACAGACTCCACTCCCTCTCTTATAAAATGGAAATGCTTCTACCTGCCCTGCCTTTAAAGTTTGTGTGCGAAGGGAAAGCCGGTGGAAAGAACCAGAACAGAATATATAGTGAATGCATTCTCTCCTCCTTATGCTTTTCCTAACCACCTCTGCTTTGCTCTAGCTTACTGTATTGTAAGGATACAGCATATAATACACATAACAGACAAAATATGTCTTCATCAACTTATTAGCAAGACTCTGGTCCACAGCAGGCTCTTAGTAGTTACATTTTGGGGGAGTCAAAGTTATGCATGAATTTTTAACTGCAAGGGGGTGGGAAGGGAGGGTGTGTGGCAGAAGCAGGGACCTGGCCCCTGCATTGTTCAAGGTCAAACATCTATGGGAGTCCATCATCACAGATGTACATCTCTCGCCGAGGCTGCTGGATGGACAGAAACGCTTCTGCCAGTGAGAGTGAGCTGGGATTTCCTGGGCTGTCTCCCCAAGCAGGGCGAGCATTCATTTAGATAATGTCTGCCAGTGAGGCCCGCGGAGCTGCTGGGCGTCAGCATGACACAGCAGCCCGCCACTCCTCCAGCCAGGAGGCTGGCGACAGCCGGAGGATGGCTACCATCTCGGCCTGTCAGGAAGGAAGGAGGGTGCAGATGGACCATCTCCCTGATGTCCGCCTCCCTGAGCCTCAGGACGAAGATGGGTTTCAGCAGCGGTTTCTGGGTGAAGTGTGTGCGGACGGGACTGTGTCCAGAGCAGGCTGCAGACCCAGTGTAAGCAGAAGGAAGGAAATAACAAAAATCAGAGCGAAGATAAATGACATAGAGACCAAAGAAACAATACATACGATCAACAAAACCAAGAGCTGGTTCTTTGAAAGTGTAGATTAGGAGAAATGGAAAGCTCTGTCTTTTACAGGAGCAATCTGAAGTCATATGGAAGACGGCTCCATAGAGAGTATTTATCACCGAACACTGTGGAGTCAATGAGATGCTTCACCCTCTGACAGGACGTGGCCTCAGATTCCTTCGAGCAGCAGGTGATCTCCACCCTAGGATCCGCGACAGGACGCTGACCAGGAAAACAGAATCTTTCTTTCTGTGCCTCAACCCCACCTGCACGGATGCTCATTTAGTAGCATGCCGATTTTATGCACCCACTTACATCAACTCATCAGAATTAGTAATAATATCTCCTCTCTGGCCAAGGGCAGCGTCTGATTTTTATAGGGCAGATAATCTGATACACAGCATCAGCAAAGAAGGGAGCTTTACCTGGTAGTGATTTTCAACAAGGGGAGGGGAGGCGTACAAATACATACATTTTAAAAGCTTTTTAGAGCTGGTTACCTTGTCTTTCTAACGCTCCCCCCATGCCCTCTAGAGACACAAACAGCATCTGATTATCCTAATGTACCAATATTGACTGTAAGCTCCTTCCCCTAGGCAAGGACACACGGGGCCAAATTATCACTGCATTCCTCTTTATGGAATTAGTGTGACCCAGCAGTTAATTGATGCAGGAGACATATGGAGTCTCTCTCTCTCTCTCTCTCTTTCTCTCTCTCTCTCTCTCTCTCTCTCTCTCTCTCTCTCTCTCTCTCTTTCTTTCTCTCTCTCTCTCTCTCTCTCTCTCCAGGAGACATATAGACATATGGAGTCTCTCTCTCTCTCTCTCTCTCTCTCTCTCCAGGAGACATATGGAGTCTCTCTCTCTCTCTCTCTCTCTCTCTCTCTCTCTCTCTCTCTCTCTCTCTCTCTCTTCCTCTCTCCCTCCCTCCCTCCCTTTCAAAGCAGGTCCATCAGTGTGTCTGTCTGTGACCCTGAGCCCACTGGAGGCCAACTGACCTCCTAACGGTTTACCCAGGTCCCTGTCAATGACTAAAAGGTTGTGGGCTGCTGCTTTCCTCCTAACACAGCTCTTGTCTCACCTGGTTTCATTTGGGGTTCCCGGTGTGGGGCGCACAGAGGCAGCAGAAGCGGGCCTGTGTCCAAGCTCACCCCTTTGTCACCTGAGGACCCGGAGGGCAAATGTGTCCATGAGCATCACACGTTGGAGGTTATGTTAAAACCCGCAATCAACTCTACGATGGCAGTGAAGCGCAAACGTAGGACCTGTGACAGACGGGTGGGCGGATGGATGGAAGGACGAACGGGCGGACGCACAGATGGATGGAGTGGCACAGAGGAGCTAGAAGGGAACTTCCTGGGCACTCCCCGCCTCCCCCCCACACACACACACACCAGGGAAAGGGAATTCCTGGTCCCAGGGAAACAGAACAAGCAGATGCACAGGAGCCGGCGTGGCCCTGTCAGGCAAGCTGAACACCTGGGGCGATGAGCTGAGGAAGCAGATGGCTCACCGAAGGTAGCAGCTGGCAGGAGCCGCGAGCCGGGCCCCCTGCGGATTGCACAGCAGCCAGCGGAAAGCTGAACTCCAACAGCCAGCAAAGAGGCAAAAACAGATGCACACACATTTTCCATCTCTGCAAACACGAGCAGGCAGGCTCCGTGAGGACGGGGACTCTCCCTGTCTTATTTAGCAATTATTTGTTAAATACATGAAAAGATGGACGGAGTCATTCGTATTAAGTACGTCTCAGATGATAGCAGAGTAGCAAGAAGGAAGAAGCCTGCCCTGCCCCCAGGAACCATATGCAGCAGGGGAAATAAACACACAAGGCAGTTTCTGCTGGAACACACCTGCGGGATGGTCCCAGAGGCAGGCTTTGGGAGTGAGGAGGTTGAAGAAATGCAAGGAGGCCCTAGCCTTGCTCAGTGGATAGTGTGTCAGCCTGCAGACTAAAGGGTCCTGGGTTCGATTCTGGCCAAGGGCACGAGCCCCCTCAGTAGAGGGCATGCAGGAGATAGTCAATCAATGAGTCTCTCTCATCATTGATGTTTCTCTCTCTCCCTCTTTGAAATCAATAAAAATATATATTTAAAAAAAAAAGAAATGCATGGAGAATGGGGTTAATGATTGATCAGGAATTATAAGAAAAGTAAAAATGAATCAGGAATAAAAGTGTGAGTCTTTTAAGGGAATAGAGTCAGCTATAACTTTTTTTTTAAGTATATCTTTATTGATTTCAGAAAGGATGGGAGAGGGAAAAAGAGACAGAAACATCAGTGATGAGAGAGAATCATTGATTAGCTGCCTCCTGCATACCCCCTACTGGGGATCAAGCCCACAACCCAGGCACATGCCCTTGACCGGAATGGAACCTGGGACTCTTTTGTCCCCAGGCTGATGCTGTAGATTCACTGAGCCAAACCAGCGTGGGCTCAGCTGTAACTTTAATTCCGAGTAATCCATCTGCTACTCTGGCATGTCTGGGGTCAGCCTGCCCTGACCCCGTCCCCAGTCGGGTTGTCCTGCCTGTGGTCCTGGGTGCCCCAGATGCTCTCGGATCCCTTCCTGCTCCTGCTGAGCCCAGAAGGACGCCAAGCTGACAGCACAGTCACGTGACTCCTGATGTCTTTCCACAAGCAGAGCCAGCCCCCTGGGAGCCGGGGGTTGGCCATGGCCATGAACGCTCTTATTTTGAGAAGGACGGCAACATGAGTGAGAGACAACGGGTCCACAGGCTAACGGTCTTGAAATCACTGTAATCAATATCTGTCTTGGCCTTGACCTTGGCCAGCTGCTGACAGCAGTACCATCAGTGGTGGGTCAGCCGGCTCCTTGCTCCAAAGGGATAACGTTATTGATTTCCATCCTGTCCCAGGAGGCCCCCCTCTCACCTCCTGGGGGATCAGCGATGGCCGTGCCCACCGTTTGCTCCTGCCCAGCCTCCCCAGAAGAAGCAGCGATGAAGTTACCTTTGCAGTTTCACACGCTCAGAGTCTGTCCACAGCCTTTAAAAAAAATGTGCTTTCCCACAAATCAGACAGCCTGATTTTCCTAAATGCCCTTTCACAACCTTTTCCATAAGTCAGATTTAAAACACAAAAAAATAGCCGAGACTGGTTTGGCTCAATGGATAGAGCGTCGGCTTGGGGACTGAAGGGTCCCGGGTTCGATCCCGGTCAAGGGCATGGACCTTGGTTGCGGGCATATCCCCAGTAGGGGGTGTGCAAGAGGCAGCTGATCGATGACTCTCTCTCATCGATGTTTCTAGCTCTGTATCTCTCTCCCTTCCTCTCTGTACAAAATCAATAAAATATATAAAATAAATAAATAAGTAAATAAAAATAAAAAAAATAAAACACAAAAAAATAGCCGAGGCTGGTTTGGCTCAGTGGATGGAGCGTCGGCCTGCGGACTGAAGGGTCCCGGGTTTGATTCCGGTCAAGTGCATGTACCTTGGTTGCGGGCACATCCCCAGTGGGGGGTGTGCAGGAGGCGACTGATCGATGTTCTCTCATCGGTGTTTCTAGCTCTCTATCTCTCCCCCTTCCTCTCTGTAAAAAATAAATAAAAAACAAAAAAATAGATGAAACATTCCAGGCCTCATCCTTGTGCTCCAATGGCACTGGCCTGCACACGGCACTGACAGTGAGGTGCCTGTCCCGCACTCTCTCCTCGGAGTAGTGGGGGGGGGGGGGGGGGGAGGAGTCAGGAAGATCATAGGCTTTGAGATCAGATCGAACTGGCTTCAAACCATGGCTTCACCATTGATCAATGACTTTAGGTGGCCACCTAATCCCTCTCTGGGCCTTCATGTCCTCACCGTTGAGAAAGTAAACACCAGCAATCATACCTGCCCTGTTTACATGAGATCACGTGGAAGGAGCCCCAAGCTTGGTGCCTGGCGAGCGTAAGTGACCATCCTTCACCTCTTCTCCTGCTCTTTCCTGACAGACTGGGACCTCCCCAGGCAGGGCCACTCCTTCAAGGTCTCTGTGTGTCCCCAGCACCATATATGGCACGTGGGGGTTGGGGGTACAGGGAATGCTTGTGGAATTGGGGACAGAAAGGCCACTATACTTTTAGAGATGATGAAACTCCTCTTGGATTAGTGGAGTGGCCTGTCCAAGCTCAAGATGGAAGTGACTCCACTAGGTTTCAGCATTTTGACCTTCATCGAATGTGTCTCTGATTGAGTCTTTTTTTGTTTTTTAATATATTTTATTGATTTTTTTACAGAGAGGAAGGGAGAGGGATAGAGAGCTAGAAACATCAATGAGAGAGAAGCATCGATAAGCTGCCTCCCGCACACCCCCTACCAGGGATGTGCCCACAACCCATGTACATGTCCTTGACTGGAATCGAACCTGGGATCCCTCAGTCTGCAGATTGATGCTCTATCCACTGAGCCAGGCCAGTTTCAGCGTTGATTGAGTCTTGATGCCTCCTGTTAGTTCCGAATTAATCTGAACACGGCCATGCAGACTTAGTGTGATGGAAATCAATTACAGAGAGTGGTTGTAATTTATAGAAATCAATTACAGATAGTGTTTGCTGAATACCTACTAGCCCTGGTTTTCGTTTAACAGTTAACATGGATTTCCACCGCCATAAACACATCTTCGGCTCAACACAGAAGAAAGGCATTGAGGAGGTTAGAGGAGGTTAAAGCTGGTTATAGGAGGTGACCAGGTAAACAAAGAGGATCAAATCATGTAATAAAAAAAAAAGGAAGGCCCACTTGGCGTGGGTTGGTGGTTGAACATGGACCTGTGAACCTGTCCAAGCACAGGCCCAAGTTGTAGGCTGGATCCCCAGGAGGGGGCGTGTGGGAGCAGCTGACCAACGATTCTCTCTCATCATTGATGTTTCTATCCCCCTTACCCTCCTCTCTCTCTGAAATCAAGTCTTTTTTTAAAAAAAAAAATAATTCAGTAGAAAGCAGTACAGAGTGACTTTTTTTAAAATGAGACTTCAAAAGATGGAGCATAATAGAAACAGAATTAAAGCAAATGAGGCCCATTTAGCTTTCTTTTCAGAACAAAACTGGAGCAATTAAGCACAAAGGTAGTATGATAAGCAATCACATGAAAACAGGCAGATACACTTATGGACCATTCATTGCCACCAAAGAATTCTCTCTGAACCCCCAGGACACTGTACTTTTCTGATCCCAGTGTCTCTCTCCCTCTCATTCAGTGTCTGCTGAATCCATTCTGTCATCTCTCTTCCCTCCTGGACCTACTTGTGGTTCCTCGAGCTCAGGCCTCAGCCCTCTTCCTCCTTCCACAGAGATGATGTGGCATCTTGGACCATTACGTGTTGTAGAGCCTAAAGCTACCTTGGCCAGCTGGGGGCTGGGCCAAATTATTTCAACTCTCTGACCTTCGCTTGTCTCATCTTTAGAAATGGGTAAAATAACATCTACAGCATAGGGTTTTCATCATGATTAGACACATTGCTTCTGGAAGTCCAGTGTGCTTCCCAGAATAGAGCCATGGGTACCAGCGTCCTATTCCTTCCCTCAAAACTCTCTGATTCCTTCAAATATCCTCTCTCTTCTGGGCTTCTCATCGAGCCTCGACACTGAAGGATCTCATTGTCTTTACTGAATGACTCATGAATCGGGCGACATCCTAACTAGTAAATAGAGAGGTTTTGTGAGAAACTGTACAAACATGGAGGCTCTTTATAGGCAGAAACTGGGCAGAGCATGAAAGTTATCAGCAAAAGGAAAGAAAGGATTGCTTCGGGCAAGGGAACCTTTTCTGGAGACACTTCCTATCTCACTAGCGTTGGTCAGGACATTCTGGACTGATTAGTTTAAGGTCACATTCCTGGGAGGGCCTGAAATAGCCGTTAACTCTTGGTTTGTTGTCCTGGGTTTAAGTGACTCCATCTTGGGCATGTTGTTTCTTTTCTTTAACAGGACTATATTTTTATTTCACTTATTTTTACTGGGGTCCAACACGAGACATGAAATTTACCATCCTAATCATTTGTAAGTGTACGGTTCTGTGATGTGAAGTACACACACACTGTTGAACAGCCAATCTCCAGAACTCTTTCCATCCCACAGAACCGAAATTCTACTCATGAAACAATTTCTCATTTGCCCACCTCCTAGCCCAGTGGTTCTCAACCTTACTAATGCCTCGGCCCTTTAATACAGTTCCCCATGTTGTGGTGACCCCCAACCATAAAATTATTTTTGTTATGAATTGTAATGTAAATATCTATGTTTTCTGATGGTTTTAGGCTCTGCTCTACAGCTGTGGGCCTCCAAGGCCCATGCTTGCCCCCATATGCAGGCTGACTTACTGTTCTAGCAAAGGCCCTCTTCCACCCCAGTTATACCCTCACAGAAATGATAACACAGAGCTCTTGATCATGCTGCTTTCCACACCCTGGAGTCTGTTCCAGCTCTCCCTCCCTCCCTCCCTTCTGCATCTCCACATCCCATGTACCTTTAAAGAAACACCTTTCACACCCACTGTGAAAACACATTGGATTATTCCAGTCCACATACATCTACACTATTTCACAAAATGCCACCCTACCCAGGGCCATTCCATCACAGCTTAACACAGCATCATTCCATATTAATTGATTCATTCATTGATCAACATTGACTGGATGCCTGCCATTTTCAAATTATTCTCCTTCACCCTCTGTTTGTGTTGTACTCAGGCAGATAATTACACCAATAAGAATGACATAAAGTAGAGGTGAGCATACGTATGGAAGAGCCGCTCAGGCCCAGCCGGCGTGGCTTAGTGGTTGAGCACCGACCTATGAACCATGAAGTCATGGTTCATTTCCTGGTCAGAGCACATGCCTGGGTTGCAAGCTCCATCCCTAGTGAGGGGTGTGCAGGAGGCAGCTGATCAATGATTCATAGCTGATGTTTCTCTCTCTCTCCCCTCTTCCTTTCTTTCTGAAATCAATAAAAAGTATTTTCTAAGAAAGAATAAGGTGTTATAGGCATGGGAAACTGTTCATATGGAGGTTTCTCACTGGTGGTTCTTCAACGCAAAGAATTAAGAGTCAAATTCTAGACACAGTAAGTTAGAGATGCTTATTAGACATCCAATTGGAAACAAGAAACAGAAGGTTGGATGTAAGAGTTGGGAGTTAACTGAGATCCAGGCTAGAGCTATCTATGAGGGTTCTCAGACTAGAGGGAAAAAATCAATAAAATATATTTAAAGCCAGCAGATTGGACGCTGTTAGCAGGGAATGGGTAGAGATGACAACGAGAAGAGGGATCAGCTCTGAGCTCTAGGACACTCCAATGTTAAGAGGTTGGGAGGATAAGGAAAACCACCAAGAGACAATGCCAGTCAGAAGAAAATCTTGAACGTGAACTACAGAAAGACTTTCCAAGAGGAGAGAGCGATCCATGGTGACCAATGATGGAAGGTCAGGTAAGGTCATGACTGAGAACCGACCCTTGGAAATGATTAACTGCAGGCCATAGCTCTCTGCCAAAAGCAGTGAAATGATGGAGCACAGTTTCTAACATGAAGAGACAAACCGAAAAAGGGCTGGGAGATTGTGAGAAAGGCGAGAGCTCAATACGACCGCAGAACTAGAGGGACTAAGGAAGTGCCAGAGATGGATGGACAGAATATTGTCAAAGGCTTTCATTTTTCAGAAGTAAAGTCATCCTGGGTCAGGGCAATGTTTAGAGGGTGGCCATGGGTTTGTGCCTCTGGCTTAAGTGGAGCCGAGGACTTGGGAGCTGAGGAAATTACACAACTGTGAAGGCCAACCCTGGATGGGTTATGGGTTATATGTGCTAACACCGATATCGCCCAGGGAAAGACAGGAATGAGAGAAACACACATTGAAACAAGTTCACAGCATGGACTGAGGGCTAAGTATGAGGGCCACTCCCTACAGGGAAGGGAACTACGATGGACTCTTTAAGCCACATCCAGAATACACAAGAATGATGATTAATTTGCATATTATTCTTTTATTTTGTAGGATTAGAGGCCTAGTGCATGAATTCTTGCATGCGTGGGGTCTAGCCAGCCTGGTCAGGGGGAGAGGACATGGGTGGTTGGCTGGCCTGCCTGTTGGTCGAACTCCTGGTGGAGGGGACAATTTGCAGATTAGTCTTTTATTCTATAGGATATACAGAGTGGCTAGATGATGATGCATCCAGAGACCGTAGTAATCCTGCCACTTGTTTGTGCTCCCTCCCCCTGCATTGAATGATCAGGACAGAGTATGTAAGGAACAAAACAGCTGCTTGGAACTTTCTGGATTTACCAAAAAGAACAAATGTGTCCCTCAGTGCGGGCTGCGTCATGTCATTCCTCAACAAGCTAAGTAATTCATGGGCATGAGTCACCCGCGACATCTGTCATCCTCATCTCCAAAGTTGGTGTGGATTCGCGCTGAGGCCACCCTTGCTATTCATGTCTCCGTGCAGTGTAGGGGTGTATGTGTGTACATGCACATGTATGTTTTGTTGTATGGTCATACACTAAGGAGTTCACTACTTTTTCACCTAAAAACATTCCGAGTCGTAATTGGTATGGCTCAGTGGATAGAGCGTCGGCCTGCAGACTGAAAGGTCCCAGGTTGGATTCCAATCAAGGGGCATGTACCTTGGTTGTGGGCACATTCCCAGTAGGAGGTATGCAGGAGGCAACTGATCAATGTTTCTCTCTCATCGATGTTACTAACTCTATCCCTCTCATTTCCTCTCTGTAAAAAAAAAAAAAAATCAATAAAATATATATTAAAAAATATTTTCAGAGTCTCAAAATTAGGTTACCTTCCCCTGACATTTCAACTCCCTATAAGAGTAGAATCTAAAGGGCGAAGGAAAGCCAACTCACTGTCTTCTTCCTGGTCCTCACGCCCTCCCTCCCTTTCTCACGCCACTCCCTCTGGAATCCTGCAGCAAATTCAAGGGGCTCACTTTGTTCTAAAAAGGAATGTGCGGGGCCTGCATTCCTGAGCTCAGAAGAGAGTGTGGTCTCATGGGTGGGAAGTGGGAGTGGTGGGGTGGTCGGTTCTATTTAAAGACTCCCCCGCTGACTCACAGAGGCATCCCAGAAAACTGGCCTCACTCCGGGGCCTTGAGTTCTGTCTTAAAGGGTGGAAAGAGGTCCCCTCCTGGGTAGGGTGCGTCTGAGGACAGAAGAGCTAGTGGCTGAGAAGGGGAGTCACGTGACCTTGTCAAACACAGATCTAAGAGGCACATTCTTTCTGTGCCTTCTCATCAGCATGATGGTGCTTGGGTCCAGTCAGATGGGCAGGTCAAGACTTGATCCCAACCCATCCAAAGGCCTGCAGTTTGGAAATATCCGAGAGAATGAGAATTTCGTAAGCGCTTTTGCTGTCACCATTCCCCTCCTCTCTGAGGTGTGGGGCCGGCAGAATCCAGGAGCAGGGGGAGCCCTGGCCCCGGGAACCTGAGTTGTAGGACCACTGGGCCTGGCTCTGTCTCGCCAGAGGCTGCCCCACACCCAGTTTAAAGCTCTGATGATCTCTGACACCCCTTACAGCTCTTCAACACACCAAAGCTTTACATTGAGTCACAAAGTCTTTTCCAAGGTGGCCAAGAACTCAAGGACGTAGAGAGAGAACAGCTCTCGGTTCCCAGGCACACAGTCCTTCCCACATTCCCTGTATCGCCCGTTCACTAGTTCATCCGGGTCTCCCGAGTCCTTGCTTGCAAGAGGCTGAGCCAGAGCTGGGAGCAGGGAGAAGACAGGGTCCTGCCTTCCAAACACTCGGCTCTCCCTAGAGGGGCAGGTCCTGGGGAATGGCTGTCCTAGAGCACAGCAAATCCCGCCGAGGGCTGGGAAAGGCCTTCCAGGAACAGAAAGGAGGGGAAAGGAAACTAAGGATAATAAGCCTATGATTCTCATCTTGATGCTTCTATCTCCCTCTTTCTTCCAATCTGAAATCGATAAAAATGTATTTTTTTTTAAATTCACTTCTCTCCACCTTTCTCCAAATCCCATTACTTAGAAGGGCCACCTGGGTCTTACACAGCTCACTAAGACTGAGAGGACCTCATTGAGTTCTGGTCCCATCTCTGCCACTTACTAGCTCTCTGACCAAGCTCCATTCCCTTTGTCCACTTATTCCAAAGACGAGGAGACCATGAGACAGGATGGGGTCGGAATCGAAGGCTGCCCTGGATGGTCCCTTCCAATTCCAACAATCTCTCATTTGTTTCTTTCTCTCAGCCTCCACCCTCCACTCCACGATTTTAATCATTTTTCCCCCTTTCTCTGTCTTGTCTTGCTTGTAGCATCTAGCTGGTGTGAGTCATGTTCATATGGTGATGAACACAGTTGGCTCTTTGTCATCTGTGATAATGAGAGATGGGTCATGTGGATAACCCCAAAGTGCAAACGCTATTCAGGACATTCCAGTCTGACTAACGGTCTAATATTTGGTTTGGGCACCGCACTCTCTGAGTGTCCATTTAGCTGGCCAGCAGGATGGGCAGAGAGAGGTTCAGTCTGGAAGCCTTGAGAAGAGAGAGCACGGAGGCCAGGATGCAAACATTGACCAAGTCTCTTCCATCATGCATGTGTGTAGAGCATGCCTGGGGACAGGAGGGAGGAAAGGGAATCATTGCCAAAGGCTTTAGGAGGTTGTGAACCTCAAGACCACGTAGAATTAGTGTCTCAGTTCCAGAGTGGCTCAGCCCCCAGGGGCAGCAAGACCTCCTCTTTAGGTTCTGCTACCTCTTTGATTCACCTGCAGTAAGGAGACAATGTGTGGCTGAAGCCTGTGTTGGAATCCCATCATCACAGCTCAGCTCCTCCCTCTGGCCAATGTCACGCCCATCTTCTCCTTCCGCGCTGACCCCAAGAGCAGCTTCTAACGAGCATCCTGCAACCTAATCACCATCTCACAGGATCTTGCCTGCCTGATCGCTCCTAATCGCCTCTGCCTCCGCCCCCGCCACCATGGCTTCGTCCAGAAGGTTGTCCAGAATGACATCCAAAAGGTCATTCGGCTGTCCGGTCTCATTAGCATATTATGCTTTTAATATGCTAGATAAGAAAAACCATACTTCCATAGCTTTACTTTCTATTGCCTCTCTGCCATACACCAAAAACTGTGTATCCCCCTCCCCCAAATTCATACGTTAAAACCTAACCCTCAAGGTGACAGTATTTAGAGGTGTGATGAGGTCACAGCCCCTGTGAATGAAATCAGTCCCCTTAGGAAAGGAACCCCAGAGAGAACAGCCACCCCTTTCCACCACTGGAGGTCCAAGGAAGAAGACAGCCGTCCACAAACCAGGAAGCAGGCCCTCACCTGACAATGAATCTGCCGACACCTTGATCTTGGACTTCCGGGTCCCGGGAACTGAGAGAAAGACATGTGTCTAGTTTAAGCCACTTGCCTACGGTATTTTTTCTTCTAGCAGTCCAAGTGAACAAAGACATACCCTTTCTATAATTACATTAATTCTACTTCAGTTTCATTTCTTTGTATTTCCCCATGTAACTGATGTGTGCCATCTGCAAATGATGATGGTGTTGCTCTCATCAGATAGATAGTCATGCCCTCTTTCTCGTTTTCTGCCACACCACGCTGGGCAGCACGCTTACCACAATGCGAGGTGCGGATGGCAGCTGCAGGGATTCTGGTCAGGTTCCCACGTTTAACTGGAATTGTCCCTACTGGTGCTTCACCATTAAGCGTGATGTTGGCTAATATTTTATGACACTTAATTACCTACAGAAATGTTATGTCCTTGGTTTCATAAGAGTTTCTCTTTCATCTGTAAGACATATGTTGCATTGTATCGCACATTTTTTACATCCGTTGAAATGACCCGTATGTTGGCCCCTTTTGAGATATAGCTATGATGTAATTAGTTAATAGATTTCCTACTATTAAACCATTCTTGGGTTTTAGGATAGATTCTATTTCAATTTTAGTGGGTGCATTGCATTGGTTCTTTACAGAAATATGAATTTTTCAGGTGCATATTAATCATTGAGGTCATTACACATTCTCAAATGGGAGAGAGCAGAAGTATCAACTGGGAAATTATTTATGTAATATATTTTTACTGATTTCAGAGAGGAAGAGAGAGGGAGAGATAAAAACATCAACAATGAGAGAGAATCATTGACTGGCTGCCTCCTGTACACCCCTCACTGGGGACTGGACCCATAACCCAGGCATGTATCCCTGACCAGAATCAAACTCAGGACCCTTCAGTCCACAGACCAAGACTCTATCAACAAGCCAAAACTAGCTAGGGCCACCTGGTAAATAATTTAACAACGATGATCACACAATCCAGAAATAATCCGAAACACAAGAGAAAGATACATTTGATTATTGAGATCATGTTAAATCTCTAACAGAACAAAATGCTCCAGAGCCAAAGGACAAAGAGAGATTTGTTTTTTTTTAAAAAAAAACAACAGCAAATTGACGTATCAACTTCACATTTTACAACGTGTCCAGGCAATCAATTGCAAAAAGAGAAGAAATCAAGTAGTAAAGTGAACAATTATTACAAACAGATAGTTTACAGAGAAACAACTATAAACGGATGATAAAATTTGAAACAATGTCCAGCCTCTTTGATAATTACAGAAAGACAATACCCATAATCAATATTATTGAAAGCCTATTTGTATAGCAAAATTCCAAACACATGATGATGCCACCCAGTCCTAGCAAGAACATGGGGCATGGGCACTCATGTTCCTTATTGCTTCTAGAGAAGGGTTGGGCTATAGTCATCAAATTGAAAATCCATGTACATTTGATCCAACAATTCTGCTGCTCATAATTTACCCTTTAGGGTAAATTCTAAAAACTAGAGGTAGTTACAAAGCATACGTAGGAAGCGCCAAACTAACCAAAACAACCAATATGTCCACCAACAGAAGACGGGTTGAATAAATTAAAACATATATCCTTTTGATGAATAATATGTTGTCATTTAAAAAAAAAAAAAAAAGATAGATGACTGACCTGTCTCACCCAGTCCTAATTGGCCAGACCCCAGCAGCAAGCTAACCTACCAGTCAGAGCATCTTCCCCCTGGTGGTCAGTGTGCATCATAGCAACTGGTTGAACTGTTGAACGGTCGGACACTTAACATATTAGGTTTTTATTATATAGAATAAGAAGATTTAAAAACCACATTCTTGGGCCCCATTCCTAATGATTCTGACCCAATGGTGAGGACTGGGGCCCAGGAAACTGAAATTTTGGCAAGTATTCCCAATAAATTTCACCTAGGTCTCTGAGAAACACATTGAACATCTCCGTTATGTTTTACCTCCTGTAGGTATTGATATCAAGGTTATGCTAGCCGAACAAGTGATTTGAACAGCTGTCCATGATTTTCTACAATCTGAAAAAATGTTAGATAGCTTCAGAATGATCCAAGTCTTGATAATGTCAGGAAAATTACCAATAAGAGTCTTTGTGGAAATAGTTATTTGATACCTTATCGACTTTCTTTGAAACAAGCTATTTTTCTATTTTATCTCTTATTTATTTGGGGGATCCCAGTGAGTCAGTTATATTTTCAGTCCCTACACCATAAACACAAGTGTCTCCCTGGACTCGGGAGCTGCGGAAGCACATTTAATCCATCGTTTCATTTCTTTCTGCTCAAGAGAGCCACCTACTGTGCCACTTTCACACTGTCCACATCCACGCTGGTGACAAACCAGACACTTGGGGGAAGGAGGATGACTTTGTTCATAATTCAAAATTATACGAATGCCTTCTGTTTGTTCTCAGAATATAAAATATGTCCATGCCTTTAAGAAAAGAGTTCTTTTTATCTGACGTGTAATCATTCTCGAAGAACAGTGCTTAACTCGCTATGTAAAATGCCAGAAGGCACAAGTAATTAAACATCTAACCAAGATACGGGAATGAAGATCTTTCCACTGATGGTGTAAGAGAATGCCCGGGGAGTGGGAGGAGGAGAACATTTGAAATGTCAGATGATCCCCCTTCTCAGTGGTCTGAAACCCCACCTTTGGAGGCTCCCCTCAAACTCCTTACTGCAAACTACGTGGCTTTGTGCAAATCCATCTCTCACCTGAACCTCATTTTAAGCATCTTAACTGTGAGGGCAGTCATGAAATCCGAGGCTCAGGACCAATATTTACGTAAATCTAACCAGAACACACATTCATGGGAAGAGATAAAACTTGAAGAACCCAAGGGTTCTGGGGAATCCATTTGCAAACCAGTAGGCCAACCGATTTCTCGGAATTCCTCTGGCACTAACGTTGTGGAATTCTAAATACAATATATCTCTAGTTTGGATGCCCAGGTCCAAACCGGAGACGATCGGACCTACATCACCACCATTTGTCCACCAACCAGATCTGAAATATCATGGCTGACCTGTACACATAAGGAACTGTTTGACACTGAAATTGGGACTCAAAAGAACTGTTGGCCCAGAAAGGAACTCACTACAGACTGATTCATTGGCCTCTCAGCATAACCATTATGGCTTGTCTCAGTTTCGGTTCTTACAAAGGTATTTCTTGGATCACATGATCTCACACATCTAGAGAAAATAATGAACAACATAAACTGATGAATAAAAACAGACCCAGAGACAGAGAAGCAGCGATCAGACTCTCAAACCTCAGAGGGAAAGTAGGGGAGAGTGGGAGTAAGGGGGAGAGATCAACCAAAGGACTTGTGTGCATGCCTATGGGCCTAGCCAGTGGCCATGGACAACAGGAGGGTGGGGGCATATGTGGGGAGGGGTTTGGGATGGGAATGGGGGGATGAGGACAATTATGTGATACCATAATCAATAAAATTAAAAAATGGGGGAGGCAACAAAAATCAGAGACCCATGTCTCCGTCTATACAGCGTGCCATTAAGGTTTGGCATGGTGGCAATCGATCCACGTGGTGTCATTCTAACGGTGAGAGAAAGGAGCAAACAAGAAAGAGAAATTGGCTTTGCTCTAACTTCGTCAAACAGAAGGTGGGTAGTATCTTTGGAGTTTTTCCAGAGCTCCAGTCTCCCCTCTGAAGGTTTGCATGTGCAGGACACCGAGCCCCTTCTAAGGGAAGGAAAGAGATGGAATGCTCCAGGGGCCTTGCTGATGTCAATGTCCTTCCACTTGAACTTTGCAGGATCAACGTGTGCGACGAGACATTTCTGATGCAGGAGAGAAAATATGCTCAGTATGAACCCTCTGGCCTCCTAACAGGTTTGTCTTGTTGGTTGCTCTGTGAACTCATGTGAAACCCTGGACTCGAGGGGAATGAATCAGGAGTTAAAGCAGCAGCTTCATTCCTATTTCCTGACGTCAATAGAGGCTAAGAGCAGTATTCACCCTGCAGGTGTGTCCAGAACCACACCTCACACTTCCTCCCCAAAACGTGGTCTCCCAACTTCCTGCTCTTCTCATCATACATCTAGTCCTGGGAAACGCAAGACGTTATATAATAGTTCATGGCTTGTGATCATGAAGGGATTCGGGACTTTTTATGGAAGACTGATCTTCAATCACACATGTTCTATTCCAGTGTTTTGTTTAGTCTTGACATACTGCTGCTTCAATGAATGCATCACCTCCAAGGCTGAGCCTGGAGCCAAACTAATCTGTTATCATCTTCCCCCTGGCAGAGTTAGCCCTCCCAAACAAAAGGATGTCCCAAACAGATGCCCTCCATGTCCCCAGAGGATAGGAGGATTTGTTTCACAGGCAAGGGACTCGAACTAGACATAGCGAAGAATATTTAGCCATAAAAGCTAAAAACATGAAAGTGACTGAAAACTGAGGTCTGAATATGACTTCCAAGAATATGACTGCCCATGCAGTGAGATCCTGTTGTTGTAGTTAATGAATCTTCTTTGGAGCATAGCCATGCTCTTTCATTTACGTATTATCTATGGCTGCCTTCACATTACAAGGACAGAACTGAGTAGTTGTGACAGAGACCATATGGCCAGCAAAGCCTAAAATATTGACTATTTGACCTTTCATAGACAATGTTTACTGGCCTGTGATCTAGAACCAGCAAACTGCAGCTCGAGAGCCACATGCGGCTCTTTGGCCCCTTGAGTGTGGCTCTTCCACAAAATATCACAGCCTGGATGTGGATAGTCACATCAGCCCTAGAAGCATTATCCAAGCATCTTAGCACAACAAAATAATAATGTCTTAAATGTAGTCAAGTTCTACTAAAATGAAAAATGGCTCTTGCTTGCCTCTGGATCAGGCACTGTAAGTGTGGTCATATGCCTTTTACCTACCAAAAGTCACCAAATCCATTCTGAGTCTTTTCTTTGGCTATGACTTCATATGAGAATTGGGGTTAATTTTGTCCCTATGTGGCTAACTTCCCTTGAATAACCATGCTACCCTGTTTCCCCAAAAATAAGACAGTGTCTTATATTAAATTTTGCTCCCAAAGATGCGCTAGGTCTTATTTTCAGGTAATGTCTTATTTTTCTATGAAGAAGAATACGGTACCCATTTATTGTTAAATGAAAATAAAGGAAATTTATTACCTGTATACGGTACGGTAGTACGGTAGTTGTCAACACAAACCAGACAAACTGTGAATCCTACAGTATCAAGAATTTACTCATTTATTCAATGACAATCATGTCATCATCTTCTGGAACATCATCATAACAATCCAATTCCTGAATTTCCTGGTGAATTTCTTGTGACTCCATTTCTTTCAGAATCAGTGGACCAAATCTCTCATGGTTAGCTTAGGAGGGACCTTATTTTCAGGGGATGCCTTATATTTCACTCAGAAGGAAACCTGTAAGTAGGTCTTATTTTCAGAGGATGTCTTATTTTCGGGGAAACATGGTAGCATCAATAATAAAGACTCCACTATGGGTCATCTTTCCCGTAGTGGACTAGCTTGTATTGAATCATGTTTATATATACACATGGACAATAGCTATGTCAAGATATTTGGGAGCCAGCGGGTAGGGTGAAATTGATGACCTCGCCCCCAATCTATCTTTTGTGGAAGTTGAATCTATTTTTTTTAAAGATAAACAAGCAAGCAAACAACATTAACAACCATGAAAGAGAATGAAGTCAACTCGATCAGCAACAGAATCCAGCCAGTAACTTCAGCGCTGTTGGTTGTTAGCACAGCCCCAAGGACAGGAGAAACGATGTGTTTGGACGAAGAGGAAGGATGAGGTAAGAAATCTGATCAGGACCATCTGCTCTCCCTGTCAGGGCTGCTACCTTAAGTAAGAAAGAGGGAGCCCTGGCAACGGGCACACATGTGGATATGTTTTGGATGGTGTGAATGTGTGTGTGTGTGTGTGTGTGTGTGTGTGTGTGTGTGTGTGTGTGTATTCAAAGTACTTGTGGGTAGAACACTTAATACAGTGTTTTTCTGTCCAGGAAACCTATATTCCCTCCAAAGCCCTGAATTATTAAAATCTGGAAGTTTCTCACGTCTGTTATGAGCCTCCTATCACGATCTCTGCCTGCGATTGGGTTGGGTGCCACATTCTCTGGCTGAGGTTACAGGCATGCCGGAGCCCTCCCCCTGCCAGGCCAGGAGATGGTCTATTGGTGTTACAGCCAAAATTTGGAGAGCCGGGTTCTGAGAAACACCAGCATGCTGCAGGGCAGAGAGCTGGCCAGGCTGTGGGGTGGTCTCAAGAACTTGAGGGCTGAGTCTCTCATGTCAGGGTAACCAGAGCCCCTCGGAGACACCCGGCTTGGGGTGCTGCAGCAGCAAGAAGACCCTTTAATGGCCTGTTCTACGTTCTCACTCCGACCACCACTATTTAGATGAAAAGGAGATACGTCCAAATAAGATAAACCAAACTTCTGTTCAAGCGAGAGAAAAAAAAAAAAAAAAAGTTGGCCCCCGGGCTGCCCAGCTTTAAATGGACCATGAATAATAGTGTATTGCCTCAGCACTGGGGTCAGCTCGGCCCCTACACTCAGCCTCACCTTTCAGAGTGTTATTCTGAGAGATCTCATTACCAGCCCAGCTTAAAACTAAAAATACCGTTCCCAGGAATAGCAGAACCCAGTTTTAATTGTGCAGAGCGACACAAATGCTCGCGTACTCTGATTACACATGATGACGCATGTATTTGATATGGGCTTGAGGAGCAATGCGGGAGGGAAAGGGGATTGCTAGATTTTTATTTTTCAAGAGTAGCTACGAGACTGGCTTTGGGGGCTCTTGGGCTCAGTTAGCTTTTCCTGGGATGGAGTTATTTCCACCAGGGATGTCTTTCTTGTCAAAGAACCTCTGGTGTCACCCAGAGTCGGCAGACCCCTCAAAGACCCGCTGATGAGAAGTTCACCTTCTAGGTCTCATCTGCCTCTGACACAGTCTTCCGTCCCTGGACTTAACAGCCAAGGTCCTATGATGGAAGGCTCTGACCATTTGGCAGCTGGATCTTTCCTCCGCCCCTCTACCTCTGTGACTTAGCCCAGTGGTCGGCAAACTCATTCGTCCACAGAGCCAAATAATATCAACAGCACAACGATTGACATATCTTTGGAGAGCCACATTTTTAAAACTTAAAACTTCATCGAACGCCACTTCTTCCAAATAAGACTCACCCAGGCTGTGGTCATTTTGTGGAAGAGCCACACTCAAGGGGCCAGAGAGCCGCAGTTTGCCGACCACGGGTCTGAGAGAGGGAAGCAGGCCCTCAGGCAGCCTCATAGTTCTCTGCATTCACTTGTGATGTCACCTAGATTCTCATCCACATACATTCCATCTCCCCACACCCACTTCACAGGTTCTCTCACCACAGGAAGTGCGTGGGGACTACTCAGAGAACTCCCAGCCTTCTCTTCCCGAGGGGAATCCGTTTTCAAACTCTCTGGTCCCATCCGAGTTTCAAGGTCACCAGACAATTCTTGACCTTGTGATGAATGGGATCACGCCATCTGGTGAGGGCAAGAAGCGTGTCCGTACGATTTCTGCCCAAGGAGCTGTCCAGAGGCCCCAGCTCATGTGTGTCACCCCCTCGAATGCCAATGTCCAGTCTAGAGGGGACTTGTCCACTCTGGACCCTGACAGCCACCTTCTCCAGGATCAGGGCAAGGACAGGGCTGAGGGATGACAACTCACAGGCCAGCCATTCTGAAAAGATCAACACCCTGTGGGCATTCAGTCTACGTGATCTACTCTGCACGGTACCTCCGCTGCCGGGAGGATTCTCCCTCTTCCCGTCATCACCTGAGCCCACACTGGCACCCGAGACCAGGCGCCTCTCACAGTCTATGCATTTTGTTTTCCAGAGAGTTTTTTTTTAATATGTTGAAATTTTTATTTTTTTTTTATTTTTTTTTTTACAGAGAGGAAGAGAGAGGGATAGAGAGCTAGAAACATCGAGAGAGAAACATCGATCAGCTGCCTCTTGCACACCACCTACTGAGGATGTGCCCGCAACCAACGTACATGCCCTTGACCAGAATGGAACCTGGGACCTTTCAGTCCGCAGGCCGACGCTCTATCCACTGAGCCAAACCGGTTTTGGCTCCAGAGAGATCTTGACACATTTGCACAAAGAGATGCAAGTCCCCATCCCATTGACTTTGGGAGGGAGAATGATTCTTTTGCACACCACTGTGAACCAAGAGCAGAAAGAAAGAGCAAAATGAGAAGGAGATACACGGTCCCCCCCCCCCCTCTGGAGATGGAGTATTGTCATCTCCTGTGGACCTGAGAACCCCTGGTTATTGCATGGACGTCACACTTTTAGACTTTTTCCCAGTATCTGGAAGTTCATGACCTGACCCTGAGCAGAGCCAGCCGGGTCCTGGGACGGGCACCCCAAGTGGGTCTCACCACTGCCGGCTCCTCTCACTCCCATCCGGCCCCAGAACGAGCCGCTCCCTGGGCCGGGACAATGACCAGGCCCCATGGACAGGCTCTCTCCAAGCACCAGGTCACAAGCCTACTTTCAGGACCCTCTGGGGAACCGGGAGGCATTCTGGGACGGCTCAGGGGTGTCTGGGACGGGACAGAGATGACCCAGCACAGCAGCCGGGCAGTGGAGGCGGAGAAGACTCACCTGCCCAGGCTCGGCAAGCAACAGCCCCACCAGACAGCTGATCCTCCCTAATCCACCCCGGTGGAGCCAGCCTGGGTGATTTTCATGGATCTATGACCTGCGTGTTGTTCTTTACATCGCCTGCTTTATTTTCAAACCTGTCAACAGGCCTCTGAAAAGGTTACACACATGAGCGGAGGCCCGGGAAGGCCAGAAGCAGCCACAGGAGGGGCGGGGGGAAAGGGGGAGGAAGGCTGGGCCTGTGGCCACCCCAGACCTGGGCTTCCCATCCTGGGGGAGTGGGGGGGAGATTCTCTAATCAAAGCAAAATGGAGACATAGCTTTTTTTACACTGCGACCCCTCCCAGCGAGGTCAGAAAACTGGCTCTCAATCCGAGAGGGACCACACGCCTGCTGAACTATATTTATCACGTTTCTTAATAAACAAAAGGCTCAGATGCCTTTGGGAGAATTTTTATTTTTATTTTTTTTTAATGGAGACAGAAGCCAGCAACGAGCAGTTTATGATTGTTGTTCCGTTGCCAAGTGGGTGATCCCATTAAAACAGAAACGGCCTCCGTCTGTTTGTAGGAGCCCACGGGGTTGCTGTTTGTCAGACCCGGGTTGTTGCTAAAGTTATTTTTGTCCCAAAGCGTCTGAAAGAAGGCTTTACAGACCCGCCACCAAGGGTGGCATCTGGGCCCCTTCTTGCCCCCCCACTGACACCATCACGCTCTCATGACAAGCTCTGGACGAACAGACTGAGGTCGCGTCTAAAGATGGACGAGGTGCAAACTCTTGTTTCCAAACTGACAGGCTGGCTCCGTCTAACAATGGAGTCCAAGGTCACACACACACACACACACACACACACACATACACACTCACACACACTCACACACATACATACACACACATTCACACACACACTCACTCACACACACTCATACACACATTCACACACACACTCAGTCACTCACACACACACTCAAACACACACACACACTCACACACACACTCATACACACATTCACACACAGACACTCACACACACATACAGACACACTCACACAAATTCACTCACACACTCTATACACACTCACATACAACCACATAATCACACACACACAACCACACACATTCTCTCTCTCTAACACACACACACACACACACACACACACTCTCACACACACACTTCCTTTCCAAAAGACAAAAACCCAACTGTAATAGGGCCTCACCCGAGTCAGGGGAGAAATCTTCGATTCGAGGGAAATTGAAAGTTTTTATCATTGCGTTGGACTGCACATTTTAAATGTCTCACATGCCATACATATAGAAAAGGGCACCTGTCACAAGCCTACAGCTCATGGGTTTTCACAGAGCACACCTGTGTCACAGTCCCCAAGGTCAAGAAACAAAATCACCAGTTCCCCGAGACTCCCACCACCTCCCCCACTCCCCCGTCACATCCCTCCTGCCCCTGCCACAGGGGGAACTCTGTCATGTCGCATAGATCCACTGGGAACCCGCCTGGAGCCGGAGTTATAACTGGTGTTGTCACTCTCAAACTGATCTCAAAAATCCAACTTCAATTCTAATATCAGGGGGCTCAGGCAGGCGGTTCTCATAATAAAAATAGACAGAAACCAGATTTTTATCTCCTTGCTTGCTGTGGGCAAAGAGGAAAAACATGATTTTTTATATTTTTTCTAACATTTCTTCACACTCACCTCCACTGACTACCAGTTCCCCATGGGAACACACACAAAAAATTTCATTCTTGCCCTGGCTCAGTGGATAGAGCATTGGCCCATAGACTGAAGGGTCCTGGGTTCGATTCCGGTTAAAGGCACGTACCTTGATTGCAGGCTTGATCCCCAGCCCCGGTCTGGGCATGACTGGAGGCAACCCATCAATGCATCTCTTTCAGATCGATGTGTCCCTCTCTCTGTCTCCCCCCTTCCCTTCCACTCTCTCTAAAATCCAATGGCAAAATATCCTCGGGTGAGGATTGACAAAAACGTCTCCACTGGAGAAGCCAGCCTGGGCCTTGGCCAGTTTGGCTCAGTGGATAGAGCATCGGCCTGCAGACTGAAGGGTCTCAGGTTCCATTCTGGTCAAGGGAACATGCCTGGGTTGTGGGCGCGACCCACAGGAGGGAATGTGCGGGATTCTCATTATTGATGTTTCTATCTTTCTCTCCGTCTCCTTTCTTCTCTAGAATCAATAAAAAACATACATTTTGAAAAAAAGCAGCAGCAGCAGCCACAGCCTAAGACAGAGGGTGTTCACTCGGGGTACACACATGTCCTTGTCTGTAAAAAGTGGGGCGTACAGAAGCGGTCCCTGGACGAGCTTCTGCAAACAAACCGAACCTTTGGCTGTCTTTCCCCACATTCTGTCCAGTCGCTTGTTTTTCCGGGAGAGGGACGTGTGGGAGGAAGTCGAGTCACTGCGGAAGGCTTTTTGGGGGGATTTTCACCCAATATGTCATTTTCCAATTGGGGCCCTTGGCTGTGGCTGTCCGCCCGCCTGCCCGCCCGCCCGCACCGAGTGGAGGTATAATTACAAACAGGGGAACAGCATTCTCCCCCAAAAGCCCGCAGTTCCCCTGACTCATCCCACAAAACTGGGCCCCTCCAAGTGAAGGGATTTCTCCCTCCCAAAAAAATCCCACGGGGGTGACCTTAGCTGACATCGCTGAGTGATAAAATGCACTTGTCATCCAATCTTTTTTTTTTTAATATATTTTATTGATTCTTTACAGAGAGGAAGAGAGAGGGATAGAGAGTTAGAAACGTCGATGAGAGAGAATCATCCATCAGCTGCCTCTTGCACACCCCCTACTGGGGATGTGCCCGCAACCAAGGTGCATGCCCTTGGCCGGAATCGAACCTGGGACCTTTCAGTCCGCAGGCTGATGCTCTATCCACACTGGTCGGTGTGGTTTTTCAAAAAGAAAAAGAAAAGAAGTGAAACCTTCAAAATCCTTATCACCACCCGCCGAAAAGGGGCAGGAAAGCTGGACAGGGGAGCTGGGACAGGGTCTCTTTGATAAGGGCATGAATCCCACTCGGGAGGGCTCCACCCTCATGACCAGTCACCTCCCCAGACCCCCACCTCCTAATGCCAATGCATTGGGCTTTGGAGTTCCCACAGATGAATTGTGAGGGACACGAACATTCAGCCCGTGATAATAAACCTGGCGTGAAGCAAAGACTCACAAGGCCAGGCAAGACGCACAAGAAGAAGGGGCAGGCATGAGGCTGCAACTCTGCTCCAGGTGAGACACGAGGGCCTGAGGCACTGGTGGCGGGAACGGGAGGAACAAGAATAGACACAGAAGGTACTTGGCAGTGAGAGAGGACAGCCCACAGAGAGAAAATTGAATTGGACCACGATCCTCACCGAGTGAGCAGAGTGACCCAGACAGTATTCAGATCACATTAACCCGCGGATACGTTACAAGAAAGGACATATTACCAGGGTTTAAGTATATTTACTGACAGTTCTGAGAGACTCAAGTGAGGTGACAAAGGAAGAGGGCAAGACCCTGTAGCTTATTATATAATCACTACTGCCTGCATTTGAAGTGTTCTTTCATTTCCATACCCTCTTCTATCTTAAAAAAAAAAAAAAAAAAAATTTGACACATCTCCTATGCATTCTCTTTCACAACTGCACGGAAGGACATGCAATGTGGTGTGGGCTTTGTTTTGGGGATTTTTTTAAACCTAGGGATGTCTTTCAACCAGCAGTCACTTTATTAAACGGGGAGAAGACGCAATGAGGTTCAAATCCCCGTGGGTTGCTTAAAGCAACTGGAAATAATCAATGTGCATTTGCAACCTGTTTCTAAGTGTTCGCGGAGAATTCTGTTTTTGAATGTCCTGCTGTGACCCAGGCGATCCTAATGGAAGAAGTGGTTTTTGGAGCGGTGCCTAACAGGAACATCTCCCAGGTTGACTGAGCAAATGAATAGGCAGCTTTTTGCGGCTCCTTTGCAACAGTCAGCTGTCATCATCCTGGGGGGATCCATGAGCTCCCACATTTGCAGGCCCCTCTGATCTTCGGATGGAAGTGGAAGCCAACTTGCAAGCTGAGCCCCGCTCGCTGCAGCCGTGATGGCGTGGTGGGCAGGGCACTGCCAGGGGAATCGGCATTGATCTTTGGGCTAAAGCAGAGACCCCTCGTTGCTGTTTCCTCTTCTCCTTGGCACTGCGGAAGCTTCCATCACAATGCCTTCTCACCTCTCCTAACTTTTGTGTGTTTTTTTTTAATATATTTTATTGATTTTTTACAGAGAGGAAGAGAGAGAGAGAGAGAGTTAGAAACATCAATGAGAGAGAAACATTGATCAGCTTCCTCTTGCACACCTCCCACTGGGGATGTGCCCACAACCAAGGTACATGCCCTTGACCGGAATCGAACCTGGGACCTTTCAGTCTGCAGGCTGACGCTCTAATCCACTGAGCCAAACATGTTTTGGACTCTTCCAAGTTTTTAAGAGGATTTGTTGAATAATTAAGCACTGGGCTGCTCCCAAGGGAGAGAAGAGCAACCCTTGCAAGGTGGATGGTATACCGGTTCAACGTGAAGTTGTAAGGAGACAGCCTGATGAGCAAACTCCAGCTCCACCCTGAAGGGAAGACAGAGCCCTGTTCCGGCTGGGCCCGACCACCCTGGGGACCAGCCCACATTGGTCCAGGGACCTGGGAGTTCCTGGGGCCGCCTGAATGCTTGAAAACTTCCCAGTGACCCACTGCCATTCCCAGCACAGAGACGTCCCTTACAATATGTTCATTTCCTTGCCTTCCTGATTCATGAAGGAAGGTTCTAGCATCAATAGCTAGGATCTGTCCCTAGGAAAGCCTGTTATCTAAGGTGCTTTACCACCTAGAGCAGTGTTTCCCAAAGTGTGGTACACGTACCCCCAGGGGTACGGGAAGAGTTTGGTGGGGGTACGCGTTGCACCGGAGTTTGGTGGGGATATGCACTGCACCAAGCTTAGCTGTGCCTAATTCTACGTTCTCATGAGTACGAGGGGTACTCAGCGTTACAAAAATTATAGAAGGGGGTACACATATGTCAAAAGTTTGGGAAACACTGACCTAGAGTCTTATCACCTAGAGACCAGGTGCCACTGGCTTAGCAAAGGCCAAACCTTGAACTACTTCTCTGTCAGAGTCCATCGTAATTGTTATTTACATCATCATCATCATCACTCAAAGGACTTCAACTGATATTCTCTTTTTTAAAATATATTTTTGTTGACTTCAGAGAGGAAGGGAGAGGGCGAGAGAGAAACATCAATGATAGAGAATCATGGATCCGCTGCATGTGCCCCAACCGGGAATGGAACCATGACCTCCTGGTGCATAGGTCAATGCTCAACCACTGAGCCATGCCAGCTGGGCTCTATTGATAGTCTTTTATTTCTGTAGTTCTGTTTTTGGTTTTCTGTTGTTGTTTGGTTATGGGTTTTTTGTTTTGTTTTTTAATGATTTTAGACCCTGTGATTTTTGGAAGGAACCTGAGGAGATTAGACGTAATTTTTATTTTTTAAAATAAATTTTTATTGATTTCAGAGAGGAAAGGAGAGGGAGAGATAGAAACATCAATGAGAGAGAAAGAGAATCATTGATCGGCTGCCTCCTGCACACCTCCTACCGGGGATCAAACCCTCAACCGGGGCATATGCCCCTGACTGGAGTCGAACCTGGGACAATCCTCCAGTCCCCAGGCCAACGCTCCATCCACTGAGCCAAACCAGCCAGGGCCAGATATAATTTTTAAAAGCTCACACTGGGTGAATGTGATACAAAGCCAAGCTCAGAAACTCCATTCTTACGTGCAAGGTAGGATATTTTTATACACGTCTTAAATTTTGCAAAGCATTTTCACACGTGGTGTCTATTTGATCCACACCAAAACCCCTGAGACATACAGAGCACAAAACACTAGTCCCATTTTCAGACAAGGCGGGGGGTGGGGGGGAGACTCAAGAGCTCAAACTCTTTGCCCAGGTCCCCTGAGCCCCAACTGGGACCAGGGTCTGCAGCCAGGCCCGGCTCCTCTCTGGTGTGGACGGAATGGACAGAAGGACAGAGGGATGGCTGTCCACTCATCTGGATCAGTCCAGTTCTGCACCCTTATTTCTGCACAGGGCTGAACGTCCCTGGACCATTCTCCCTCTTCTTCCCCCACCCATGGCCCTTCCTCCTAGCACCTAAATATACAGGAGGCCTCAGGAGGAGGAACGGTCTGGCTCCTTCCTTCCCAGCCTCCCCGTTCAATGGTCCCAGGCTCCACTTCAAAGGGTCCTTTGCCATAAGGCCTTTTGAGACTTTCTTTTAGACGGCTCTAAAGCTGCTCTTTACATCTTTTCTCTTTGATGTTTTCTTAAAGGAGACGCTCACGAAGGAGTCAATTCTGGGTCACCCAATGGTCAGGACAGAGACGGGGGGGGGGGGGGGGGGGACAGTATGATCCACCCCAAGTCCAGCCACAAGAAACTGATCAGGTTATACCTATAGTCACAGTGGGAGGGGAGGGCCTGCATTTGATTGAAGATCGGTAATGAAGCATCTAAAAGCCCATAGGCACACTGCTATTGTTAAAAAGCATAAATACCCTAGCTGGTTTGGCTCAGTGGATAGAGCGTCGGCCTACAGATCCAAGGGTCCCAGGTTCGATTCCTGTCAAGGGCCCTTGTCTGGGTTGTGGGCTCGGTCCAACATGCAGGAGGCAGCCAATCGATGATTCCTTCTTATCATTGATGTTTCTCTTTCTTCCTCTCTGAAATCAATATATATATATATATACACAACTCTTCTGGAAGCAGAAGTGAATTTCTTGCATGGAACTGGACCCCTGTTGACTTACAACCAGATGGTAATTTGCTTCCACTAACTTAGTTCCTCTTCCCTGTTCCGTTCCCTAGTGCCTTGTCACTGGTGTTTTAATTCTCTCTGGTACTTTCTGTGCCACCAAATCAACGTAAAATGTATCTGTCGTCCTGTCATTTGCCAAAGCCAAGCGAACTGGGAAGGGGAAAAAAATCACTTATAAAGGACAAAGGATTTGAAAGGAAATGCACCGTTTCCTTTCAGGGATGTGGGACAGAGTACAAAGAAGCTTAATCATGATATTAAATCAAAGGAATGCAAATTGCATTATCCATATGCATACACTGCTGACAACCTGTGTCTTTTGAAGAGCGAGGATGGGAAAGCCTCTTGGTGGAAGGTGGAGGGAGGGAGGATGTACTCCAGAGGGGAGGGGCCCTGGCCGCCAGGACTAGCCTGCTTCCCCTCTCTCGGTTCCTTTTTCTCATGAGGCAGCCAGTCCACAGCTAAACCTTAGACCGGCTCTCACAAGTCAAGGACTATGAGGTGGTTTGAGTCTTGGGCCTCCAGCTGGTCTGGACAGCTTTCAATTGTGGAGGACAACATTGCACCATCTCCATGGGATAACCTTGAGATGCTAATTAAGTTCCCGATCTTTTAAGACCAAGTCTAAGAGGGAAGGAAAGCCATATGAAGACTACATCCAGCCATGCCAAGGGTCAGCAAACTCATTAGTCCACAGAGCCAACTATCAACAGTACAAAAATGGAAATTTCTTTGGAGAGCCACATTTTTTTTTAACTTAAACTTCTTCTAACGCCACTTCTTCAAAACAGATGTGCCCAGGCCGTGGTATTTTGTGGAAGAGCCACACTCAAGGTGCCAAAGAGCCGCACATGGCTCGCGAGCTGCAGTTGGCCGACCACCGAGCCATGCAATTAGTTAAGTCGTTTTAAGCACTGTTCGATCCTATACAGAGATTCAAAGAGAAACAGAAAAACACAGTCCCGCCATCCTGATTTAGACAGTACTTGTAAAGAAAAAAAATATGGTATGCGTTTGGTTTTTTAGCCAGAGACAAACTCAACAAGGCAGTTCAAACTGACGCTATTTATACTGAGGAATTCAATTCAAAAGAGGTACCAGAGAACATCAAGAGAAAAACAAACAAACAAAACAAAACCAAACAACAACAACAAAATATGCAAGTTTTCTTGGATGAAGAAGGGATGGGCGAAGCTAAGAGTAAATTCTGCATCCTTTGGGACCAGGCGTGACGGAATGACACCAGTCCTCAGACAGGGGGCAGAGGATCCGTTTGTGTCCTTTCCTTTCCTCCTGGTAAGCCGGGATCTTAATTTCTCTGAGCCTTCGCTTCCTACTCTGCCACTCAATGTGAAATTGGACCTAGGATTCCAGGCGGGGGTGTATGTTAAGCAAAGCTGCTTTGTCAACTGGAAAGCCAGCACTTTGCATCAAGGAAAGGGACCGCGTGCCTGGCACATGCTGGGTGATTCATAAATCTCAGCTCTGAGCCATTGGAGTTTACAGGCAAACACGAGGAGGCGGCTCCTGGCATCAGGATTTGCTCCCGCATCGCACTTCCCGTGTCCCTTCCATCCTGTGGGCTCAGCAGTTTCTCTTGGCGGCGGCCCAAGGCCAAGGAGAAACCTGCTCGTAAATCGGCCTTTATTTTGACTCTTGCGTGAAACATTGGTTTCAGGGAGAAAAAGCTGCTTCCCCTAGTTTTAATATAAAAGCAAAATAAAGTCCCACCACCATCATTTCCAAGCTCAATGACCTCGGGCAAATTACCTCACCCCTCCAAACCCTGGTCTCCCCTCCTAAATAACAATACTGCGCTGGGCAGACAGGTGTAAGGATTGAATTAAAAAGCATTTTGTATAGAAAATGTTTCACCAAGGGAAACAGACTCATAGACACAGAGAGCCAACTGGTGGTTGCCAGAAGGGGGAGTGGGAGGGGCTTGGGAGAAAGAGGTGAAGGGATTAAAGAGCACAAATTGGATGTTACAGAACAGTCATGGGCATATAATGCATAGGGAATCCTATCTAATAAAGAGCTAATATGCAAATGGTCATCATGCCCTCGTGCCTGGGCCAGGGGACCTGAGGCCACGCCCCCTTGATGAGGATGGGGCAGGCCCAGTCTGGGTTTTACGTGATTTCAAGGCATGCATGGGGACATGACTCTGGGTCCCAGGGGCACACTCCAGACTCTGACAGGAGGGAGATTTTCATATACATTTTACTAATTTTCTTTCATCTTTGACACCTATGTTATAGACATAGGTGACACCTATGTTAAGGGCAAATAGCAATATTAAAATGTTTCCTCTAATGAATTCCCTTTTGATGTGCACAAATTTCATGCACCGAGCCACTAGTATAGTCAATAATATTGCAATAACTGTGCATGCGGCTAGTTGGGATACTGGACATATTGAGGGGAACACTATGTAAAGTATATCTTTGTACACCCGAAACCAACACAAAATAACACTGAAAGGGAAAAAAAGTGTTCAGCTGATCTTGGAGCGCAATAGCAGTTGCAATAATGACAATAGTTATTTGCCAACTATGAACGTTACTTAAATTTTAGGTGCTAGGCATTGCTGTTATCACTACCATTAGGAAGATGTTGTATTTATCCTTACATGATAAAATAAAATCCTGGAATAAAGTGGAAGTAAAGCATTGATTGATAAGAAGAAACAGAAGCAAAAGACCTGATAAGGGGGGGAGGCAAAGCTAACAGTTGATTGAATTGGTGGGGGCTGGGGCCACAGAGCTAAGGATTTTCTTAAAAAATCGTTTTCCAGCCAAAACTGGTTTACTCAGTGGATAGAGCATTGCTCTGCGGACTGAAGGGTCCCAGGTTCGATTCCTGTCAAGGGCATGTACCTTGGTTGCGGGCCAATCCCAGTAGGGGGTGTGCAGGAGGCAGCTGGTCGATGTTTCTCTCTCATCATGTTTCTACCTCTACATCCCTCTCCCTTCCTCTCTGTAAAAAATCAATAAGATATATATATATATTTTTTTTTAATCGTTTTCCACTACTGACAATGAAAGGAATGTGTGGGCTTATAGCCATCAAAACTGAAGCTCGCCTTTTTTTTTTTTTTTTTAATATATTTTATTGATTTTTTATAGAGAGGAAGGGAGAGAGATAGAGAGTAGAAACATCGGTGAGAGAGAAACATCGACCAGCTGCCTCTTGCACACCCCCGACCGGGGATGTGCCCGCAACCAATGTACATGCCCTTGCCCGGAATCGAACCTGGGACCCTTCAGACCTCAGACCAACACTCTACCACTGAGTCACACCGGTTTCGGCTGAAGCTCGCCTTTTTTTGTTTGTTTTTTTGCCTTGTTCTACATCCCAATACCCCCAACTTCTACTAGAGATTAGAACTTTCTTTCTCTCCTCCTATCCTGAAACTAAACTTATGGAACGTACAGAAACATGTGGTTTGGTGGGCTCAAAGTTACTGTCATTTATCAACGCCTACAGCAGACATGACAAATGGAACCCTGCGCCACTAATATGTGGACAGATAAAATATGCTCTAAAAATTGATAGGACACACACCCACCATTCTCCTCCTTGCTTGCCACCCATATATCAACTGTCACCAGCTGGGAACAGCCCACAACCGCCAATGGCGAGTTATCGATTTCTTCCGTAGCCAGCAGTAGTTGAAGCTGTGCGTGTACAGTATGCTGTAAAGCTTATGACCAAATGAATTAAATGTGATTCAGAAAAAGTATTTTCCTTTTCTAGGACGAGAAGTAACTTCAATAAAACTTTATTAAATTGCTGAGAAGGAGGCATTAAGTACCCCAATCCTATGCTTATTAAAAAAAAAAAGAAAATCTAGGTTGGTACTGATTATGTGGCTTTTCTCAACTCTATTAATATGACTTGTCATGAGGAGGCTTAGTTCTAGAGGAAGAATAGGCAGATGAATCACAAGATGGTAGAGCTATTAAGATATAAGCATTACATTCTCTGTAAATCCAATTTATACCTTTCAAGGTTATTTGTTGTTTTGAATTATGTTGTCCAACTTTCCCCCGTTAGAATGGCTAATGGAGCATGAGCTATATACTTGGCAAGATCTATGATCCAGGAGCAGGCCAGGCCCGAAGCAAAATTATGAAGTAGGAAAAATTATTATCCTTAGTATCCTTGGCTCTCTCTTTTGAATATTTTCTTTACCAACCTTCTGTCTCTGTGGCCTTTTAGATCTTCTCCAGCAATATCCTATAGTCAAGATCTTTCTTGTCTTATCCTGACTTATTGACATATATATACCCTGTATTCTATTCCTTTAAAGACATGGTATCTGTTCATGAATGCTAAACCAAAGAGCATTTCCTCAGTGGTAATAAGTCTGTAGCCAAAGAGATTTTTCCATACTCTTCAAATTGCACCCTAAAACATGGACACTCAAGGTATTGTGCAGGTGAAGAAAAGCATACCAAAGTTCCCGATTGGCCACAAACAGCTCCATAAGTATTATTATTATTATTATTATTATTATTATTATTATTATTATTTCTCTGCCTGCATAAAGGGTCAATGGTGTATTGGGCCTGGCATGCACTGATTTACACAAACTGACTGCACATCTCTTCTCCCAACTCCACACTCGATGACATGTTGGTATTTTTGAAGTCAACCATGGTGAGAGTATTTACACCATGGTAATTGGCAAGCACTACATATCATGGCTTCCTCCTGCAAACCCAGAGAACTGATTTATTTACCAGCACATTCCTACATAAGATCATCCTTCTTTAGCAATAGATGGTATCTTAAACTTTTTGATTATACTACCCAATTTCCCTGATTAGTTCTCCTTGCTCAGAACCACACGAAAGAATCTGTCACACCCATGCATATCGCAACTCTCTGTAACAACTAGCTCCACCTACCTTTCCAGCAGCACCTCTGGTTCTCTTCTCTGCAGTGTCCCTCTCTGGCTCTAGGGGGCAAACTGTGCCTGAGTCCCAACTGATGCCTAACAAGCCCTTCATAAAACTCTCCTCTCTCTTTCATGTCCATAAGCCTCTACTGCCTACATTCACTGTCTTAGAAACAGGCCTCTCCCTTCTGCCTTTCTCTTAAAGGCACCGTCATTGGCCTTCTCTAGTCTCTCTTCACCCAGAGTCATCTCATGGACCCCACAGCTTTACCTATCACCTATCCATACCCATAATTCCCAATCAAGGGCATGGACACAATTCAGCGAGTATGTGTTAATAGAGACAATCACAGAAGAGCCAACAGCTAAGATCTAATTCTCAGGCCAACACGTAACTAAAGCTATGCTTTGAAACCCTGAGAGGCAGGAACGTAGCAGAAATGCCCAAAAACAAGGCTCCGGATGGGACTTGCCATTTGTCATTTGTCCAAGAGTAGATGAGATTATTGGAGCAACCCCTGAGTCCATGGATCTATGCTGTGGTCTGGGGATAGGGGTGAAGGGGGAGGAGAAGAAAGCCATCGGGTCCCTCCTCCCAAGAGCCTACGGTCTAGATTAGTGGTCGGCAAACTGCGGCTCGCAAGCCACATGCAGTTCTTTGGCCCCATGAGTGTGGCTCTTCCACAAAAGCAAGCTGCACTGGTCAAATGAGGGAAGTGTTAAAAATCACCACCCTCACCCTAGCTGGTTTGGCTCAATGGATAGAATATAGGCCTGTGGACTGAAGGATCCCAAGTTCGATTCCAGTCAAGGGCATATGCTCAGGTTGTGGGCTCAGTCCCCAGTAGAGGGTATGCAAGAGGCAGCCAATCAATGATTCTCTCTCATCCCTGATGTTTCTATTTCTCTCTCCCTTCCTATCTGAAATCAATAAAAATATGTATTTTTTTTAAAAATGACCACCCTAGTTCTCCCATTCATGGGGGGAAGAGAGAGAGAGAGAGAGAGAGAGAGAGAGAGAGAGAGAGAGAGAGAGAGAGAGGGAGAGAGAGAGAGAGAGAGAGAGAGACAAAATGTGGCCAGAGAGCAGGGCTGGGGAGGCAAGCACGTGAGAGCCGAGCCGGTGCCCCTGCCCTGCACAGTCTACCACATTTAAAGCATTTTGGCAGTGAGTCATCCTACTTGAGATTATCAGGTTGATGGATTTGGAATCAGGGCTGGACTGCGAGGGCAAGTTCGCAGTAAACAAGAAAATGTGTGCCCTCGGGGAAAAAGTGTTTGCGTGCACAGAGCACGGGGCGGTTTGCAGAGTATTTCTGTCATCCCATCTGCACTCTGAGGCTCGCTGGGCAAGGTGCCCCGAGCAGGATGACGTTAGCCTGGAGTAACGTCTTATTTAGCCCAGGAGAAATGCAGGGCCATCCTCAGCGAGTTCCCAGGGGCAAGGCATCTGGTCCAAACAGAGTGGGCTTTGGGCATGGAGGAATGGGGATCCAGTGAGTAAGTCCACCTATGGCCGACTCTCATCCTCGCAGCCTGAAGCTTAGCTCGAGACATCTCCAGGCAGCCCATTTCCAACCCTCCCTCTCAGGGCAAGAGTGAGCTCAAATAACTTATAATCCATCATATAACATAGTCGTGTTGCCTTGAGGGAGACAGGTAGGTGTGGCCATCCGATTGGAGGATGGTCTTGCCATTGGCGATGGGGCCAATGTCAGGGCTTCCATTAAAAGGGTAGTCTTCTACCCCCTCGGACGCTGTCAGAGCCAAGTTCAGAGCAGGACTCCAACCCCAGCAGGGAAAGAGGTAAGCAAAGAATTGTCAAGGTAGACACCAGGGTCTATAAAGGAAGCTGATTCCTGGTCAAGGGCACATACCTCAGTTGTAGGCTCGATCCCCAGCCCTGGGTTGGAGTACATGCAAGTGGCAACCAATAGATGTGTCTCTCTCACATCAATGTTTCTCTCTGTGTGTCTTCCCTCTCCTTTCCACTTTCTCTAAAAATCAATGGGAAAATATCCTCGTGTAAGGATTAACAACAACAACAAAAAATAGCATCCCCTAGCACTCTATCGCATTCATCACCACCTGGTCATGAAAAGATACAACATTATACATTTTTATTTACTTTATTTTAGTCTCCTAATAGAACAGAAACTCCCTGTCAGTCACTGCTCTCTCCCCAGCAACTGAACTATGCATGGAATATACATGCTTTGTCAAAATTTGTTCAGTGAATGAATGGGTTGGAAACTCTGATGGCATTCTTAATCTCTAGCCTATACCATCTGTCAGAAATGTCTTGATTTCTCCAAATTTGTACAGTGGACATTAACCATGTCTATGTCTTAAGCGAAATGATGCTTAAATATTTAGCACAATATCTCACATTTTACCAGGACTTTAAGTAAGTTCATTTTCTTCCCTCCACCCTCTCTCGCTCTTTTCTAACATACCTGTGTGTCCTAACTTTCCTGGAACAGCCCTAGCTTACACCTGTTGTCCCATGCTAATTATCAACAGCTCCCCTTTTACTATCAAAATGCCCTGTTTGGAATGACTAATGATATGGTAATCCAAACACACGGGTGCGGTTGCAATCTGAGATGGTGATTGAAGCTATTCAAAGATAATGACCATGTACCGGGAAGTAATGGGTATTTTCACCAGAGCTCCTCGTTAGCTGGAGTGACATGCTGTATGCATTTGCCCTGCCTGCCCCGCAGAGCCTGAAAATAATCCATGGAAATGTTAAAGCTCCAGACACATGGGAAAGGGTGCTATTAACACTTCACAGAATGATATGTTGGAATAGCAGTCTTTGAATAAAAAAAAAAAAAAAAAAACAGAGGCTGATGCCCCACCAGAGTGGCTCAGTGGCTAAGCATCCACCTATGAACCAGGAGGTCACAGTTCAATTCCCAGTCAGGACACGTGCCCGGATTGTGGGCTTCATCAATGATTCAATGAAGCAGCCAATCAATGATTCTCTCTCATCACTGATGTTTCTATCTCTCTCCCTCACCCTTCCTCTCTGAAATCAATAAAAATCCTACATAGTAGAAGTCTAATATGCAAACCAACAGAACAACCAGTCACTATGACGTGCACTGACCACCAGGGGGCAGACACTCAATGTAAGAGCTTCCCCCAGGCCACCTCAACCCCAGAGAGGAACCTTCATGTTGAAGAAACTGGTGGGGACAGGTTGGTCAGGACAACCAGGAGCCAAAGTCTCAAGCCTGGGCCGTATGTCTCTGCTGCTTTCACCCCAGTTCTATGCGTCAGTTTAAACATGAACAAGAACAGCCCTCGCCGGTTTGGGTCAGTGGCTAGAGTGTTGGCCTGCAGACTGAAGGGTCCCGAGTTTGATTCTGGTCAAGGACACATGCCTGGATTTTGGGCTCCATCCCCAGTGTGGGATGTGCAGGAGGCAACTGATCCATAATTCTCTCTCATCACTGATGTATCTATCTCTTTCTCCCTGTCCATCCCTCTCTGAAATCAATACAAATATATATTTTTAAAAAACATCTATCTGAATTCATGACACAGAAAAGGCAAATGGAGCTAAAGACAAGCCTTGTGGATAAATCGCAAGCATTTATCCACACTTCCAGCAGGCCTCCCCAGGGACAAGGTGAGATGTTGAGGTCACATACAAATAGGACAAGGCCCCCACTCTTACGGAACCCACACATAGCACCCACGTGGGACCCCATAGGCTGAGAATCCTAATATAATTTCCATGGACAGTGACTAATACCTAAGTACTAAGGGGTCCAACTCAACAGCTCCAGACTCTCATTTCTTTCCAGGAAGAGCTTTTCAAGCATTCTCCTGTTTCTCTCTCAAAATTAAATTCCCTTCTGATGCCCTTAAAAAAGCCAGTGACTCTAGTAAAAACTACAAAAAAAAAAAAAAAAAAAAATGCAAGCAGGAAAGAACAGAGAAAGAGGAGCTGTCCAAATCAATGGTGTGTTTTGTTTTGTTTTCCTCCCCTCTGAGAATCCAAACGTTTCCCCAAAACACTTCAAGAAAACTGTAGGCACAGGGCAAACAGACTCCACCGCTTGGCTTACAGTGTGTCATTCTGGAACCCCTGCCTTCTCAAGATAAGCTCTGCTCGGGCGAGGGATGCGGTGTGCCAGGAAATTGAGGACGGGAGGGTATTTTCCCAGGCGGTATTAACACTCCTTCCCATGCTCTGCGGAGATTAGAACTTTTATCACTGGCTCACACGCCGAAAATAAATTGTATTACGCGGTCCTGGGTTTTTGTGAGGGCAGAATGGACCCAAATTGTTCCCTCTCTCCGCGTGCTGTGAGATGACACGGCTGAACACTGACTAGGGGGATCCAGACCCCCCCCCCTAAATGGAAGCTCCCCCACTTACGATGGGGGCACCTTCTCCCCAAGGACAAAACTCAGAGGAGGGCTGAAACCGGTTTGGCTCAGTGGATGGAGCATTGGCATGCAGACTGAAAGGTCCCAGGTTCAATTCCGCTCAAGGGCATGTACCTTGGTTGAGAGTAAAAAGAATGAAAAAAATTTTTTTTTGAATTATTGTAACCTATAGAAAGCTGAGGAACGACTGTCTTTCAAATATAAAGCATCATCAGCGACAAAGTAGATAATTTCAAAATGAAAAAAAAAGTTCTATGCATAAAAAAAGATATAATAATACTTCTTCCTCAAAGCAGGCCACTCCCAAACAAGATTATTGAATTTCCCCTAAATGAACTGGATGAATTACTTGGGGTTATGTTGGCGCGGGCTATCCTATTTTTTTTAAACAAATTGACTGTTTTTATACCAGAAATTTTACCATAAACAGAAAATGATCTTACAGCAGACAAAATAAGGTGAACCTGTTTTCCCAACTAGCCTATCTTTAAGCCAAAAACTGCTTTCAGACTGAAGATGTTTTCCCATTTCAGCTCCTCAATAGTTATGACACAACAGAATTAGCATCGCAAGCTATGACTGTATTCAATCAGACCACGACAGAAGGATTGTGTCGCTGTAAAGTGTTTATGAACAAGCCTACGGATTTTTATAAGTATCCGTGAGAAAAACAGACACAGTAAAATTCAACGTGACTCAAGAGAACAATTAGACACCAAGAAATCAATACAGTACAATTTTCTCTTGCATAGTTTCGTGGGTTTTGTGGGGTTTTTTTTTCAGACACACTGCATTAGAGAGGGTTTTGCCATATTAAAATTTTCCAAAATAGATGGCAGTGCGTGGTACAAAGGACCAAAACCACGGGCGTGATGGAAAGTCATTTCGTGGCAACTAAATTAAACCACTCAATCACAAGGCTGATGAGAGAGGCCAAAAGGCAGAGCCATAAGGCAAGTGAATGTTCAAAAGACAGTTCAGTGAGGGCTGCTGCCTAGAAGCTCCGGGTGGAGGAGTGTTCAGAGGGGCAGTGGGCCAGGCCTGTCCAGAGGGTCCCCAGTCCTGGGCACAGTGGAATTTTCAGAAAACCTGGACTGGTCAAGTAGATTTATTTCTAACAATGAGATTCCTTAAACATACACTAAGTGGCCTGATTATTATGATCTCTGAACACATAATAATCTGGCCATTCAGTATATATATATATTAGAGGCCCGGTGCATGAATTCGTGCATGAGTGGGGTCCAGCCAGCCTGGTCCAACTGCCCGCTTGCCTGCTGGTCAAACTCCTGGTCCAGGGGACAATTTGCATATTAGCCTTTTATTCTATAGGATAGTCACCGAGTGGCCAGATTATTATGCGTTCAGAGCTCATCATCATCTGGCCACTCGGTGTATAACTAAACATGATTTCACTTTTATAGATGGCTGAGATTTTTTTCCAAAAAATAAAAATCCTAAATCAGAAAAAGAATAAAGTAAATAAAACTCTGGCCCAACCAAAGCATCTCTTGTTTCTTTTCTAGAAAATATAGACATTTTGAAATCACAGTAAAGAGTACCACTGGCTCATCTGGTCATTGAGATCTTTGGCTCACTTTCAATATTCCTGTAAATGGAACCCGCTCCGTTGCTAACAGATTCGGCAAAGGTGGAAGTGGCAAAATTCCCCCATGTTGACCCTGACCCTCATCTGGATGGCTCCTCAAAGGCACCTGAGAGGCGATTCCACTTTACATACTTCCCCTGTCACTTGGAATTACCTTGAATATTTTAGTCGTGCGTTAGACTCTCTAACCCCTCACTAATGGGAGAGTCTTCCTTGGATCTACCATAAATGTTGAAATCTCTCTCTATAATGGTTGAAAGCGTTGGGTTTTAGAGTCCAACAGACCTAAGTCAGTCCATCTCTAGCCATGGGTCAGTCCTTGGACAACTTCCCTAAGCCTCCGTTTCCACAGCTGTAAAAGAAAAGGGTAGGCCCCAGCCGGTTTGGCTCAGTGAATAGAGCGTCAGACCCGCGGACTGAAGGAAAGGGTAACGATATTACCAGAACTCAAGGGTGAGAACTGAAAGACATCAACCATTAAAATGTTCCATCCTCTGCCCTGTCACGCCTCGAATACAGAGTTGGAATAGATTTGGACTAACTGATTGCACTCATTGTTACATAGGTGAGGGTAGGGCCACTTGAATGTATTATTCAAATTTATGCAGAATAGATGGACCATATAATCATCATCAACACAGTTGAAGTATTGGCTGTCACCCAAGAAATGCGATTTAAAGACTGTTCTAGAATTCTCTGAAAGGTGGCTTTTGTCAACAGAGTTGTAGCCTAGACCTTTGGTATCATCTGTTCAGCTGATTTTGCTGTAGTTTTGGAATCTGAATTGGTGATGGTCTCAGTTTCCTCTCTCTAAGTAACCCCCACTGGTCAAAGATGGAGACCCCCATGTTCTATGACAGCTGGAGGAAGAGAGAAGGAGTTCAGGTGAACATTTAAAAGTTAACATGCTTTACCATCTGGGTATAATACACAAATAAATAGATAGAATCTACAGAGAGGTCATGCTTTAAGCAAACACGATAAATAAAAATTCAGTCGTAAAACAGACAGATTGGGAGGTGCATGACAATATTGAAGATGAGTGTTTTGCTTTACAAAATAACTCACCCTGAGACACATTCAATACCACCTCTCTTGGCATGTTTAAAATGAGCCTACCATTGGGGAAGTGAATAATTTATACCTAGGGTTTTTCAGGAAATTATATAAAATCATCCATCATACGAGATGTTTTATTTATGACTCCGGTAGAATTATGGATCAGGGAGGGCTCTGAAGTAAAATGTGAGGGAGACTGCAAATGTGGCATTGCCAACCTGGGAAGAAGAAGAAGAAGAAGAAGAAGAAGAAGAAGAAGAAGAAGAAGAAGGAGGAGGAGGAGGAGGAGGAGGAGGAGGAGGAGGAGGAGGAGGAGGAGGAGGAGGAGGAGGAGGAGGAGGAGGAGGAGGAGGAGGAGGAGGAGGAGGAGGAGGAGAAAGATAGGGTCATTTGTTGGCTCCAAAACACACGCCACAAATACACGCCACTCAAGGAGGGTATGTGAGAACATTCGAGAGAAGGTGCTAGGATTCAATTTGCGGAAGAAAAGACTGAGGGAAGCTTGTTGACATGTGAGGCAGGTAGGGCTTTGGGCAGAGGGATGGTGCCCGCCGGGCCCCCTTGATGCAGGGTGGAGGTGGTGAGGATGGAACATTTTATTTTTTTTTTTTTTTATTTTTATGTTTATGTTTTTAAAATATATTTTATTGATTTTTATTTATTTTTTTATTTTTACAGAGAAGAAGGGAGAGGGAGAGAGAGTTAGAAGCATCGATGAGAGAGAAACACCAATCAGCTGCCCCCTGCATATCCCATACTGGGGATGTGCCTGCAACCAAGGTACATGCCCTTGACCAGAATCAAACCTTTCAGTCCACAAGCCGATGCTCTATCCACTGAGCCAAACCGGTTTCGGCTGGGCATCCTGTATTTTATCTGGCAACCCTAATTGGGGGAGAACATCTGAGGCTGAAGCATTTACCCAGAATAAGTGAACACTGGGGGTGGGCCATCCATTCCAGGATGCTTATGCAAGAGGTGATTAAAGCACATCACTGTGTCCAATGTGGAGGTCTGAACACAAAGAAATGGGGTCAAACCAAAGCCTGAAAGAGTCCATTTGGGCACTGATTAAACACCATGCTAGAAATTAGGTGTTCTAGCGCCATGCTAAAAATTACCTCCGATGCCCACAAAAAGCGGTGCAATGTATAAACGGGTGCACCATTTCAGTGCAGAGCCAACCGATGTTCAGAAAGCTAAGTGGCCTGCCGAAGACCCCGTAGTCACCGGGACAGAGGCAAAGCTCTCCAGTCGCTGTCTGCCTCCAAAGACATTTCTACTCCACCACTTAGCCACCGCCCCGCCCTCTCCTCTCATGCCTCTATAATTTTCCTAACATCCTGCAATCTGCCTTCTTGTCCAGAACATTTGCAGGGGGGGGGGGGGGGGGGGAGGCGCGACACTGTGTTCTTGTTCAGGAGAAGTTTGTTTTAAGGGGATAAAGTTTTGATGGATTTTATAGACGGGGGTCACACAAGGTCTAGAGTCAGGAGACCACTCCATGACAGGCCTCTCTAGGCCCCTGGGTCTCTAACTGAGGTTGTAATTCTCC